>JAKRZM010000807.1:12214-81879 GCA_036379175.1 Heliconius cydno galanthus | reverse complement strand
AAGTGCTATAGGCTATATAACATTACATTATACATATAAACTAATATATTTTAAAGTACTTTCTAATTTGACATGCAATTTATTCTGCCATGTTAATAACAACCGTCGCGTCGCTACGCAACCGTTACCGCTACATTTTGATATTCATCCTTATGAAAATAAATATTATAGTCACTTTTAGCATTTTATCTAGATTGAAATTATAGTTTACTGTATAACATACTAATAAATAATTAAGGAGATGTCAATGATTCGAAATGACCTAGCCTACGGGCGGCACAGTATGACCGTCGCGAAAATATTCTTATAGTTCAAGCAGGCGTAGCCGCGTCCGGGTCCACTAGTTATGAATAAAATTTAATAAAGTTTTATTAATTTAATAATCAAAGTGATAAAATACAAAATTGCATAGAGATATAGCAATGACAATGTTTTTAGAAAAGCAAGGCCTCTTGGACGGTTTCCATGAAGCGCGGGTTCAAATCCTGCTACGTTCGATATTTTATACGTTTTCTCAAAAATTACTTTTATTTCCTAAATGTGAAATAACACTTTAAATACGTTAATGTTATTGACAAAAATATATATTTTGAATAAATATTCCCGCCACGCTACAAGTTTGTACTTAATAGTTATGTCATTGGTTTCATGTTATTTCCTATAATGGCCAGCTTTTTAGTTTCGTTTTATTTTCACCGGTAGTTATCTATGTAAGAAAATCTTGAAGCGTCATTTTGATCCACTTCTTGATTGAAAATTTGCACACTTCCGAAACCGATAGCAATGGTACATAAATAAAATGTGAACCAAGGAAGAGAAAACCAGGAAGACAAGAATATCAAAGAGAATATATCTTTTTAGTGTGATTTCGTGTTTTAATTATGTTGTGGTTGTGGGTTCGATCCCCACTCGAGGAAATGAAATATGTATTTAAATTTATATTTTCATTTCTTCGCTCTGGTGTCGAGGCAAAGCGCGGAGTTGAGTACCGCCACTCAACACGCAATGCCTCCAGGTTTCGTCGGAAAGTGGTGAACTGCTGCGGGATACATTTAATTTGGATGGGATTGGATGGATTTGGGATTTTTGAGGAATTTAATTTTAATGTTGTGATAAAGTCAAATCAATTGATAAAGTAATTGACAGATATATTTTATTTGAAGAAATTAAGTTGACATACTGTTGTGAGAGTATTTTATTTGTTCAACAGAAAAAAGGTAATTGTCATTCAAGTACGTATTTACTTGTTATGTTTCTATAAAGTATAGAAAATTAAAAACAAATTGAATTTTGATAATGTTTTAATATGTTTTATTAAAGACTTTTAAAAAGTAACTAATTTCACAGTTTAATATTTGATAAGAGATTTATTTAAAAGTAAAGTTATAATTTTTATGTATGTTACTTAATGGCTACACATGCATATGCACGCAAAATACTAAAATGTCACTTCGGCTTTTTCTGGGAAATATTATATTACGTTTTAGTCAAATGAAAATTGTTTTAAAGCTTTTCCCCGAACCTATACATATTTAATTATAATTATAGGATAGGTTTTTCGTTTCTTTCTGAGAGACTGGGTAACGAACTCTAAAAAGACGGAGAAAAACTGAAAGTTGGCATGCAGGTTCTTTGGGAAGTGTTCCAAGGAGAACGAGAAAGATCTGATCTGCCAATTATAGAAAGTCTGCTATTTGTTTAAGAACATTAACATCATCTGACAAGAAAGTTGCTCTACTTAGATTCTTTAATATTCATGTTGAAAATTACTATGTGGTATTTGACGTCTTTGCATGTCTTTAACCTCAAATAATATTTTTATAAATTATGGTAGAGCATCTTACCTGTTTACATGTTTTCTTCTAATTAATCGTAGTAAGTGTACACTTATAGACAATTATTGCGTAACAATAAAACTAATAGACTACCTAAATATTGCATTTTATTACGGTAAGCGATTAAGAGAAAGGATAAGGATAAAAGGATAATTAAAGAAATGTTTTTGTGGTGACATTGTCCATTAGAATTATATTTAGTATAATAATTTATTAATAAAAAAAATTATCTAGTAATTAAAATAATTTTCAATATCAGATTCATCCTTTTTATTAACCTGACAAGTGGAAATTTTGCTGCGTTAAACTTAATTTAAAACTACTTTTTCCATATGTTGACAAGTTAGGTAAAAATCATAATAAAGTAACAAAAAATAAGATCAAATATATATATTTTTATCACCACAAATTTGAAACAATGTAAAGTACGCATATAAATTTAATAAATATCTACTAATTACATTTATTTTATTAATATAAAAGAAATATAAATAAATATCGATTATAATTTTTTTAAATAAATCTTCGTTATAAAATTTCTAATTTATTTCTATTCTAATTGTTTTTTTATGAAAAGCTCATATAGTAAAAGTGTTGACAACATTTTATTTAACTAAGCGGGTACCTACATATTATAAAAACATATAACATATAATTATATAAACATATATTACATTCATTCATTTATAATTTACACTTAAATACTATAAGATGTATCTAAAAACAATTTTTCCCATGATTGCTGGCGTTAAATTAAATTACAATTGAAAACGATAATCGTCGAAAGCGTTAATACCTATTCTAAATTAATTTTCACTCACTTGTCAACTCGTTAAAGTTTCACCATTAATGTTTTCCGGACACGGCTGGTGACAGGTAATTTCAGTGATTTTTCCTTGTGAGTGCACTATATATATGTTAAAAAGTAAACTTCATATGGGAGATATTTTTTTCACACTGTAAATAATTGTAAGTAGAGGTAATATATAGGCATCATGTTTGAAAACAGTCTAAATACAAAAATGGATTTGAAAATTGTTCAATTGATTTTTTTGCGCAAGTATTTTTTTTAAATTTTTTTTATTAATATAAAATAATAATATATTTTTTCGTATTTGTATTAATTTCGGGGAAAAAGTAAGGATTCTATATTTTATCCATAACCTGTCCATAAGATGGTATTGGTCCCATAAAATTCGATCTAGCTGTTCCGGAGATTAGCCCAAACAAACAGAAAGACAGACAGACAAAAAATTAAAATCGCTTGTTTGTATTTAAGTATCGTGTAAATACTAATACATATGCACTAGAAAAAACACAGTTACTTTAAAAACACAGAAAGATACTAAAATTTTATTTATAGTATGGATATTTTAATCCGAAATCGGAGAACAAAGTGAAAAAATTGCACTTATCATATGCAAGCTCATTTGTTACATTAGCAATAGAAAATTAATATTTTAAATGAATATATGCAACTTATTTTAAGAGCATTGCACGGTATAATATAAGAAAAAAAAAACAGTCAAAATATTGCTCAGATCGCTAATGGGGGCTAAGTTGATGGTTAGGTATCGTTACTTTTATTTAAAAGAGAGTTGTAGTCCAACCAAAAAATATAATAATGACAGCATTGAAACGAAATTAAACATTATAAAAATGAACTAAATTTGTTTCTTGAGGTGATATTAAAATCTATTTTTGTAAAGGACAAAAAATGCCTATTTAGGGAACATAATATTATGAAAAGAATTTTTTTGCATTAGAATTTTAAAAGCAAGAAGCTACCGACTTTTCGATGTTACTGTTGAGGATGCTTTTGTTAGTAACCCTCCGATGCACACCGGGCCCGTCCGACCCGGCGTAGCTCATCCGTACCATTGTGCCTTTCTACTTATCGGGATAATCCCAACATAATTACCTGTTTTGCGAAACTGTAATTACAGAAAAAACAACTTTTACTTCATAGTAGCCGACAAATAAACAATACAGTGCGAAATCGACAGCTACTGCATTGCGAAATGTACTCTACTCTACTGACGCAAATATTGAAAGACAAGCAACTATTATGGAAGAAATGTAATTGTGAACAAATATGACATTTTTAAATTAATAGTTATTGTAAATATTAAAAAAAATGTAGTTCCTGCTTCATGTCATCATGTCCCTTTCTCCCTTAATTACGATTAGGTATATACATAATTATGTTATATAACATACTATATACACATATTTTTTATTTCTATTACAATTATTTAGAGAAATTATGTTATAATATTAAATATATTTCCCACAAATATGTATAATATACTACGTTGGTAAAACTGCAAGTGCTTTAAAGAATTAAGTGTTAACCACTCTATAGTGGTCGGGGTAAAAGCCGTTTAGTTTAACAAGGAGCCACTAGAACAATATAATAATCATGAACAAAATTACAAGTAGCACTCAGCTTTATGCCAAAAAGATGTCAGTATGCTCGCAAGAACAATAGTTCATTATTTTCGTACATTTGTTGCGATTATTCCGTTTTCTTTTCTTTTTCTTTATACTTTGTATATTATTTTTGAGAGCTCTTACAAACCGCAAGGGATGGCGCGGTGCTTCAAATTTTATTTCGCATGGAACAAAGCGTGTGAAAAATATTTCTTAAAGATATTAATATTATTTTATTTTACAAATTGATATACACATACAGTATACTATATAAATAAAGATTAATAAATATATTTTGCATGAACGTAATTATGAAGACAAATTACAGCGATGCAATACAATTTTTTTATATTTATATAAAAAACAAATATTAATATTTAATTTTGTTACAGATAATGATAATTAAAGACTAAAAAAAATGGAACTGCAATCGCTGCCGGCTTCTTCCAGTAAGTACCTTTCTACATTTTGATAAACATCGAACAGGTAAAACATAGTAATTCGTCTGTCAAATTTAGCAAATGTTAGTAATGTGTATTTTAACGAGATGACATGTCACAGCTAATTTGGTATTCCCACGAGCGCAGGCGCATCTGCCTCTACTCTCACCCCGGACCCTCCGCAAATTAGTCTGATAACGATACTAGCTACTTTCCCAAAGCGATCCATGCCTCCATGCGTCAGCGATCTAATTTTCGTATTAGTGTGCCTGTCATTTCTCAATTGAATATGTATTTGTTTAAAATAAACAAGTTATAGTTTATTTTGAAATCTCTTAGTTGTCTATTGAAATATTAACTTTATTGCGTTAATAGTATTATTAATATCTCTATTTAAAAAGTAAAAATTAAATCAATCACGCTGTATCCCGCACAGAGCAGGGTAAATGGAACCTACTGTTAAGAAACTCCGTTCCCCACTTTCTGCCAAATTCTGGAGGCATTGCGTGTTGAGTGGCAGAACGCCGCGCTATGCCTCGACCCTAGAGCGAAGAAATGGAAATATAAACGTAAATAAATATTTCACTTCCTCGAGTTTGGATCGAACCCACAACCGTCGCGTTACAGTCACACCCATGTGCCGCTGCGCCACGACGGCCTGAATTTACATACTTATCTCTATTTGCATACTTACATTTATAAATATATTAATAAATATATTTATTAATAAATACATTAATCATTATTAATTAATTAATCTATAAATAGATTTGAAAGCAATAAATAATTAAAATAACTTATATTATTTGATATATCATACTGTTTCGAGACCTAAAAGTTATTAAAAAAAAACTAAAACCAATAAATTACGAATGATACTCACATGGGAAACGTGAAATAAAATGTATATTGCACTAATAACTTTGGAAGCGCATCCCGCTTCCTATCACTATTAATTAATAGCCAGTCCCAACTAACCCTGCACCCACTGCGCGGAGGCGAGGTGGGTGTCACGCGATGCCGCAGTACAGGTGACCGCTCACATGGGGTGATAGCCATCATTAAACAATAACAACGAGATAAGTGCTTAGCATCGTTAGTGATAGCAAAATGTTATATTAGTTAAATTTACATTAAAAATAAAATAGTCGTGGCGCAGGGGCAGGAACGTGTGACTGGAAACGAGGCAGGTTGTGATTTCCATTTTCACTCGAGGAAACGAAATATTTAATATTTTCTTTTCTTCACTCTGCGGCGTTGAGCTTCTAATTACCTCCAAGCACAATGCCCCCCGAATCGGTCGAAAATGGGAAATGACTGTCTCAGCACTAGGTTCCCACTGCCTTAAGCAAGCAAACAAATAAAAATAAAACTTGAATTGCAAATTATTTAGCAATTATAAAATAGGTCTAAATTATTTCCTTGATGTGTGTGTGTCGTATGGATATTGTAGTATCGTTAATAATCTTTTTATTGAGCTACAAATTGTTCCCAGGCCCCACTTCTCCACTTCTTGGCTTTTGTCCTCTCCATTGTCTATAGTGAAGAGTTTTGTGAATCTTTTTTTCACCATCTTATATTCGACACCGCGTTTCCTGCCTCACAAGTGTACGTATTCATGTGCACCGTTTTATTCGGAATGCCTTATTGTATAGAAGTGCCTTTGTGCCTTTTCGACTATAGCCGTGTTTGGAGGTGTATTAATATAGCCATATTATCTGCTCGCACTAAACGGTCTGTTGTGCCGTGGGATCGCATTGAGGATAGATGAACAAAGCAGATTAAAATATACCATGGATGAGTTGTAATGGAAATGAATAAAATATAACTATTAACTAGTTATCGCAGTTTTTTTTTTGGTGGTCTTAACTTTTGTTTACTCAAATTTCTGTAATTTTATAGAAACCGTTTGTTTTTTTATAGAATCTGTTTACATATAATTATGTAACTTTATTATTTTCAGCGCGACTGATTAAATTAAGTTATATTTCAATTTATTTCTTTTTGTTCTTTTTCTTTTTATCATATTATTTTAGTTTATTTTTTATTCTTTATATTCATATATATTATGTAGTTTTTGTAGTTCGTACATGAACTTAGTAATATTGAAATTTTTAAAATATATCTTTAGTTTAATATTTCAAGTAGACGATAATAGACGTACTTTTATTTTTAAACCAAAAACCAAAACAAATACTTAATAAATAACGGACGTAACCTGCTTCGCAAAACTTTAAATTATCATATAAGCAGATATTTGCGAAGTGTCTAAATCAAATAAAATAAAATAAAATCATCACAAACGTAACGCAAATGATGAATGACTTGTTGGGGCTCGCCCTGCCTAGGGCGGAGTCTTAAACCCGACCCTATTTCAATAACTGTAGAATGTTACGTCCTTATATGTCAACACTTTTGTGTCCATCAATTTCTGTCAACTGTAAAAATATTCTTATTGTAAACTATTTCAAATATAAATTGTTTAAGTGATGTCATGGAGGCACAATTGAGACTCTATCTCCTATCATCCTATATCTCATGGGTAGAGTGGCCTAGGAAATATAGGTTTTAATTTCGTAATATTTTTTAACAGGTCGTATTTTGTACGATGTCCCGTGTGCGGTGTGTCGGGATCACTCTTCAGGGAAGCATTATGGGGTATTTGCCTGCGACGGCTGTGCAGGTTTCTTCAAGCGGTCAGTGCGGCGCGACCGCCGTTATGCTTGTAAGGCAAGGAATCCTGGCGCTTGTCTAGTTGATAAAGCTCATCGAAATCAATGCCGTGCTTGTCGTTTAACTAAATGCCTCGATGCTGGCATGAACAAGGATGGTTAGTGGAATCAACACATGTAATGGTATATAATTGTATATAATAACTATATAATAAATATAAAATGTATTTTTTTAGCGGTTCAACATGAAAGAGGCCCTAGAAATTCAACAATACGGCGACAAATGGCGTTGTTTATGAAAGATCCTGCGATTCCGTCAACCGAAATTTCATTACCACCACCTGCTTTAGATTTAGCTATACCTAAGCATAATTTGCTCCCCCCTCCACCTCCGGTACCACTATTTCACGCGTACCATTCTTATAACAGATTTAGTTTATTGACTTCCCCATTGTCATCTTGTCACCTGAAAGTACCATGTTCTCCCACTATTACATCTCCTCTTCTAAGGCCCACTGATCCAGAAGCAATGTGCGAAGCTGCTGCTAGATTATTATTTATGAATGTAAAGTGGGCAAAAAACGTCCCTGCTTTTGCATCATTATCTCTTTCAGACAGACTATTATTACTTGAAGAATCTTGGCGAGATCTTTTTATAATTGGGTCAGCACAATTTTTATATCCCCTAGACTTGAAAGTTTTATTAGATACAAAAAAAGTAAATGTAGATTCTAAAGAGATAGACCATTTTCAAACAGCTTTAGCTGAGTTTTTGAAATTTCGTCCAGATAGCAATGAATTTGCCTGCCTTCGAGCAATAGTTCTTTTTAAAACAAGCTTTACGGACAAATCAAATATAGGAAGTCCATGCCAAGCAAATGTGGAAATGAAAAAACTTCAAGATCTTCCTGCAGTTGCTGCCTTACAGGATCACTCACAAGTAGTGCTTAATGAGGTATAAAATATTGAATTAGTTTGTTGTTTTCTGCGTAATTATGGGCTTAAAATACATTACTTTTTTATTTAACAATCTTTAAGATATACATATTTTATAACCTTTCATTTAATGCTTTGTACGCAGTATACATCGCGCATGTATCCTCTCGACGTCACTCGTTCAAGCCAGCTGCTTCAAGTTTTGTCTATTGTGAGAAGAATTTCTGGAGCTACAATTGTGGAATTATTTTTTCGTGCTACTATTGGCGATATTCCTATTGAGAGAATTATCAGCGATATGTACAGAAGCGGCAAAGAAATTTCTTAGAATTTAATTCAAGTTAACGGAAAGTCTTATATTGTGTTTTATTGCATACCTAATGTGATAATAAAGGTAATGTGATAAATATGACAGCAAATCT
Organism: Heliconius cydno galanthus; assembly: GCA_036379175.1. NCBI lineage: Eukaryota > Metazoa > Arthropoda > Insecta > Lepidoptera > Nymphalidae > Heliconius > Heliconius cydno. Next base: position 73,141 of record JAKRZM010000807.1, on the reverse strand, counting down.
AATTAGTTGCTTATATTTATATGTAGATCTAGTCAAAATTGGCAGGGCATTTACTACGTACATACGTTTAGTTAATAACTAATCGATATATAAAGTGTAATTAACTAAATTAAGCATAGGTGCTATTTTATAATAAGATTTTAATTCCCTAATTTATTGTATCGTAGAATTATGTTTTCGAAAATTACGCAGTATTTAATATTTATATTTGAGGAGGTCGTGGCCCGGAGGCACAGGGGTGTACTGTAACGCGACGATTGTGGTCTCAATCCCCACTCGGGGGACTGAATTATAATTTTTTATATTGGGACTAAGGCGTGAGTTCCACCACTCACCACTCAAAATCTGCGGTAGGTAGTTTACCTCTGCCTTTCTATATGCGGGATACCGCGTGAAGCTGATTTAATATTTATTGCTTCATTTTAACCTTCTTGTATTTCTAACTTGTAATTATTATTAAATATAGATATACTAGATACATACCTACATATATAACAACTAAATATAATATAATGTATATATAATTTCGATCTCTTATAATAGGTATAATAATATTTAGAAAAAATGTAAATAAACAATAAATTAAAGTTATGTCTTATTTTTAATCCTTAGTATAATTAATTCTATTAGATATCTGCACTATTCGGTAATGACACCAATAATAGACATTAAAATCATAATTATGTGAGTATTTAATAACATTTGAAGTTGATATTATATATAGAAACATATTTTTAGCGACCTAAAATATGTTAAAATTGCATAACATTTGTACGAACAAGCGCGAGTCGTGCTCGCCCACCAAGGGTTCGGTATAAAAATTTAAGTTTTTTCTGAAATTCAAGTTTAGCTTATCCAGAGCCCTTTCATCAGATACCTCACTTGAACTAACGATTGTAATACCAAGTTATGCTAATAATAATAATAAGGGGGCATAATTTAAAATGAAAAATAATAATACTTATTATTTAATCAGTGTTTTATTAGAATTTATTATGTCACAAATAATAATCAGAGAATTTTCTTTTAGCTTTTCGTAGTTGCTTGGCCCTGGAGAATTATTCGAGAGGGTAGTTTTTTCTTCAAAACAATTGTTATCTGTAGATAAATGGAGAAAAGCAGTCTATACAAACAAGTAATTGACATTTATTATTTGGGCAAAAATAAGCAAACTTTGAATAGTTACACAACAAAATTAATTAAGTATATAAATATAATTTATGTATTTGTGAAATAAAGCCTAACCATTTAACAATTAGTTAAAATAATTAGATATTTTCATTAAAGCACTCGCTCTATGTACATTTCAACTTCAAATTTACAATTCGCCATCTTTAAACAAAATGGCGGAAAAAATGTTGTGTAAGCGGAAAGAAAAGACGATCATTAGTGGTTGTCGGTTAGTTACTGGTGCCATTACCCTATATACCTAATGGTTTTCTCAACTTGCCATGTAAGAAAATATTAAATCTTTTCAATTTCAGATAGGTCAAAGGTCCAATGTATAAATGTTTTTTGCTTGTGCCTATTTATTAATCGTTTAAACATGGTTTTTTACAATTTGTAGTTTTTGTTACTTTGCTATATGTAAAAAAATGTAATAATTACGCATTAAAATTAAAAAAAAATCTTTGACAGAAGGAAATTTATAAATGTTAGTGAAAAAATTATGACCAATTATTATTTCATTATTTTTTTTTCGTACTTACAATAAAAGAATAAAAATTTAATAACATTTTTGTTTAAGCTTTTAAATAAAGATTTAATAGTGCCTATACATAATAATTTTGTTTTATTCAATTTTAGTAGGTTTGTTTTTTAAAGCTTCATTCCTCTTATCTTATCCTCAGTGACTGGTAATCGTTACACAAATTGATACATGTGTAGGGAATTTATATTTAGTTTATTTTATTAAATATGTAATTATTATTAAAATGTGTAATTTATATATTTCAATATTGTAATTTATTTATTTATTAGCCCATGTTTTATTTCGTATTTCTTTCCAAATTAATATCTATTGTGTTCTGTTACATATACATGGAGTAAGAAATAACGATCTTCCAGTTACTCTATATACCAAAAAATGGTTAAGAAAAACTGCTGTACTTATTTTTTTTTTTAAATAAGTAAATACAAATTGAAATGTTTCGTGAATTAAAAAATAGTAAAAAATTCCTACTAAATAATAATAATGTGAATGTTTTAATAGAAAATAAAAAAACGAGGTTTTCATTTTTGTAAATTGTTTTAGAGTTGTGTAAAATATTAAAAACGTTACTTCTTATAATGATTATACCCTCTGTTCTGTTGTCATCGACAAACAAGCCCATAACGTACGTCAATACGTATACCGTGAGCCGTGACATGTGTGCGCTTCGTTTATATTGTGCTTAAATCCTCGATTAATCTCCAACTTTTATGAGCTTTTGTTCACCCCCATTCATTTTTTTTACTTAGGCCTGTTTTGATAGCAATTCTTTATAAATGCTATTATGATATTAAACGTTAAGTCAACGTAGTTGAGTCTATGTTCCTATAATCGGATAACTATACATAATTTTTCGAGTTTTTGCCCTATTTATATACAAATAGGATTGACTTTGCGATGAGAGCGAACTACTAGCGTCTACCCGCATTAACTTTTAAAGTTTAGTCTTTCGGTCACGTCAGTCAATTTGTGTATTGTCATTTTGACATAATAGCAAAGCCATCCCTACGGATTTATTGGTTGAAGCTCCATGAAAGTTACCTCGAATTTTGACAAATTTGTACTTTGCGTCCTTCTCATTCACTATACAATACAATGAAAAAAGAGGGACAGGGATAATTATAAAGTATGAAAGACCTACTTTCAAAAGATGGTCCGATTATTAAGTGATTTTAATGACATATAATAGGGTGACAGATACATTGATAGATATTTGTGCCAGATACATTGCATACATTTATATAATAATAATAGTAATTGCTGTGTGTATTTTAATTTCATACGAAACCGTAGGTTCGGTTCTACTTTTAAGTAAATGTTATAAATATTTATGCAGTTATTGGGATTATTAATCAACTTATTTAATATAATAAAATTTTATTTGATAATTACAAAAGAATACTACAGGGTAAAATTTAGGTCGATTGTCAAAAAGCAGTATAATCCATCCATCCTGCTTAGGCCAAGCAAAACAGCCGACGCGCTTAAGGATCGACGTCCATGGGCGTAAGAAGAGGGGTGAGCGGGTGGTCCGTGCCCACCCCAGAATAGAATAGTCTGGTGCCCACTTCAGGAATTTTACTAACAAAATCTTTACCCTGCAAAATTAAAAAAACAATATTTATACGAACAGATCTGTTCAAAGGTAATATTCAATTTCATTCATGTTACCTTACAACACGTAGCCTCTATTTAATTGGTCATAAAATCAAGCCTGCTATTAAAATAAGTGTGCGGAATACACCACGAAACTAAAAACATTGTATTCATATCAAAATATTATTAATTCAAATAGATCTTTGCAAATTCTTTTGAATTGTGAGTGAACATGAAGCGCAAACTCGCATGCCGGAAGGCATTCCTGCAGTCCTGCGTTTGGTTTACCATATATTTTATTGGGATTCTTTCGCCAAAAGCGGGACAAAATATTAAAATGATGCACATTTAATTTTTTATTTTTCCATTTAAAGTTTCCAATGGTGATAGATATCGATATTTTATCTCCCTTTTTAAATGTTCAAAAATCCCGCTTTTCACGGAAATAAAATCTGACAACGCTGATTGATATAATAATTTATTAAGTACTATAATTTTAATTGCCTCTTTCACTAACAACGCCATCTATCGCTAACTTAAAGTACGTTTTTGTTAAATTAGTCGAATGCAGAATATGCACTTGCAGAATATATGCAATCTGTGGTTATTTTATGGTTTGTGGTTTATTAATTAATATCTACTAAAAAATAAATAGGTATTGCGGTTTTTCAATGTTCTCAAATTATTTTTTAAATAAACATTAAATACTCTTTACGCTTTTTTTTACATTTTTGGTTATTAAAATATTTCTAAACATTTCTAGTGTGGTAAAGGAGTTGAGAACCTTTAAAACATCAATAGACAAAAATTCCTGCATTTACAATTGAAAGATAGATGCCGCTGCTTTACCAGAAAAATTTGCGCAGGCCGCAGTGCCGTAATATATCTCTGTGTGGGTTTACTATGTTGGACTTGTACTTGTACAGGAGGTTTTATTGAATATTATCAAGCTATTCAAAAGTTTAATAAGACAGTTAACTTAAAAAAATATCAGTGTATTTTCTACTTGTTTTAAATACTAATTAATTTAAAAATATATATTATTTTAATTTAAAAATAAAATATTCAACCGCACATTGATAAGAATACCGTCACAATACGAAAAAATATGTTTTTCGTACATTCTGTTACTCTCATATACCTGTTTCTTATATAGAATTCTATTATAAAAAGAGGTAACTTTGTTTGATATGACTAATTAAGAGATAGTTAAGAAAAGTATATGTAATGATGCATATGATTAGTATAACATCAAAGGCCTTAATAAGCTTCATGCTGTATCCCGCACACAGCAGGGTAGGCAGAGGAAACCTAGTGTTAAGACACTCTGTTCCCCACTTTCTGATGAATTGGAGGCTGAGTGGCAGAACTCATTTTCCCGAGACACAACCCACGACCAGTCGTGTTACAGCTACACACTGCCACGCTTTCCTCACCATTATTATAAATTATAAGTTTATTTTTAAAAAATCGATTCCATGACACAAGCTTGTATTAAATTAAGTGATTCATTACATTTTAGGTTTATAGGTGCTATTTAAAATTAAAATATATATGTAAATTTGCAGGCAGAAACTGATGATACTCCCCCTCGAGAGGAAACCCCAGTTCAGTGAGTAATAAATCATTAGAAGTGAGAAACAGCCAGTTATGATTAATGTGTATAATATATGATATAAAATAAAATATTTTTATATATTTATATTTCTTTTAATATACCTATCAATATTTTATTACCTTTTTACACTTTTGATAAATTATAATTGCAATTGACAATTAAATATTAACAATAACATAATATTTATTTGTTAATATTTAATTGTGAATTACAATTAAAATTATCCCAATATTGCGTACTATTAATTGTACCTCAATTTGAATATTCCCGCTCTTTTTTTTCTCAAAGTTTTCTGGTGCTCATTCACGAGGGCGCTAGTAGTATAAGCGCATAAAGCAATAAGTAAATGTGTTCTGTGGCGTTAAGCTATGGTCAATTTTTTTGTATAGGAGTTACGCTTCTAGTATAAGTATATGATATAATGTTCCTTGATTAGTGCGCAAGTAGGAAGCCAGAAGGTACCTGTCAAAATTTCTTTTGAATGAAAGTTTAGTCGGAATCCGCAAAAATGAATTTGGTCGTAAATTTAATTTAGGCTGGAGTAATGTATGTTAACATAAGGCTCCACGAAGATTTTATAACTTGTTCGACAATAAGTAGTACTTACGCTGACAATAGACACCATGGTGCAGTGTCATCCGCCGTTGGAAATAGAGGAATTACCAAAAGAAGACGAAGAAAGATTAGAAAAATTGTTTTCTAAGTTAGACACGGATGGAAATGGCAAGATTGACATTCACGATCTATCCGTTGCTCTCAAGGAGTTGGCCCCGCACATCAATCGCAGCTATGCAGAGGTTAGAATTTAAAATAGTTCCAACATAATTCTAACGGTGCTTTAATTTCATTTAACTTTCTTTTACTGCAATCACGTGATGTATTTATTATTAATGTGACAACTTGATTAATAGATTTTTTATAAGGTATTTGCTTCAATTTTTTTTTACCCATATGACATTAAAAATAATACTGGCCAAGAATTATATTTAAATTATGTATGTTAAAAATATGAAAAAAATGTTAATTTCATTCATAGTTACTATAAAATATAACTATTTAAGTACATTTGTATCCTATAAATATATCAATAATTAAAATGTATTAATTATTACTATATTTATTTCTTTTCATATTACAAATGTAATATGAAAAGTCATACTTAGAAATATATCAATCCTTAATACCAAAGTATAATAAATACTAATAATGATATTTTATATTTTGCTTCTTTAAGAAGAAAGTAATATTAAATGTGTCACCATGCGGGTGTGTGAGGGTGGTAGTAGGGTGGGTGGGATTAGCTAAGTGCTCTGCCTAGGATTGCAATACAAGATCTTTTAGAAAACTATACTAAATATACTCTTACCACTAGTTTTACGTCGTAAAACTATTTGTACTACAATAATTTAATTAATAGCAATTAGTTTAGTAAATATATTTTGAACTTTATAAAAATTAATTTATCTTATATATAAATTAAATTAATAATAATTTATGTCTTATATATTTCCCACTCGAGGAAGTGAAATATTTTTTTATGTTTATATTTCCATTTCTTCGGTCTGGAACAGGGGAACAGAGTGTCTTAACACTGAGATCCCTCTGCCTGCCCTGCTGTGTGTGGGATACAGTGTGATGCTGATTTTTAATCTTAATATGATGCGTTTTATATACATGAGGCCAACTTACTTTGGAGAATCGTAAATCTTGAAATCTCTATTTTTTATGATCGTACAATCAAATTTGAAAAAAATTATTTAAATGGGTTAAGCCATTTCTTATATTAGTATAAACAAATGCACAGACAAACATTTTGAAAATCCTTGTTTTGGATCTTATCCTAATAAATGCCCTTAGTAATTATTTTTCATTTTTTTAATAAAAATATAGAATATTATTTATAATATTTCAGAAATTTCTAGCAAAAAGTGGAAAGAATGCTGGAGATGTTACACTGTCAGAGTTCATTCACTATGTCCGAGAACATGAAAAAAATCTTAGGTTGCAGTTTTCCCATCTTGATAAAAATAAAGACGGTGAGTAAAGTTAACTTGAAAATAAATATTTTTTTATCTTCCTTACATTTTGTGTAATTTCAAAGTTACTTATGCCACAAATTATGTATTTTTGACTTGATTTTCCTATTTAAAATTTCATAGTAAATTTCTATCACAATTGAGGCTGTTATGGCACAATGTCTGACTTTAAACACAATGGATGTGTTTGGGTGTGTGACTTAGGGAATGAATTATTTTAATTTAATTGCTCTGGTACAAGATAAAACAAGGAATTGAGTTCCGCCTCTCAATATGCAAATGTCTCAAAAATTGGACAGCACATGGAGAATGGACACAGAGTGTCTTTTCACTTTGCGCTCTCTGCCCCCAAGCTATAAAGCTAAAGGAAATATTTAATTTTTTATATTTTTATTTTCAGGAAAAGTTGATCTGGAAGAACTTATTTCAGCCTTTGCCGACTTAGGAATTGCTATTGGTAGAAATGAAGCTACAAATTTATTGAAAAGGTATTTAAACCAATGTTGACTATTATTTTTTTATATTTTCTTTATTTTTTTTATATAATTCTTTTAAGTTAATTTATTAATTTATATGTTTAACATTTTTCATGTAGCACAGCGATATATTTATTGCATAACTGTAACTATATGCGAATATAATAATACAACTATAATTTTATGTACAACTTACATAGTTACGAAATTTTTATTAAAAATATTTAAATATATTTTTTTAAACCTTATTTTAGACAATGATAATATTTAGTAAGATAAAATGCTATGTTGAGTTTTACCACTACGAACAAATAAAAAAAAAGAATAAATACCATTATTAAAAAAAATGTTTATTATAAAGAATTGAATTTATTGTCTTATAAATGCTAGTGAAACAAAATATTAATAGGCTGGTTGATTGGTCAAAAATATTTTTAAACATTCAAGTTATTCACTGCGATAATTAGAAAATGAGGTTTTTTTTTTTTGTAACAATATTCTACTTATTTGTTAAAACTTTAATTATACATGGTCATATTTTGCACATTATCAGATTAATTACATAATATATACATAATATATTACATAATATACCTACATTTCATACAAATATATTTGCAATGTCACAGTCTAGTATAGCACATGATATTATTTTTAAATTGATTGGTTTATGTAGATTTTAATAACAAACTTTAAATATATGAAGTATTTAAAAGCAAATACGACAAGCCCGTCGTGGTGCAGTAACACAAGCATGTGACTGTAAACGCGACAGTTGTGGGTTTGGTTGCCACTTGGGGGAACGAATTATTATATATTTTTATTTCCTCGCTCTAGTAACAAGACAAAGCGTAGCGTTCAGTTCCGCCACTCAATACGAAATGCCTAGAGAATTCGGCGGAAAGTTATTTATATTTTCAATATGAAAATCTGAATGGAAATTACTTTATTTGCTTTTATGAGATTCTTATTATAATATCATGATCTTGGAATCATTTGTCCATAGTGATAAATGTAACATGAGTCACAATCGCTGCCATTAATTCACAAGGTTCCTTTACATTATGGTAATCGGTGAAACTTATACAATGGTGTACCAAATTACATTGAATTGATCTATTAACCAGCAATTGCTTCTTATAAGTAATATGTCTAAAATTACAATAAAATGACACTCACTATTGCATTGCACAGTTTTTTTATGTAATACACAAGTGCTACGAGTTGTGAACGATATCATTCCTCTTTAGATAAGGATTTGGTTTTTTAAAAAGTCTGCTTAAACTGTAAACCTGCTAAATCTGTTCTTGTTGTTGTGTACTCGTATTTCTGACTCGTATCTTCGAAAGGTATAACCTTTCGAAAGTGTAAAAAAATACAAATTCGACTTTTATTTTATTTCATATAGTCGAGAATACAGATTAATTTTCCAAATTGCAGAAACTTTCCTATAACAAACGTATACTTATATATTATACTTATATAATATAGTTATACTATAATATTAAAGTTTTATCTCTCTTTACTATTTATTAGGCTGTCAGCAGGTTTGCACACTACGCCGAAGATATAAAAAAAAGAGCTTTGTGTGTTGCAATACAACTGCAAAATTTTGCCTTTGCGTCTAATGATTAGAATCTAATCAAATTAGCAACTATTGGCTGGTATTTCTTAATTATCTTAGAGCTAAAGTAGGATTGAAGTTGAACCTTTAATCCATTTATCTACTTCAGTAGGTAATACCTGCATAATAGATCATACTATAATACCAGGTTTCCATCTCACTAAAAGTACAAGGGCAATTTAATTTGCACTAGTACTTTCAAGTGAAAATATTGTATGTAGATGTTTTTGTAAATCAATCATAATATACTAGATTACTGTTTAAATGTTGTTGTGTTGTCGCTTTGGTGAAATAAACTTGCTAATCTGACAAAAAATATATTTTCATCTCATTTGTGGGGGCCCGGGGCGACTTCCCCACTTGTAAGCACGCCGCCCCTTTTATAGATCCGGCCCTATGTATAGGTTATCTTTATATAACACGAAACAAAAGTAATACCAATTATATTTTTTCCACATCGGTGGTTATTGATATTATATATAGAGTTAATAAATTACAGGCCTAATGATGCGAACATGGCAAAGCGATTTTATTTTCACCCGGGCGAATGAATGACCTCATTCTGGTAGAAAGACAATATCGGCATTAGGTTCCGCCACTCAACACGTAATGTCTCGAAAAGTGAAGACTGTTTTAAAAAGTTCCTTCTGCCTTATGCCGGCCCTGCTATATAAGGAATACAGCGTGACTCTAAAAAAATATAATATAATAAATAAAAAAAACGAATTACTTTACAATTTTATGCATTTGTCATTAGGATGGATCAAGACGGCAGCTTAAACATAAGCTACGACGAATGGCGGGACTACCTCCTACTTGCACCAGCGACTGATATACATGCTTTAATTCATTTCTGGCGTCACTCTACGGTAAGTACATTTATGATAGTATATCTTTTTGAAATATAAAATTAGATGTGTATCTATCAACACAACACGTTTGTTGTAACTCGACGTGATCGTATGAATTTAACGTTTTAGTAAACATTTTAAATGTAAATGAATAAGCAACAAAGCAATGAAATATCTAAATATAATTTTTAAATTTAAAACTCAAGGGAACAATCTAAAAGAATATATTGTGTTCTAGAACATTTCGCATACTTTTACTCAAACTTGACTATAATATTGATATGTTTGACATATTAAGACGCGACTTATCTGGTTGTCTAACATTCAATTCAAATGAAATATTCTTTTGCAAGATTACCTTCATTATCCTATGCCATCGATCAATATCTTGACACTGTTTAATAAAATCTTCGGTAATATTACAAAAAATAACTCAAGCCAGAGTATGTTATCATGTCAGATTTTGGCATACATAAATTATTAGATTCCCTTTGTAAAAAACTAGGGGCCCTCTCGCGGTTTCGCCCGCATGTCACCTATAATAAATATCCTATATAATTAATCTGTCTACCTATAATAAATATTATAGGTAGACAGATTAATACATTCAATCGTGAACAATATGTGGCGGTATGAGATAGGACGTCATCATTATATCAATTCGATGGCGTCATCATCATCATTTAAAACAATTCGATGGCGTTCCTTATTATTTTATTTCGTTATTTAAGGCTAACTAAGATATACACCCTAATGTTATATAGCCTTTACCACTTCTGAAGAATGCAAAACAAAACAAAAAGAATGTAAATCGGACCAGTAGATCTAAAGATCTTAACGTTTATTAAACAAACAAACAAAATCTTCCGTTTTGTTATATTAGTATAGACAACAAATTAATTATATTCTTAAAATATTTTTTCCTCCGGTTTTGTATTATCTTTAGTATAATGAATTAATTTGTAGTCTTTTTTATTTTAAAACTTTTAAAATATCCTATAGATTAATTTAAAATTTGTTTAAGATCAGCATACGTAACGAAAACATCATTAACTTTTTATGATTTAATTTATTATTATGATTTGTGTCATAATCCCCGTATGAGAAAACGAAAAATATATAAAAACCGGCTTAAAAACTATGCAAACTTAACAAAGTGTAAAGACTAGAAAATAATATTTTAATTACTTCAAAGTAAAAAAATGATACCTACCGTTGTTTTTGGAGTTGATGCCAACTTAAATATATTTTTTATTGTCTTTTAGTTTTACGTCGGCGTATTTAGTAATTATCTATTTATGTTATTTTTGTCTCGGCTGGCTCTTGAGTTTGGCTTTGATTTGTATATTCCAATTTTTTTATATATTATAATCGTCAGCCTGTTCTCGTTTACCTCTTAGATATTTACAAATAGCGTTAAGTACCTTTATGAAGTCTCTTAAGAAATTAATATTAATTTCAGTATCCCTCGATGCTCATTCTCACTCACTCCTTACATTTCTATTTAATTCATATATTAATCTTTACAAAATATAAAAATAATGTGGGCAAGTACGAAGGGGGGAAACTGTTAGGAGTTGAGGAGGACCTATCGCCATCAGCTTGTCCAAATAACTTGATAACACGTCACTAGTCTTATAGCAATCCCTATAATACTATTTTTTGTAATATGCAATCATTACAATTATTTTACAAAGAATATTATAAATCCTTACCCAAATAAATAATTTAACATTTAAGGCTATTTTGGAACGAGTAAACTGTCAGTCAATTCTGTTTCTTAAATGAATAATCGTGTAGTTCAAGCGGGCGAAGCCGCGGGGGAGGGGGTCTATTCATTAATAATGTCAACAAAAAGTTCTAACAACAACATTTGATAAACTGAAAGATAAGACGTATAACATTTTACGTTATCAGTTTATACAATTAAAAAAACTAAAAAACCATTTAAATTGTTATAATTATTATTCATATTTTAAAATAAAACATCTGTTATAAAATATATTAATTCTCAAAAGAAATAATAATAGAGATGATAAGATTAATAGCATTTTCAAATATTTATAAATACTATTATCGATAAGACGACCGTCACCTTCGGCGATGATTTGTTTATCTGACGAAAAATACAATGTACCAAGAGATTGATCTTGTTATAGTTTTAGATGCTGTGCTCAGGGTTGGCTGGCGTTCTTATTCTAGTAGAAATATATAAAAATCTATATCATATGCAAAATAAAATTTTATAACTGTACTTATTTTAAAACTTAGATGCTATTTTCATTCAAGGATATTTAAATAAAAACGGCATCTCAAGATCGATCTCAGACTTTAGAGCGGCTTATAAATACGGCCTTAATGTAATTGAGTTTATGTTATTTGTAAAAAAAGACCCTTAAAAAACGAAAAGAACCTTAAAAAATTAAATTGGCAAATTTAAACCAATGTAAAGATCAAGAATGTACCTGCCTGCATAAGACAATGAACCCGGTTCAATGTCATTTTAGAAGAAGTCATCGTATATCCTATTCGGACCCCACCGGCTTCAGCCAGTTTGCTAGCCCTGGCTGGAAACGCTTTATTTAGTAATTGATTCAATCGAATCAGCGGGCGCGGCTGTGGGCGGGCTTTCATATGGTCACTACGTCATTGATGTCCATCGCTGACGAGTTGCATACAAGTACAACCGCTAAGTTCTATAGTAGTAAGTGACGTTTTAAATTCGCTAAATATATATGTAAATGTATGTACTCGTATATACAATATATTATATCTATTAAAGTACTGCGCATGAGAATTGTTTAGCTTCAATATGTTTAGTTTTACGTAATAATATAAAAATTATGCAATACTTTTACTTGTGTTAATATTATTTTATTATATTTTACCATGATATACTTTTAATAGAAAAACAAAGAATAAATTTTACATTTTTAAATATACCTAAGTTATTATATTATATTATATTTTTATTATTATTCAATAAAGAATTTAACAATTTCTGACACATTGAATATTGTGCTTCTAAAATTATTATAAAAATATATAATTTTTCTTATGTTACGATTTAAAAAAATCTAAAATGTAATAAAGTAAAGTATCTTTTATTTTAATCTCAATCAAAACTATAAACAATATGTATGACTATTATTAAGGTGAATATAGCCATTCTCCTATAATTTTGTTTTAGTTCACGTAAAGTATTATTTATATTAAGTAAATAAAGTAATATTACGATTTCAAAACACAATAGTGACTTTTCCAATTTGAAGTCGTGTTGTATTATACCTAACGTAATGTCGACTTACTTTATGTTGACATATTGATTTTAACTTTCATCGATATATTATATTTTAATATAATTGTACACGTATATTTAAAGTAATTACCCGTAATAAAACTTGTGTTATTTCTGTTTTCTAGATAATGTTAACATTCAAGTTTTTCATTACTTTGGTTTTTCCAAATTATACAACGATCTTTTGCAAGTCAAATTTCGTTGTAATTAAAAAAAAACTTATATAACCACGTACATAATAACGAATTAAAACATAATTATTGAATAAAAAATATTCGATTTTTTTAAATTTTAAATGGTTTAATTTAATTAAATTAATAAGAAACAATAAAAAAATATATTATTTAATATTTGAATTTTAGTACTAAAACTGCAATGGAAAACTCCCACATAAGTTTAACATAGTAATTTGATTCGGAAATAGAATTTTCCACGATAAACAATTGTAATACAACGACGCATCAGTCCTGTAAGTTATCTGCCATTATCACCAGTTATTCTATCAAGCAATATAGTTCAAACTGTTAGCTGAGGCTAATTCCTTTATTCGTTTTATGACAATGTGACCATTGTACCTTTTTTACCTTTTATCTTACTTTTTATATTTCCCGCTACCATAGGTACGTACTAGGGACGTATATGAATACAAATCACTGATGGGGCGCTTTCATTAAAAATAAGCACTTGGTCTAGTTAAATAAATTTGATTTGCTTTAAAAATTGTAATTAATCGGCCACCAGTTTGTTTGGATGGACCTTATAAACCTTGCCACTAATTCACTTACCATCCATTATCATCATCTCAAACCCGATTTTCCAAATTCCAGGCTTTTTAAAAATAATTTAAATGTCAACAAAAAATAGCCTTCGCGCTTAACGACTTTTTCACTATTTCCTTATTTTTTATACTGCAGCCAGTCTTTGTGGCGAGCTCTACATAAGATGTTTCAAATCTTTAATTAGGAAAATATAAACTCTTTTTGTTATTGTTCATTTTAAAAAATACTAGAGCAAAAGCTTAAGTTATATTTTCGTAAATTTCCACCTCTAGGGGTCCTTATATTTAGACACTGGCCGACCGGGGCGACTTCGCCCGCTTGAACTATACGAATATTTATTAAATATGTTTATGAAATAATTTTTAGTTTGAGGGTGAATTCTAAAGAACCACTAAATACGTGTTCAATGAAATATTTTTAAGAGTCTGAATTATTTTTTTTATAAAAATCGGTGGCGATTTAAAGATTTTCCATACAAACTTTCAACCCTTATTTCATTCCTTTAGGGTAAAAATTTATCAATATTTAAATCAATATGAAAATAAACATCTTTATAAATTTTTATTTTCATAATGTGGATGGGTGTCACTAAACCGTAAGTTTCTACCATCAGCGGTTATGACTCTGCGTGCTTCCATCAGTAACATCTCCTTTTATAAACGGCACTCCGAGCACGGCTAGAGCATTATAAATGTTACCAATAGGTCTCGATACGTAGATTTGTAAGATTTGTTTGTAGTTGTAAGAAAAAATTAAAATTTATATTACATAATTATATTTTATTGTAGGCTGACGAAGTTTGGATTTAGTCCAATGATTTAAACAGAATAATTCAAATATCATGAACTTTGCATTTAATTTAGCAACACTCATTTATCTCAGTTTAAATGGCGAGCCTTCTTTTCGCTTGATAATTTATGTCGGTTCATATATTTCATTATCAAAAGTCACAGTTCAAAAGATAAGTCGGTCAAAATGATCCATCCGAGGTGACTTAGTTTTAGTAGAGGCGCGGTCGTCCGCCGCTCGCTACTTGCAGCCGTCTCGAAGCGGTTTTCGCTCGGGCCGTACACGCCAGCTATTATCGGAATTATTTGTCACGAATCGCGAGCTAGTGTTAACTGCTGGGTTAGTTAGTGTGGGAATGCCTTTTAGCGTAACGTGACGCGTCCTTGCTTTTGCGCTCGGGTTTGCACACTCGTTTATTTTATTTTTTACTGATCTGATAGTATAGTTCCAAAGAAGAAATCGATCTGTGATTTATTTATAGTTGTTATAATTTATTTATCTTGTTAAATAGTCTTAATAAAGATAAAATGTCTCTGGAATTGGAAGACGTCACAGGAGCGACCGGCGATGTCTTTGAGGATTTTCTTATCGTGTTTCGCCGATGTTTGGCAAAGGTAAATGCTATTTAATTCCGGGTTAGCGGAGCCAGTAGTCTGCTGGCCCTCAAGCTACATTTAATTTAGACTTCGTTGCTCCTCAACTGTGTAATCCTCTTTTGAAATGCATGAATATGGTGATATTCTTGAATGGATATTAAAGGTATTTGCTATTTGAAATTATTGTTTTTTTTATGTATAAGTATAGTAATATATACCTGGAAATAATAATTTCACAAGATTTTTATTGGTACATTTTACAAAATATTAACTAGCAACAAAAATATGATAAACTTAGGTTAGTAGACAAAAGGTATTTAACGATTCTAGTGACGACGCTGTCGCTAAGGCAACATATACATATTTTTAGTCCATAGCTCGAGATACGCTCATTTTGTTACTAAATACGTAACGTAGTAAAAAATGTGTTGGAATTTATGAGAGATCCATACAAAGAAATGTTTTAGTTCATTTTAAGGCTCTGCGAATTTATAATCGTTGATCAACTTTCATCTTCTTTCGTCACGAATACTTTCTCTCTCTTTCGAATGCACTACTTTTAATTTCAATAGATATTAAATACTTTAATATTAAATACTCATACACATTTTTTTAAATTGCTTTGCGAGGCGTATTTAGTGCTTATTATAATTTTAATTGGATCTTGTTATCTTGTCTTGTCTAGTCTAGTCTGGAAAATTTTAATAAGTCATAATATATAAATGTATGTTTCATTTTACTTTTACATTTGTTATATAATATTTTTTTACAGTGTAAACATTGCGAATGTAAAAAAACAATATAAATGGACTGTAATTGATTTTTATTAAAATGTATCAATTATTTTTTTAAATAAATTAATTAACTTAAAATGTTATTTATACAAATGGATAACATACTATGTTGCGCTAATAATTTGAATATAGTCCCTTATCTAACATTTAAAAGTTAGAAAAGGTTACTTTAACAATAAAAAAATGTGTTCAAAGTGTAACAGCTGTCGTTAAATAAATAGATAGATCTTTTGTACCTACTAACATAGAACGATTTATTTTTAGTAAGCAGACAGATGCGTTTCGTCTTTTTGTTTGGTATTCTTTTTGTGCGTTATTTAAGTTGTTAATACATATTCTAATATCAGATATATTTTATTTAACATTATTTCGCATTATAGACTTTGCCTTCGTCGCCCGTCGGTTGAAATGTATGTAAGATGATGACGCGGCGCGCGCGCCGCCGCACGCGCAACACCGATGTCCGATTACGTCATTCGCATACAGTCGTATTATTAATACCGGGAAAATCCTTATTCTAGCATATTCATTATTAAATATCATATCAAAATTACTCATATAATACTATATTTTTTTTATCTTAGTGTCATAAATGATANACCCCTATTTCACCCCTTTAGGGTTAAAATTTTTCAAAATCCCTTCTTAGTGGATGTCCAGATTACGAAAGTAAACATCTGTCCAAATTTCACTATTCTATCATCAGCGGTTACGGCTGTGCGTGCGTCTTACCTCAGTCAGTGAGGACAAGTCCTTTTATATATTATGATATAATAAGTTATTTTTACAAAACACAATACAATATAAAATAAAAATACATAAAATTAAATATGAAAATGCTAGAATTACTCGTATTTAAAAGAAAAATCTATTAAATTACACCACAGTTTGCCTACACTCAGATTGTGTGTCGTATGTCGTTTATAAAATCAACTACACACGTATAGATAAGATAGGTAAAAACAAACACTTCCGTTTCGCCTTTTCGAAAGTCTCGTGTTCGTCGATCTAAATCCGTTACGTACAAGGACGATGCGGTGACGTATCTGAACTATCAAATAGTTTATACTTTGTATATATATTACATTGTACACAATATGTATTTACATTTGAAGAAATTTTATAGTGATCATTCGATACGTATTTTGTAATTATTAATTATTTGAGTTCCGCCACCCACCATGCAATGTCTCCAGAATTCTGCGGAATATAGGGAACGGAACGGGAACGGAGTGTCTTAAACACTAGATTCTCTTTAGATTCTCTCTGTCTATCCTATCCTAAAAAAATGTATTAGTCATTATATAGGTACGTCCACATATATTATGTTCTGGACTTCTGATGCTCACTTCGATTTATCCTTTTTTTGTATATCGAAGCGCTTTTACTAATTCAGAAATATTTATTTAATTGGTATCTTTTATAATATTATGAAACATCCTATTTAAAATTTCTCACATTTGTATAGAATATCATTGCATTTAATTTAATAAGACTATCTTGAATAGCATAAATTATTTTATTATTGTGTCTTTTATTATTATATAAGCTAGTTACATGCGTATAATGATAATTTATAATTTGAAATACAACAATTGTAGAATAAATGCTAGCTTGTTTTCAATATGACCGCTATCAATGCCTCTCGGAAGTAGAGACATACTATACATGTGATATATACTCGTATGTTATATGAGGATTAGTTGAACTATTCTCCGGCATTAACAACCAATATATTATCCTAACCTAGTGTTAAAACACTCCGTTCCCCACTGTTTGTGACTCTCGTCAATGACCTGTCCCCCAATGACTTATAGTATGGTTCATATGATTTAAATAGCAACATAACAAAGAGTATGAATATTAAGTTTAATTAATTGACCTTGTGCTTTCTAATAGCCTCAAAGTCAGCCTAATGCTTAACGAAATCGTAGTCACTTTAACTTGACATCGTTCTATAAACTAGTTAATATTTTCGTAAATAAGGTGGTCAAAAAATTATAGGAAAGAAGAAATAATTTAAATAAACCTAAGCAATTTTATTTAAAATCTAACACAAGAGAACAAATTAGCATACGTACGTACCCGTCAAAATCATAAACCTACGATAGCTGAGTAAAAAATATATAATTACTTAAAGCGCGGCTGAAAAAGGATAGATATAAATAATTACTACTAAAAAAGGAAATATTTATTAAAGCTAATAGAATTATTAAAGCGTAATACGTCAATTATTTACTATAATTATATTTACTTAATTATATATATTTTTCTTTTCCCGCATACTTAATGTTTAAGTTAGAATCCTTAAACCGATACTACAGAATAATAACTAACTAACTAACTTACTACTATAATTTGGTACCTTATACATCTACTATACTTACGTCCGTGTCAAATGCCCAAAAGTGCGGACAGAGCTACCTATGGGACTGCTACATACTATTAGTAAAGTCGATTCTATATAAATAAAACATTTATCTCTCTATCAAAAGGTATGTTAGCTTGTTGTATCTATATATATAAAATCGAAAGGTCACTCACTCATCACGAAATCTCAGAAACTACATGTGCTAGGAATCTCAAATTTTGCATAGGAGTTACTTATAGGACGTAGGTGCTCGGTAAGACGGGAATTTGCAATATTCAACTTCTAAGGGTTTGTTTTTGGGGTTGAAAGTTTGTATGAAACTTCGTTACTACAAGTGCTAGGAGTCTCAAATTTTGCATAGACGTCACTAGGACGTAGTCATGGAGACAGAAATTAATAATAACATAGTTCACGCGGGTGAAACCGCGAGCGGGCCGCTAGTTATAATATAAGTACATCAAAAGAAATAATAAAGAAATGAAAAATGACCATGAAATGACATTGATCGTATGATAGAAACTCGTTGAAAACGTGTACGGCATATACATATTTGTACGTACATTGTATTCGTAATATACAAGATAACCTATGGGTATCTTACATTTACACTATTATTTTCAAAGCTTGGTCATCCTTTTTCCATTTTATATTAACTCGCTTCTCTTAGCTAATATATATTTTTTTAATATTATGGGGAATGGAGATGATACCGACCAAATTTCTTTTTTTTAATATATAATTTACGCAAAGAGATATCTCACTTCTATATTAGCGATATATTAACTTTTTCAAAGTCGACAATAACACTGTCATTCCAATATCTAGCTGTCATTTCAACTCTTAAATACCATGTGTACATTTCATAGAAACATTTAAGATAATGAAACTAATGATTCCCATACTGCTCAAAATTTTCGTTAAAATTGTTATATACAAAAGCAAAATTATGTATTGGGAATATTTAATATCTTTTATAACCATGACGATGAATTCTAATATATTTTTAAGTACTGCGGTAAATATGTTTTGAAATATTTGTATTTATAGGTATTTTATATATTATTAATTTCAATTTAAATGTTAAAATTAAAAAAAAATATATATATTATAAAATATATTTTGTAATTAAAATAATATTTTAATTACTTCAGAGGAAAGAAAATTGGAAAATAATAAACCATAATAATTAGTAATTTGTTTATTTAAGCAGACGGAACAAGTAAGAAAGTATCGTACAAGAATTTGGATAAGTAGAGTTATTAAGAAACACGACACTGGCGGTTGCAATGCCGACGACGTTGTCAGCTGCGGGACAGTGTAATAACGTTACTAATTACTTTGTATAATCTATATATATAAAAGGACTTGTCCTCACTGACTGAGGTAAGACGCACGCACAGCCGTAACCGCTATGCGTAGAAACGTTAAATTTGGACAGATGTTTGCTTTTGTAGTCTGGACATCCACTAAGAAGGGATTTTGAAAAATTTTAACCCTAAAGGGGTGAGATAGGGGTTGAAAGTTTGTATGGAAAAAAAATTGAATCGGCACCGATTTTTATAAAATTTGAAATTTAGATTTTTAAAAGTATTTAATTGAACACGTGTTTCATCGTTTTCTAGAATTCTCCCCCTAAGGGTGCAAATAAGGGTTTGAAAGTTTGTATGGAAAAATCTTTAAAACGCCACCGATTATTATAAAATTTTAAATTTAGATTCTTAAAAATATTTAATTGAACATGTATTTCATGGTTTTCTAGAATTCACCCCCTAAGGGTGCAAATAAGGGGTTGAAAGTTTGTATGGAAAAATCTTTAAATCGCCACCGATTTTTATAAAATTTGAAATTTAGACTCTTAAAAATATTTCATTGAACACATGTTTCATGGATTATTAGAATTCACCCTTAAATACGCAAGCGAAGCTGCGCGCGTCCGCTAGTAGTAAATAAATGTGTTATACAATTTACCTATTACATACATTATTAATTATTAAATAATACATCATTGATAATTAAAACCTCGACACAAAAAGCTGTAAAATGAAAAGAAACAACTAGAAAAGAGTTCTTTCAAACAGAAAAAAAAACTGAATCAAATTCAGGTACAACCATTTGGTAGCTACGACGCCACAGACTTACCAAAAATCACCTATTTTCATCGGAGTTAAAATTATTTTCTTTCTTTTGTTTGCTAATAATAGGTACTGTACTAAAATAATATGATACACCATTCCTATGGATGCAAATAAACCGAAAATAAGCACAATAATTAGATACGTTGTGAATCTCACTTGTTCTCGCTACAATATTTATTACAATTAAAGATATTGTAAGCCGTTTTCTTACAATGTGTCTACATATAAAACTTAACTTTGATTTATTTGGTATTCCACGATGTTGTTGTTTTTCTATGCAAGAAAATATAACACTGTTATACTGAAAAAAAAATATTCTATCATTGATTAATTTTTAAAACTTATGTTCCTAATAATATTTATTAAAATTAATTATATACAATTCGAAATAATAAATGGCATTGTAATATTTTACTTACAGTATCTGGACATTGGGGAGGATATGAACGTGCCAGATGACTTCACTCCAACTGAACTGCAAACGGGAAAATGGTGGCGTCATTTGTTAGCCGGCGGCATTGCTGGAGCCGTCAGCCGCACATGCACAGCTCCTCTTGATAGGCTTAAAGTATTCTTACAGGTTGGTATTTCTGATGTGTCTAAACTCCATCTAGTGTTTAAAATGTATGTACCTTATAATACCTCATAACTCCCGCCAATTCTTAATAATTTACAAATAATTATAATTCATTATTCATCCCCAGGTTAATCCAACTAGAGAAAATATGATAAAATGCTTAGCAAAAATGATAAACGAAGGTGGTATTAGTGGGCTTTGGCGGGGTAATGGAATAAATGTAATTAAAATTGCTCCTGAATCGGCTTTAAAATTCGCCGCGTACGAACAAGTAAAACGGTTAATAAAAGGCGAAAAAAACAACAATCCGCTAGAAATATACGAGAGATTCCTCGCCGGAGCTACTGCGGGTGCGATTAGTCAAACTGTGATTTACCCACTAGAGGTGCTAAAGACAAGGTTAGCTTTAAGAAAAACTGGCCAATATAGCGGTATCGTGGACGCCGCTAAGAAGATATACGCGAGAGAAGGTCTTAAATGTTTCTATAAAGGGTACATTCCAAATATCCTGGGGATAGTTCCTTATGCGGGCATCGATCTCGCAGTGTACGAGACTCTCAAAAAGAAGTATATAAATAAATATCAGGCTCATAACGAGCAGCCGGGCATGCTGTTGTTGCTGGCGTGCGGCAGCGCCTCGTGCACCTTGGGACAAGTGTGCTCCTACCCGCTGGCACTCGTGCGGACACGGCTGCAAGCGCAAGGTAATTGATGGTCATCCATAGACTACATTGACCCTCCCCCGTCCTTGGTGACACTCCCTACCTAATATTACTTCACATATTTTGCTAATTTTCGTCTGGAAATTATTAATTTAACGTTATATTTATAACTACATAAAATTGGAACTATATAATAGATTTACTCATTAAAAATAGATTATAATATGTTTAAAATAAGATTTACTTGAAATATTTTTATTGGTCCCATAAAGTCTTCACTTAACAGCCTTGGTTAAACTGAGTTGAACTAAGTATATAAGTAGACAGTTGCTACAAAATACATAATATATAAAATTTGACTTACAGAAAAAGCTGCTAAGGGCGCGGAGGGCACAATGCGGGGTACATTTCGTGAGATAGTGCAAAGAGAAGGTTTGCGAGGGCTGTACCGTGGGATTACCCCGAACTTCATCAAGGTCATCCCAGCCGTGTCTATCTCCTACGTGGTGTACGAATACGCGAGCCGGTCTCTTGGAGTCAACATGACGTGATGACGACCACCACCCCTGTACCTCGTTCACTGGACGGACCCCTCCGTACCATTCCTCCACTCCACGCTTGACTAGTGTTGCTAGCTATCCCTATTATGGGATCTATTTAATAATTTATTGGTGGTTGACAATTTAATGACTTACTTTTGTTTTTGAGCATACCACAACTTATATATATAAATTAGCATCTTGTCTTGTTGAACACATCACTTTCTATTGTTAACTTTTGCATTTTAATTGTACATAGCTCTCGTATTTTAAGTTTATTATTTATTTATTTTTGTGAATTATAATTCCATTTAAATTATTGATTCTGTTGACGACCGTATGATTGTATGTAATGTGTATTGTCAGTTGTATTTTATTTATATGGACATGATTTTGTTGGTCTGATATTTTTAACGACATAGTGCGGAAACATCTGTGATTAAATAATAAATTATGTATTTTTTTTATTTTTCTTTTGTTATTTAGTTGTCCCTTATTCTCCTTTTCTTTTTTGTTTTATTATTTTAAAACATTTTATTTTATTTAATAATATAACGGAATCCATTCTCTTGTTAACTTGAACAGATGAGTTGGGTTGATAGAAAAAAAATGTTTATAAAAATTAAAAATATGAATCTAATTTAATAAGTACAAAATGTTTGTCATATTAGCATAAGGCGATATATTTGGCAAAGTCTAATTGATTTTGCTAGCAATTAGAGGTTATTTTTATGGATAATATCTCTATACTGTTGTGTATTACATAATGACAAGCCGGTGTTTGTGTCGGAATTGTTTTATTGTGCACTATGATTACAATGTAAAAAAATATTCTAAACATTTTTTAAAGAAATAAATCTATAAAATGGGTTTCCAAAGAATCAGGCACTAAGCCAAAATGAATACACCAAAAGATTATGTATGTTGCTGTTCAAAGTTCTTTACAAAAACAGTATTCATATATGTAAACAATATAAAATTTTTAAATATGCAACAGACGGGCAATATTGAGTATATATTTTATAAGATATATTTGATTATGATGTTGATTAATATATAAAAAATAATAAAACAATAACATATGTGACATATTAATCAAAATATACATAAAACCACTATAGTTTTAACAGTTTTGTCTTAAAAACCACCAATATGTCATTTATAGATAATGATCTTGACATAACTACAATAGATTGTTTATAGTTAAAACTGTTTATTGTGTGATGTTAATTGCTATTCTGCTTCTCCTTGTATCTTTTTTGTCTATAATTTAACATAAGGCATTTTTTGTTTTAATACTTACCGAGCTTTGCCTTTAAATACTTTTTGGATTATGTTAACTATTTGTGTAACATTTATAATCATTTAAGTTGATGGGACATTTAAATTAGTCGCAATCGCAATATAAACCTTAAGAACTCCGAATTGTTAAAGTGGCGTTCACATTCACTAAAGCAATATTCATTCCAATAATAGTAATATAAAAGTTTATTATCTCTTGTTAAGCGAATATAATAATGTTTGAAAAATCGTGCATGTTTGAAATTTTTTCCTATATTCGAAGCAATAAAAAATAATAAATAATATAAAAAAACTAAAAAAAATGTTATAACAAATAGATAGGCAGCAAATACTTCAAATCAACGATACCATTAATTAATACTAATAATAATATATAATAATCGGATAAGTATAGTTAATTTACAAAAGTGGAATTTTGATAAAATTTTCTACTATTTTTAATTGAGTTTTTATCATTTGTTTTATTAAAGACTTGCTAGATTAAAATTAGTTATTTAATAATTTATAATAAATTTTCTTCTCGAAATTCGATAAGACGTCTTGACGGATCCCACCCTTCGACTGCCTGGAATATATTTTAATGTCTGAAATAGTTCTTTTACAATACATGATAGTTAAAATTGTGATAATATCCAAATCTGTGCATTAAAATTCATTGATAAAATATTTTTCATAATGAGTCAAGCTACTGACAAGTAGGTTAATATTTATAGCTTTCTATTATCTAGGTTTAAGCAATACTTAGAATTTGTTTTCATTTATACAAAAATGTTGCGTGATGATGCTTCCAAAAATGTAGAAAATTATTCTATGTTACCTATACCTATATTCGAATTCTTAGTTTATAAAATATTATAGTCACACTAATTTTAGTTAAGTACTTATACGTACGTATAAATTATTTTAGGTAGTCAACAAATTAATTATTTTGTACTGCTAGTGCTAGTAAATGCTAGATAACTTATTTTAAAATCTAATATATATTTTCTTTGTAATATTGCTGTACAACGAGGATCACGTTTATACTAAAGTCAAAATGTAAATTAAGTACTTTACTTCGACGCAATTCAAGAAAATACGATACTGGAAATATTTAAACTTCAAAGACTGAACGTTTATAAATATTTATAATCTATTTAGCCGCCCCGCTTACAATGTGACGATCTTTTTTAACAATAAATTTAAAAAATATTAATAATATCAAGGATTACTTCAAGCTTCTTGTGATAAAAATAGCTGAGATACCTACGATTTTTGTGATTGGCCAGTTACAGCAGCAATGTTAATAATAACTACAGTGAAGTAATAAATGTAAACAATTAAGTGGGTACTTTTGACATTCACTTACTTACTAACAAATTTTAGTAAAATGAAAGTAACATTTACATGAAAGTGAAGTATGGATTTCTAAAACTTAATTATTAAATGATGATGATTAAACGTTATACCTACCTATTACTAAATTGAATTGAAAGACGGCAAATTATTACAAAAAAAATATATTGATATTGTATTGAAATACAAATGCAATTTTTTTTAAATATAAGTAAATATATTGAAATAAAATCTTTATTTATAGGATATAACTTTTTGCCATCATTACTAATATGTAACAAAGAAACCATAATGACCGGCAGAGTGAAATTAATTTTAGGACGTTAACGTTTTTTTTATTTCAACTTAAGAATTTTGAGTGGTACTTAATTTCGTTATTCTAAAAGTATAGTGTCTACCAACCATTATAACCGTCTCAAAACTCCATTAGGTATATAATATTTAAAATTATTCCATCTAAACTTAATCTAGTAATGATTTTTCTAGTCTTAGTAATAAGGACAACACCATTCAACAATAATGCGGGTTCATAATAAACATTTGCAATATATTTTAGTAGTAAATGTAGGATAATAATTATAAAATCTTAAGAAAAATGATTATGCATATAATGCAATATTTATTTGTTTATTATGCCTTTTACATATTGGATTGTTGCTATAAACAATTTAGGTGAGTACTAATTAAGCTTTGAATTATTGTAACTACATATTTTGTTGATATATTTCAATAAATATTATTTATGATCGATGTTATCTTATTAAACTTCTCTCTTCAATTTCAGTGTTTTATTAAATTTTCTCTATGTACTTAAGTGACTAAATATACTATACTGCATGGCAATTGAATTAACAAGTGATACGATAATAATACCTAATCATTTTTATTTTATGTAGACACCGAAAGAGAAACTATTGTGGGCTACAGGTATTATGGCAATGTCGATGGGACGAGACTTCACATTCAACTCTTTTATTGTATATTTAATTTGGTTATTTATAGGCTACAAAACATTAGTGGAAAATCATTTCACAATTGCATTTATAGCGAATAAACTTGGGAGCTGATATAGCGTGTTTACAATTGGTCTTTATAAATAATATTAAGACTTGTGCAATATATAATGCCCTACAATACTCTCCCTCTTTGGGTAAGAATTGTGCAAAACAGAATATCAAATAAATATTATGCCTATAAATTGATCCACAAGTTGTTTTCTTCGCCCAGACCTCGTAACTCGATGCGGTGTTTTGCTATCGTCGGCTGCTGCGCTTGCGCATTGTTTCAGTATTGTTGTAGTTCTGCTGATGGAGAATTTTTGTGTTCGTCGACTTTGTTTACGATTGAAGGGACTTTGTTTAAGATGATGGCGTAAGTAGGTCAATACCCGTAATTATGTAACGATTGGTACTACATACAGGTAGACGGTAGTGTGCGCACGAAAGTTTTCAACCCGTTCGAATTCGGGGAATAGCATATGTGACGAATTGTTGTCACGTGAGATTTCCGCCTTTCAGCGACGATAGCTTTGTTCTGTCCACGTACTTGAGTATTCCATACCAGGCCAGACATAATGACTTGTTAACATTATTCTTGTTGTTATGAATCCTGGGTGCGTTGCGCCGTGTAATATACCTACTGTATATTCTTTTTCAAAATATGCGCAGTATAGTGCACTTGTAGGGTTTCAGGTTGAGCCTTGGAAAGGAAATCACAATTTTCCATTCATTGTTTAATTGTCGCTATTGAAGAGGAGTGCAGTCAGTGTTATGATTCTCTTGAAACTTCTCAGTCAGTAGACTGAGAAGTTTCCCTAATTTCTTCGTTCTATCATAAGTACTTGTATTAATTTTATAGCTTAACCATTGATAATCGTAATTTCAGTATGCCAGAATTAATAATCCTTTTCGGATGTAATAATCCTGTAATGTTGTCGACTAATCTGTTATCGCACATATCCACTAAATTATCATACTTTTTTTAAAAAAATCGGCGCCTTCATGAATAAGTATTTGTATTTTCCATTATTTTATCAGCTTTTATTTAATTTGCCCGTTCGATCTTGACTCGAAAATCTCATTGTAAGGGTTTAGTGGTATATTGTCTCTTGAAATTCTAACCGGTGAGACCTGCTTGTGGGAAGCCGTTTAAAATGTGCACTCACAAAGCCAGTGAAAATTTGCGTCGGGCAGTCGTTGGATTGAAGTCTGGTTTACGTGGTAATCAATGTAGCACCACGGGAGTGGTATGGATCATTGCCTCGCTGGCGAGGCTTAACCTCAGCTTGGCTTTTGGTGTGTCTATAAAAGAAGAGTCAAAAAAAAACTTTCTATAATAAAATTTATTGTTAGGGATCAATAAAAAAAATCTAACAAAAATCTATAATTTTTCCTACACCGGACATTGCACCCTCATATTTTTTACTCTCGTCTGAGTTAATAAATAATCTTTCCGTTATCAAGAGCAGCGTTGTGTCCACGACTTTTTTCTTTTTTTACTGCTTGGCCACTTTCACTTTTCATTAATGGAACAAAAATAAAATATTAAGAATGAAATATGTGAAATTGCTCTCAGCACAAGAGTACTGTACGTTGTCAAAAAGTAATATAATTAATAATTATAAAGCTACAGAGTACTTTCTTACATACTATAAATTGTATAAAGCGGTATAAGTGAAATATGTGATGTTACATCTACACTGTATATGACCACTTATCAAATACAAAGCTCAGTTTTGGCCTCGCGCAGTATAGGTATCTACATTTCATTTTATTTTATCAGATATCTTAAATTTAGTGAGCACCAAATGACTCCATATGAGGTGTTTCAAATTATACTAAGAAATATAAAAAACTGTGCCATTTGTTAATAAATATTCATAATTATTCATTAATCATTATTATATTTCTTCTGTATTTTTATTAGTATTTATTCTGTATTTTTATATTTATTTATTCTGTATTCAATTAAATTTCATACAAAATTGTGAATAATAAATTAAATAAGTAGTAATGTCACTTATGATATTTTTTCTATGTTTATCTACTAATGAATTATTATATTTTACCTTTAAGAAAAAATAAATTTTAAAATAAAATACCGTATCGAGTCTTTGTATATATCCTGTATCAGTGTTGCCCTAAATATAGTAAAGCTGATGTGAATTTTAATACAGAAAACATTAACCAATGGAAGCTGGGTAAAGACAAGTTTCTTATAAATTGCTATAACGTGATTGGTTGCTCAGTAGCTGCCATTCATCCAGCTGTTACTGTCAAAGCCGAATGGTCACAGACCGTCAAAGGCTTTTTAAATTGTCTTTCTTTTCTACGTGAAACTGCACGTGTAGACGCGGTCATATTGCTTATCACCGCAAAAAATTATTAGGTATAAATTCAATTTATGAATATCTGTACTATTTATTACGTTTTAACATGTTCACATAGTTATTTAAAATGAAATATCAATTATCCTGTCACAAGATTTAAGTGAAGTGGATTAAATAATGAACATACAGTTTATTGCTTTAATACACAAGTTGGTGTGGATACTACACGAGTCGTTCACGTGCGAAATTTAATGGAAAATTTGTGAATCTATAGGTTAGTTTCGTCAAAATGCCGTCGGATGCAAAAAAACGAGCACAACAAAAGAAAAAAGACCAGGCGAACAATAGGAGCAAAAAGCCTGTGGCGAGAGTTACTAATGCGGAGACGAATGGCTCAGAAAACGGTACAGGGAAAGAAGAACGCGAGCTTACAGCTGAAGGTACGAGCCATTGTACTATATTTAATAGTTATTATAATTATAATTATTAAATTATTTATATAAGTTTATGATTATAAATTGAATTATTAACCAATGCAACATTTTAATTATGTCTGACTTATATTGTAAAAGTTTAATATTATAAATTAAAAAAAAAAAGATAATTAGATTATTGCAAGTTTTTAAATTATTTAAAATATAATAATGATTAGTAAATTTTTTTATGTAAAAAGACAAAACCACATTTTAAACATTGACTTGTTTTGCAGAAGCACTATGTTTGAAGCTAGAAGCTGAAGCTAAAATGAATTCTGAAGCCAGATCTTGCACTGGATCTTTGGCAGTCCATCCACGTTCTAGAGATGTTAAGATAGCCAATTTTTCTATCACTTTTTATGGTAGTGAACTGCTTCAGGATACATTACTTGAATTGAATTGTGGCAGACGATATGGTCTTGTTGGACTCAATGGATGTGGTTAGTATTACCTTAATTCAATAAATATTATCAGTTTGCATTTAAGATTTTATTTTACATAATTGTATGTTATTTGTGTAATTCTCATAAATATTAGTAATTTTTTTTTTATATTTGTTATAATTGGTTTGCAAAGGTTATGGTATAGTATTATTCTACAAAAATTCCAAAGCTGTGTATTTTTTATATAGGACCTTGGTAATGCCATGAGGCTTCTGTGCTGCAGTGGGACAGAGTCATGACTCTGAATGCACTAGTTGTGGGTTTATTCTACACTCGGGAACATGAATAATTGCACGGTGCTTAACTTTAAACATTCTAGTTGTGGGTTCAATTTTCTTTGGGGTAACTTAATTATTTTAATTTTCTCACTCTGGCAACAAGACAAACCGCGATTAGCTGTTTGAGTTACAAAATTCAACAGAAAACAGTAAAAATGAGGTTATATGTGCTATACAGTATGAGGCTTCAAAAATATAAAAACAGATGGATCCTTTATTATAGCTTTTAATGAATATGATCAATATTATTTATTATTATGTCCTAAAAAAGCAAGAGATTATGAATTGTTAATTAATACTTATTTATAGAAATACTTATTTATAATAAAAACAATGGTTACATTTTACAATATTACAACAACAGACACTACAAATGTGTTGTATTTGTGGTGATTTCTTGTTTCTTTATTTTAACATAATATTCATGGGCATGCTGAATTCTTTTATATATGTTTATTGCGAAAACTATTTTAATCAGCTTTGCATTTATCAATTCATACCTTAGTTGCGAATGTGTTATATATTATTATGTTTCTGAATTAATACTGATAGGTCTGCAGTACCTTTAAATTAAGACATTTGTATATATATTATTATTAATGTATATACTAATGGTTTTTTAGGCCTATGCCATAAGGCACACTGAACTCCTATTATGATTTTATTTTAAGTGGTTTTTAGTTATAAATGTGTAAAATTTAAACAACCTTTCACTTTTTAATAGGAAAGTCGTCATTACTATCAGCATTGGGTCGGCGTGAAGTGCCTATTCCTGAACATATTGATATTTTCCACTTGACTCGTGAAATGCCAGCATCTGACAAAACCGCATTGAAATGTGTTATGGAAGTTGACGAAGAAAGAATTAAGCTAGAAAAATTAGCAGAAGAGTTAGCCCATTGTGAAGATGATGGTAAGTGCCGTAGAAATTGCAAATTTTACAGTAATATACATGTCTTTATTTGTTTTCGTAAGAAATATAATAAATTAGCAATAAGACCGCTTTTGCACACTTTAAATTTATTTTGAAAAACAGTCAATTCTGTTTTAGACTCACCTACCGAAGATTCCGTAACGATCTTTTCCTTTATTTAACATAAGTTCTTACTTCCCAAATCTCATAATTTACATAATGATAGGCTTAGTTCACACGGCGTATTTAAAAAAATGTGACAAAAATTAAATATAACTTTTTCTAGCTACAAGCAATTTCAGCATAATAGCTGCACTCTATCTTGAGGATCTTATCTTATCTTGAGGATCTTATATATCTTATCCTCTTGACAGAGGGACTAACGGACAGATGGACTAAGAAATGCTATGAAAGTTTTGTTTTATTCTTGTAGGTACAACAATTCAATAAAATATTTCTATCTATTTTATTTATCTTAATTAAACAGAGTCGCAAGAACAATTGCTGGATGTTTACGATCGTTTGGACGACCTGAGTGCTGATACAGCTGAAGCTCGTGCAGCTAACATTCTACATGGTCTTGGTTTTACCAAGGAAATGCAGCAGAAGGCCACTAAAGACTTTTCTGGAGGTAATCCTTTTTTATATCTATTCAAAGTTTAATGTAATAATAAGATTAAATTATTTTGAATTTAAAAAATCTTGAGATTTTGATTATGTGAAAAGCCAGCATTTGGCACTAGTGTCTTATGAGAAAGATTAATTATTGGTAGCTTCCGTTGTGCTAAGGCCACAGAGTCTGACTGTAAACGTGATGATCGTAGGTTCGATTTCTACTCGGGACAATGAATTATATTATTTCCTCGCTTTGGTATAGTTTGGTATAATATAACACGCGGCGTTAAGTTCCGCCACTCAACTTTCATTGTCTCATTGTCTTAATACTTCTAAGTTCCCTCTGCCCACCTTGCTATGCCGGTTACAGCATGTAACTAAAAAAAATAATTAAATAGGAAGTAGCTTCCTTTTGTATGTTTTCAATAAAACATGAAATAACACTTAAAAAACAACATGGCTCAAAGTTGCATTGTGATTATTAGAAATCGCACGATTGTGTAAAGAAAAGCAAGCAATCTTCAATACAATCACTTGTTTTACAATAGGAAAGTCAATCATCAAAATTACAAAGGAGGCCGTCTTGGTGCAGGGCACAGCGTCTGATTCTTAACGCAATAGTTATGGGTTCAATTCTCATTTAGGGAATGAGAGCATGCGCATGCAACCCAACTTTGATGTCTTTATTTTTTACATTTTTGTAGTGCTATGCCATTCTAAGTATAGAGAAACATTTTAGAGAACGTATTTCATAAAGCTAATAATATGACGTATAAAAAGATCATTATTAATAAAAAACGTATAAGAGTTCCGATTCCCACTATGTTTAAATTTTTATACGTTTTGTTAAATATTTTTTTATAACCAATTTTTTTATAACGACAATGATAACCAGAAAAGAATATTAAGTTTCCTTTTACAATAAATAGCTTTCGTGATATATTTGTATAATTATTGTTAGGTTGGCGTATGCGCATTGCGCTGGCGCGTGCGCTCTACGTGAAGCCGCATCTTCTGCTGCTGGACGAGCCGACCAACCACCTGGATCTAGACGCTTGCGTGTGGCTCGAGGAGGAGCTGAAACAGTAAAGTCCATTATATTATTAAAATAACACTTTAATATAATAATACACGGCGTCCTTACTCTAGAATCCAGAGTTCGTGAAACTCGGCTACATTTACATGATACTTTAAATCTACTGAACAATCTAAAACTCTTCAATACTGTAACTGTTTCTCTAATTCTTTGATTCGTGATATCATTAGTGGTGCGAGTATTCCTAGATCATTTTATCATTTTTAAAGCGTTGTTCCACACTTAGGAAAGAAATTCAAAAGGTATTCAAATTATTATACTTTTTATATTTAACCCAAGATCTTTTAGAGATGCATTTTTGCAACAAATGGATTAGAGAGTTCAGAGAATTAGATTTACCATCAGACAGTATTTTAATAACGGAAATCTCCACGGAACTTTACGTTTAAATAACCGAATGCTTCTCTAAAGAAAAACCGAGAGTGTCCTGTTTCTCCATTATAGATAGCTATATAATTATATTATGATACATGATATATATATACTATAGTAGAGAGATGGATATCACATTTATACTGTATATTTTTTAAAGTTATCGTAAATTAATATAAATGTCTTATTTTTTTGTTCTCATATATATATATATGTATATGTATATATGTATATATATATATATATATATATAAATATTTATTCTAAAATACATATTATTACCATAAAAAACATAATTAAAATAATTTCAGATACAAACGTATCCTCGTCTTGATATCGCACTCGCAGGACTTTTTGAACGGTGTCTGTACCAACATAGTGCATATGAGCAAGAGACGCCTCAAATATTACACTGGTAATTACGAGGCGTTTGTACGCACCCGCATGGAGCTCTTGGAGAATCAAATGAAGCAGTACAACTGGGAACAGGATCAGATCGCTCATATGAAGGTTGGTTTTCTAAGGAAATTTAGCTTTCTCAACGTTGTTAGAGTTTGCTATTTAATGATGTCATTGAATATGTTATGAGTTCGTTTGATTTCATGAAATAATCAACTGAATTTGATAATAATAATTATTAAATATTTATAGATTTTGTCATTGATGTTAAGTTGAGTCATAAAATAGAATGTCTGATAGAATATTGTCTTTTGATGTCACTTGTTTGACTTTGACTTTTATTTATGTATGTGTAGTATAATAAATACAACTGTAAAATATATTTTTATTTTTTCAATTTTTGTTTTTAGAACTACATAGCGCGGTTTGGTCACGGTTCCGCAAAACTGGCCCGTCAAGCTCAATCTAAAGAGAAAACCCTCGCTAAAATGGTTGCCCAAGGCCTCACTGAAAAGGTCATAGATGACAAAATACTCAATTTCTATTTCCCATCGTGCGGTAAAGTTCCGCCGCCAGTTATTATGGTTCAGGTATGTTAATTTTTTTTATTTTTAAGCAATAAAAAAAGATAGAAGTATGTTGAGGCTATGAAAAAATTAGAGTTAATTTATTTGCAAAAATTTATTAATTAAAAATCAGTAAACACATTAAAAGGCGTTATGGGTGCGAAAATTACGTGGAGAACAGAAGGTCATGACACTAGGACAAAGAAGTAAAAAAAAAAAGAATATTATAAAAGTAAAAAGTACATTGAATGACTTCAAGAACTTGAATCTCATTTTTATTCCAGTCTATTAGATATAATAGACTGGAATCAAAACTTGAGTGATAAGTCAATATTCCGTAATAACACAATGACTCATGATGACAACGAATTTCTGAAATAGGGTAAAAAGTTCTATAGAAGGACTTTTTAAACATAACTTTAATTGCTATTGTTAATTTCAGCTATTTTTGTTACAGTATATAGATTTTCTTAGTATTTTAGTTTTAATTCGACTTTATTAAAATGTGTATAATGGAGAGATAGATAAGGGATAATTAGTATAATCGTTATTTCCACAAATTTCTGACAGAAATTATTGTCAGAAAGTTCATATATTTCAGAAGAAACTCTTTTTTCCCATTAAGACAGTCCGATTCCCACTTAACGCCTACTTCCTAGCCCAATGCCTTAGAAGGCATTGTGTGTTGAGTGGCGGAATTCAATGCCGCGCTTTACTTCCATCCTTCATTTTTATTGATTATTATTGATAAAAAAAAACAGAGATTACAAGTTATTTTATATTTCAGAATGTATCGTTCAGATATTCTGATAACACACCCTGGATTTATAAGAACTTAGAGTTTGGTATTGATCTTGACACACGGCTAGCTTTGGTCGGTCCCAATGGTGCTGGCAAATCTACACTGCTTAAACTGCTCTATGGAGATGTAAGTGTTTTTTTATAGAGTAACCTTCTATAAATTTCTGTAGTGGCGAATAAAAAATAAATGTGAATCTTTATTAAAGATACCCATAAAAGATTTATTTAATTATTAATTAATATAAATAAAAAAATACCTCTTAGAATCACTCATGAGACCATAAACCAATGTATGAAAATGAGTAACAACTAATAAGGAACATATTCCTCAAGGATGAAGTTAGTTATTTAGATTTTCTTTATATCAGACTGTTACTGCATCGACGATAATAATTTGCGAGTTTAATCTTAAATTAAAATTAGTTTTTTTAATATAAGAGATATTAATTGACAAATCTGTTCACAGCTTGTACCAAGTACAGGTATGATCCGTAAGAACTCTCACCTGAGAATTGGTCGCTACCATCAACATTTACATGAGCTTCTGGACCTTGACTTGTCTCCACTTGACTATATGATGAAACAGTTCCCAGACGTGCGTGAGCGAGAGGAAATGAGAAAAATTATTGGGCGTTACGGTCTCACTGGTAGACAACAGGTAGAATGTCATACCGCTTTATTCTATTATCCTAAATTTTATGTATTTTACTTCCTAATAACACTAAAACATTGTTGTTGTAAACATTTAAATTGTGTTAGAAAGAAATATATATGTCTATATTAACTAACCTGATCTAATGATGTTAATTTTGTTTTTAATTGAAGTTTAATTTGAACACAGGTATGCCCAATGCGTCAGTTATCCGACGGTCAGCGTTGTCGCGTAGTGTTCGCGTGGCTCGCTTGGCAGACACCGCACTTGCTGCTCCTCGACGAACCCACTAACCATCTGGATATGGAGACTATAGACGCTTTGGGAGACGCCATCAATGAGTTTGATGGTGGCATGGTCCTCGTGAGCCACGACTTCAGGCTAATTAATCAGGTAAGCAATTTTTTTTCTATGCTCAATTTTCGAGACATTGCGTGTTGAGTGGCAGCCCTTAATTTAACACCACGTTTTGATTTTTAGTAGGAATTGAAATCATACGGGTTGCATTTATAGACAAAAGCTGTGCTTCTGCAGCACAATGCTCATATATAAAAACAAATTATTTAATAATATATATGTTTTTACAGGTGGCTGAGGAAATTTGGATCTGTGAAAATGGCACCGTAACGAAATGGCAAGGAGGCATTCTCAAATACAAGGATCACCTCAAGTCCAAGATCCTCAAGGAGAACGCGGCGAATGCCGCCAAAATTCGCAAATAAAGCAATAATAGATAAATTATTATTTAGATAAATGTTGCAAATGCCTTCAAACATCAGTTAATTAGGCTAATCAATAATCACACTCTTAGAAATTTCCATTTTTAGAATATATATATGCAAAACTTAAATTTACCACAAGTATTTAACACTTTCACGATATAACTCCTTAAATCTATCTGACCTACACTGCTATCCAGTGCATATGCTAATTTCACAAATTGTCGTTGACAATAAATGTTATTTTTTTGTATTAATATTAGTTTATATTTTATAATAATGTCGGCTGTTTATTTGAATATATTAATTTATACTGACCTGTGTTGCACCAATTGCATATTACAAGTAATCTTTTTGCACAGCCATCAGTAATGCTAAATGACTAGTTAAGTGTATTTGTATTTGACTTTAAGTTTGACATACTTAATAAATATATTGAGTTATTTCATAGACCGGACTACCATTCATAAATTATGTAACACGTATTTCATTACTTACTTTTTGTTTTATTTACCTTCTATTTCTTGAGCTTTTCAATTGATTACGTTCAATGAATAAAAAATTGAGGCCATACGTGGCGCAGGGGCACAGAGCGTGACTGTAAAACCGACTAGTTGTGGGTTCAATCTCCATTCCAGGAGATGAAATATTTATTTAAATTTATATTTCCATTTCTTCGCTCTGGTGTCGAGGCAAAATCGCGACATTAAGTGCTGCTACCCAACACTCAATGCCTTCAAAATTTGCCAGAAAGTGGGGAACAGATTGTCCTAACGTCATGTTCCCTGCTGCTGCTGCTCTTTACATAATCGTCTGATTATGAGACAGCACCTATAGGTCATGAAGATGAACCATATATATTTTAATCTGACTCGCTTGAGTATTTCAAAATGATCTTGATTCTTCCCTTCCCATCTACTAGTAATTATTAAATTAATATAGCAATTAAGTTAGCTGAAATTATATTTTGATGTTTTGTATATTATATT
Organism: Heliconius cydno galanthus; assembly: GCA_036379175.1. Lineage (NCBI taxonomy): Eukaryota > Metazoa > Arthropoda > Insecta > Lepidoptera > Nymphalidae > Heliconius > Heliconius cydno. The sequence goes on along the minus strand of JAKRZM010000807.1, from coordinate 36,405 downwards.
TTGAAATGTGACGTCACGAATATTACGACCCGTGTCACGTAATGTATGAAGGGCCCTAAGTGCATCTAGATATCGTCGATGTCAGTGCAGAACCTTGTATTTTTCGAAAATGTAAAACTATTTTTCCCTCTATCTCCTAGTGAAATGATAAATTCGGTTGTGAACACTGTGTCGGTAAAACAAGGTCAATCTCAGTACTTTTTTTATAGTTTTTTACTGTCTACTGTAAAAAACGTATTTATGAATTTAGTATTTCCCGTACTGACGCCGACGATAATATATTCTATTTAATCCAATTATAATAATAATCTTTCGTTTTATCCTTATGACCCAGTAATTATATACTTTTAAGCTATATATTTATTGAATTTTTACAGATAATTGTCAATTGTATATAATAATGAAATACACATGTATGCTTTATATAATTTGAGGCGGATGTGGCAGTGTTCCACACACTGACTGTATAAGCGATGGTTGTGGATTCGATATCCACTCGGGGAATATTTTTCTTTATTTCTCCGCCCTGGAAATGCAAAACGCGACCTTCTGTCACTAACCACGCAATGTCTTGAATTTCTGCGGGAAAAAGTTAACTGTGTTAACACTAGGTTCCTGACTTGCTGCCTACCCTGCCAGGCTAGGCTTAGTGGGTAAAGGCGTAAAGCTGAATAAAAGTATATACTTAATTTTTTTTAACAATTTTGTCATTTAATTCTAAAAAGAAAATGTTTAGCTCCTCGCTGTCTTTTATCTGCGAATGTGTCTTTTATTATAAATTGATTTTAATTGATTGTATTTTCAGTAATTTTGGTTTTAAGTCTTGCGATAACGGAAAATGGCTTTTATATCTTTAATGAAATCTGTTTTATTATTTTATTCACTAAACACCGACTTAATACGCTAAATGCCGTAAATCAACATTTAATTGATTCGATATGAAACCCAGTTGGGGGTATTGACTTCAAATTTCTATGTAAGAAATATACGAGACTTATTATTTTCTGAGTTTGCTGCAGTAAACTGATTATTATATAATTTTAGTAAATCCTGTTTGTGTTTTTTTCTGGTACCTTTACCGATTTTCTCATAGTATTAATGACATGATATCGAATCTATTAAATATTTTAGCGATAATAATAATTAAGTATTTAAAAAAAAAACAATTCTAAAATCGCAATCGTGTGCATAAAGGCAGCCAAATATTGATCTGTACAAACAGACATTGTGATCAATATAATAATTGTAATATATCCGCTTTTAATTATATAAATAGTGATTGTAACACATACGGTGCCTATTACACTAGCGTACGCGGTCTGGACTGCCATCTACTAAACAAATTGTCATATTTCATATACTTTGGACGATTTTTTAATAATAATAAATATTAATATTATTTGGTTTCACTTTCGTGTTTTTTTTTCTCTCATTATTCATCAGTAGGTTTGGACGTAATGTATCGAAATTTCGTACAATAATTTAAATTAGTTGGACTTATTTAAAAAATAATCGTTCTTTGAAATTATTTCAGTAGTCTACCTCTACTTAAGCTTTATTTTTCTCACGCCGCCATTTTGAAATCTTATGTCTTCTTGTTAAAGCTTTGTTATCATCTTACCATTTTCGACGTAGCAGCATATTTTTTTTGGTTAGTACTCTTTAACGGTATACTAGAGGCACGGGTTCAAACCGTGCTACGTTCATTTTTCGCTAATTAATTTAAGTTGTAAATGAATATTTCATCACAGCTACGATGAAATCAATAAATAGTTATTGATACTTAAATTTTTTCTTATGCCTCTTTATATATTAGATAAACAAGGTCAATTAGCATTTGCTTCATGTTGCAAAAGGATCGTGAAGTGTTTGTTAGCTTCGTGTTTTAACAAATTTAGATTAAGAATTAAATGTCTATAATTACTAAAGATAAGTTATAAATTCAACTACGATCAATAGTTAATAAAAAATACTGTGATATAAATGGGTGAGTATTAAAAAATAAAAGTAAGTGGACCATCTGCCAAGTGCTTATATCGAAATATTTTATTTTTATTGCCTTTCCGGCCAATATGTAGTTTGGTAGTTTGATGAAATATTCTTTGATCGGCATACGTTAATGTAAAAGGCGCTATACTGGTGGTCTTATGTGACAGGTAGTCGTCTGTAACGGTAGCTAAATAAAAGCAATAACTAGCCTTAGCCAGAATACTTTGTATTGGATTTTCATATTATTTATCATACTCAATAAATAAAATTACAAAATGATTTCAATATACAAGAGTTTGATTAGAAATTCTTTTTTACCATATTTATATTTTACCCAATTTTACTACCTACCCTTTTAATACCTATTACCCGAATTTAGGTTTACTTAATATAAACATACAAAAGAGCTTATGCATATTTAATATTATTGATATTGTTTTTTTCAACGAATTTTACATAGAATAAAAAAATATCTATTCCCGCGTTTGTACACTTGACCTAAAATTATCTAACGGATTTTAGTGTATCTCTCATCAACAGACAAAGTGCTTCCAAGAGGAAGGGTAAGCGACATTAAAAGTCTAACCCCTCGTACACACGGGAGGTAAAAAGAAGCGGCGTAAAAACCCGGCGAAAGAGATTTTATATCGCGTACAATTTACATGTTCATACCATCTATCACTGCAGTAAGACGAGTAAATGTTTAATGCAGAACGACAAGCAATAACGATTTTTTAATTCATTAATTTCAATTTTAACCTTATATTTATAATTCCTTGTTTATAACTAAATTTCCTTCGCCGGAAAGTAGAGAACGGAGTGTCTTAACACGAGTGTGTGCGGGATACAGCGTGAAAATAAAAAAAAAACATCTGTTGTTGTTTGCTTAATGCCTTATAATTTACTTTAGTGATTACTAATGATCTTAGAAGATACCGGGTACCATAAATAGAAAATGGATACAAGTCCATTGATTTAATGATACTAATACAATGAACAGTTCATTACAGTATCGAGTTCCTTAACAGTTTCAGCCTTTAGCCAGTGTCAACGTTTCCTCGACGTAAATTCCTAAAGGTTGAACATCGTAATATAGGGAAATGTACATTTGTGTAAGTATCATTATTAAAACTTTATGTCAAAAACTGTAGTTAATTTGAGCAAATTAGGAAGAGAATTGACACAACCAATTACACCTGAACATCGGTTGTAAAAAATATACTAAAATGATTTTAAACTATATCTCTTCTATGTCTACGCGAGCTATATTTCATTATAATATAAATTTCCCTTCGATTACAACCAATTACAATGATATATTTTCTATATTTTTAACAATTTCACTTTTATTTTACTCTAGCCATCTAACTTCTTTATAACAAATGTATTCTAATTTTGAACAATAAAAAGTATATAATACATCTTTCATGCGCCGAAAATCTGTCAATTTGATATGTTACATGTTTTTAAGAAAATTTAAACAACGCAGCTATACAAAATTATCTTATAATAGTTATAGTTGAAACATTGTAATGGTTTATGCTAGTGAATAATTATCAAATAATAGCAAAATGTCTAAGGATAAAGAGCCCAAAGAGGCCAAGACTCAGTCAAGTGCCTTTCTTAAAGATTTCTTGGCTGGTGGGATATCAGCAGCCGTTTCGAAAACCGCCATGGCCCCCATGGAGCGAGTGAAGCTCATTTTACAAGTGCAACATGTTTCCAAGCAAATAGCAGCAGATAAGCGATATAAAGGTTTCATTTTAGTTATGACTAATATACATATATCTATAAGCAAGCATTATATTAACTGCCAAATAAATTGCAGGAATTGTTGATGCGTTCATCCGTATTCCTCGGGAGCAAGGTATCGGGTCACTGTGGCGAGGAAATTTAGCAAATGTCATTAGATACTTTCCGACTCAAGCATTAAATTTCGCTTTTAAAGACGTATATAAAAAAATCTTTCTCGAAGGTGTTGACAAAAATACGCAGTTCTGGAAATACTTTGCTGGAAATTTAGCGTCAGGTGGCGCGGCCGGTGCCACTTCTTTGTGTTTTGTGTATCCATTAGATTTTGCCCGAACTAGGTCTGTATAATTTCTACTTACTTAGTTGCTAAGGTTCATACTAGAAACCGAGTAAATTAATCGCAAATTTATTATTTTAGGTTAGCCGCCGATGTTGGTAAAGGCAAAGCCAAGGAATTCAATGGCCTGATAGATTGTTTGCTTAAAACAATAAAATCTGATGGTCCAATGGGCTGGTACAGGGGTTTCGTTGTATCTGTGCAAGGAATTATAATTTATCGTGCTACTTACTTCGGATTGTTTGATACTGCACGAGGAATGATGCCTAAAAATACTTCCCTATTTGTTACATGGTTGATCGCGCAGGTTATTTTTACTATTATATTCGTATGTTCTTGCAAAATTATATTTGGACCCTAATAAGCAGAAAAGTTTCAAGTTATAAAAATAATAAAAATAGAGTTTTTGTTTTCATGTTAAAAATCTTTATATAACTGCGAAAATCTATCCATAGATATTAGAAAAATAAGGATATCCATAGCTTATATAACAAAACTGCAATTCAAGTTATTTAACCGCGTCCGACAAATAACACTTTGCTAGTCAATTCTTAGTTTACTAAAAGATGTCGAGTACCTACGTTGCATCTGTTTTTATTCTACTCCTTGTATTTTTGTAATTTGACACCCTAAGATTGACCCTTGAGATAGATGTTATTATGGTTTAGTAGGTACCTTCTCTAAGTTTGTTGTTAGAGAAGATGTTTTCTTTTTATATTTGGGCGGCAGCGTATTTGTGTCGATTTGTAAAAGTCAGTTTATTATTTACGTAAATATAGTTATTAATATAAATTAAAATTAAATCAGCTTCACGCTGTATCGTAGTATCTATGTAGGAATAAGGAATCGAGACACTCCGTTCCCCACTTTCCGTCGAGTTAATTTCCGTTGAATTAAATTAATGTAAATTGTAAGACTAATAGTAATACTAATACTAATATGCTCCCTTCGGAGGGGCTAAAGGAAATAGATACTAATTTCAGGATTAAATTCGATTATTATTATTATAAATCTATAGGGTCATCCATATGTTTACTATTTTTTTATTTTTTATTTGAATATATCCAGCGAAACTCGTACTATCAACACAAACTTAACGACGCATCATTTATTAATATCGGTTCACTGGTTTAAAATGGTTAAAAATGGAAACAGAGTACAAACGTACATACATAGTCTAAAAACATTCGCCCTCATGTTGGACTTCGTTACAGTTGGGTAAAAAATTCTGATGATCAATATCTGAAAATTACGTTTGCCAGTTATTTTTTTTCTGCTTATCAAGGTCCACTGGTCAGTTTATCTGAGAAATGTTTAATTTATATTTATTTTAATCAAATTAATTTTCTGTTACTATGTGTGCTAAAAATTATGATTTTTATTTTGTGATATTTTAGACGGTAACTACCATTGCTGGGATCTCATCATACCCTCTAGATACTGTAAGAAGGCGAATGATGATGCAGTCTGGTCGACCGATACATGAACGTCAATACAAGAGTACCGTACATTGTTGGGCAACAATTCTTAAAACAGAAGGCCCTGGAGCATTCTTTAAAGGAGCATTCTCAAATGTTTTGAGAGGGGCTGGCGGTGCCTTCGTCTTGGTGCTTTACGGCGAAATCAAGAAACTACTCTGAACTTGTAAAGTTTTCTTAGTGGTGTTCTTTATGGTACAATAACAACTTCATAAAATTTGCTGCAATATTTGTGTAACGTTTATGTAATTGTCTATTTTGAAATTTTAATTACATTAATTATCATTAAATTCTTACTACTAGGACTGTCTCAATTTTATTTACAACCTTGACATACTTAACTCGGTTTATTTACAAATTGGCGATTGAGTTCATTATTTAGATTGTGTCAGCTCTAGTGCCAAACTAATTGTTTTTTTTTCTTTAACTTTTAATATATTATTTAAGTATATATCGGAAATATAAAAGAAATCGATAGTTTAATATTATTTTATTTGTTTAATCGTCATATATACTTATAGGTACAACTATTACAAGCAACAATAATATTAATGCACTTGACATATCTATTTAATGTCACATAAAAGGGCGACGCCCCTCAGAGTCCAGTGTCTGGGATTGCTGTCGGTTTCAAAGTCTATGGAGCCTACGTATTTGGCGTCGGTGCGTTGTGGTTTTCTATAAATTGGGCACTCGTATAGGCGGGGATCCTTGCCAGCGGTTGTGTTTATAGCAAATATGTATATAACTGGCATCTGCTCATATAAAACTTTTGGTTTCGACTCAATAAGTTTCCCAGATTTGCGATCGAGTGAAGCTCCTGCAAAACAAGTATTCGTATTAGTTTTCACAATTTTGAAATTTATTTTAAATAGAAAAAAAAGTTAAATTAAGAATACCTTCAAGAAATAGTCCGTACACGTACACTCCTTCTGTTGGCCCTTCGTGTACGTCTTCACGGTTCAATTTTGTAATATGGTTCTGCAATACTACAGAATCTAGAGCCCATCCTTTATGACTACGTGTGACTTCCTAACAATAAATTAGAGTAACTTTATCAAAAAAGAAACTTTGAGCAAAAACAATGAATTTACAGATACAAATATACTTATATATTTATTATTAAATAAAATATATTTATGAAACAAATATACAGTGAAACAAAGTGATATGGGAGTGAAATTAGGTGACTTTAATATGAATTGCCTGCTGCACGCAGATGATGGAGGCATTGGTCATCAGTCTAGTCTATACGGAGTCAGCTTAGCTGATCGAATCTGCATGAAGAGATACACAGAATGGCAGGGACTAGCGAGGATGTCACGGTGAGAATGAAGAAGAACATGCTCAGCTGGTTTGGGCATTCTCATGTTTTTGTTGATTTGTATAATTTCAATATATACAAAGATTATAATTATAACATATCTTATACCTGTATTGTATAAGAGAATAAATCAAAATTGGTGTATAAAAGATAACAATTAAAACATAATATACTGTACCTGTCTCATAGCAGTAAGAAATCCTTGAGGATTAAAAAATCCAGTCATCCAAAATGTATGAGGTCTTCCATTTTTTAACCAAGCACGATATTGTTGTTCACGTTCTAATAATTCTGTGTACCAAAAACCTAACGTGGCTGATTCCCATGACACCTATAAAAAGGTATTAAATATACATTTTAATTTATATATATAAAACACTCACTCATCACGAAATCTCAGAAACTATATGTTCTAGGAATCTCAAATTTTGCATAGGAGTTATTTATAGGTGCTCGCTAAGCCGGGAATTTACAATATTCTTCTCCTGAGGGGATGAAATAGGGGTTGAAAGTTTGTATGGAAAAAAAAATTAAATCGTCATCGATTTTTATAAATATTTGAAATTTAGATTTTTAAAAATATTACATTGAACACGTGTTTCATGATTTATTAGGATTCACCCTCTAAACTGACAATATTTTCATGAATATATTTAATAAATGTTCGTATAGCTCAAACGGGCGAAGCCGCCCAAGTCCACTAGTAATGTTATAAAATCATTAATAGGTTAATTATTTAGATTTTTACCTTCAGCCACTGTTGTGGAATACGGGCGTCATACATGGCATCTAAGGATTCTCGAAGTCCTTGACTCATGACAATCGTTCCATCGATTGCCAATTTTAAGTCGCATAGTGTTGTAAATACTGTTTTTATCACGCGTTGTATTCGATCTATCTCTTGCCTGAAATAGTTCAAATATAATCAAGTAGACATTGTAAAATATATTTTAATAATACATTATATATGTATGTTGTATGTTTTTTACTCACCGTAGGAAAATATTCATTGGAAGAAAGGCACCCATTTTGTGAAGTGCATCTCGAACCTCAAAACTAATATATTGCTTAGGTAATTTTTCTAACATATCTTCTGCCAATCGATAAACAATGCTTTCCCTAGTTTCTCCACCTTGACTACCACCTTCTTTAGGTTGCACACTCAAAATAGTGTCCAAAATATCTTTTGCACTGTTGATCTGGTACGTGATATCAGCGTTACCATGTAATCCGAATACTTCGGGTGTGTCAGTTAGAGGTAATTGATTAATATAATCAACGTAACCCTGTAAATTTCTGGTTTGAGGAACTTTATATCCTTTATAGAATTCAAAGCCAGGTCGGAGTAATACATCACAAAACCACACATTAGTAAAAGTTGTTAATAGCCGTTTATCGAAATCGTCTGTTACTCGACCACCATATTGAACTTCACCAAGCATATAACAAATGGTCGGCCATGAAATTCCTTTTTTTGGATCTATTTCATCTAAATGATTTTGTATAAACTGAACACTCGCTGCGTAATCTGCTTGATTAAATTCATATGGTATGTTCCAGCCCAAAGGCCCAAACTTTCTTCTTTCTTGAACAATTGTATGTAAAAATGCTACTGCATATAAAAGTGGTGGCCATTGTGTTAAGGAGGAGTAATCTAATGTGTCTTGTGTTATGTTTTGGTATGTCCTCTTCATACTGGCTCTTATGCCTTGAGGAGGTTCGTTTGTGAATTTGATTGCCATCTGCAGTAAGCCTATTGGAAAGTCCGTATGAACTTCAGTGGTAAGCCATAGACGAAAAGATTCTTGAATATGCTCGGTTTCGATTAATGCATCCATCGCTTCCACACAAAATGGCAATGACAAATGAATATTCTGCAGTAAAACCCAACCACCTTCATTCATTGAATCAGATATCATTTTCCGAGCTACGATTTCTTGTCCCTGGCCCATGGAAACGGCCTTAAGTACTTAAAAGAGTAATTTAATAGCTTATCACATTATTATTTATTTTTAACTTAGCTTTAAAAATAAATATCACATAATGAGTGAAAAAAGAACTCTATTTTGCTAAAAAATATTACATTGTAGGTATCGTATTTCGTATTATTACCATATTACCATTATTATAAGATAACAATTTTTTTTTAGATTTTTACTAATTAATATGGGAGATTTTTTTGTTTGTTTCTATTCTTATTAACGTTTAATATACTAGGAATTATATATATTTATTTTCCTCAAAGAGAAAAAAACATCCACGTAGCATTATAAGTTAAATTTGAAAGTATAATAAATAGTGTAAAATGTTACCTATTTCTTTGGATTTTGCTAGTGATGCAATTTGTGCAGATGGATCTGATCCGATAGACAATATGCAGATCAGTGGAGTGCGCGGTTCTGATTCCGCCCACGTTGTTTCTAAATTAAGAATACATCCTTCGCCATATTCTGAACCGAGAGAATCTATTCGAATATTATAGTATACGTTAGTAAAAAAACTAGTATTACTATATTAACGATGTAGATTTTAAAAAAACTAACCAACTATATATTTTCTTGCTTGGGAAAGTGTTCTATCCGGGCTCCAAGATCTTATAAGAAGGAGTTTTCGGAAAACATCAAGACTTTCATGAAACCCACTGGGAATAATTTCCTCTTCTGGCTTTGCTTTTTCATACCAAACTCGCCATTCCTTTTCATTCGTGGTTATCTTTAAAAAAATATAATTTTACAAAATACAATATTTTTTACATATACCAATACAATGATGTAAGTTACTTACTTTGCTCAATACGTCAGAGAAATATTTAATTTTACTGATTTCAACAAGATTAAGCCATGTTATATCCAGAATCCATCTAAATGGTTTTGGAGTAACTGCATTCAAGTCTAGCGATGCTCCTCCTTTTACAAAGGCCATAAATTCATCATGAGATATGAGTCCTCGTTGACAATCTATTTTCATAGCGAGCATGAGTGTAAATAAGGATTTATGTCTTTCATATAAACTACGTAATGTAAACGCCCATACTTCGTGAGTTAAGTATTTAAGAATAATATTAATCCGCTCTTCTGTAATATTACTTTTAGCAGATTTTGTTATGGAGTTATCAAATATATTAAGAAACTGTTTTAAAGAGTTTTGGTACATAATATTAACATTGCTCATTTCAACAATCAAAAAATACAGTATAGAACCTCTTGCTGCTACTGCTCTAAATTCTTCCCTCGCTTTTATTATCTTCTTCTCAGTCACTTCTGCAACTTTTAATTTTTCATTAACTTCCTCAGCCGTGGATTTTGTGATTTGTAAAACCTGAATCAAAGCTTCATCATCTACTAAAGACCCCACAGAAGAAGTCAAACGACATAGCAAATTACTTTCTAATTCTTTCATACTCCTTTGATTTTTCATTACTGATTCAAAAAGAGCTACTCGTTCTTCTTCAAGGTCAGATTTTTCCATCAATATAACTCTTCCAAGTAATTGATCTTCTAAGCCTTGCATTGTTACTGTAAAATCAATAATAGATGTTTTTGCGCTTATTTCAGGAGAATAAGCAGGATTTGGTAACTTAGTAGTTATATACAACATAAAACCAGGCATAACATCACATTCTTTGTCACCAACTATAACTTTTTCTATTGAACCAGATTTAATGAAATTCTTTTCAAGCACGTTATCTATGACTGGATCCAATTCTACCCCCACGTCCTCTATTAATAAAGGCCTTCCTAACGATAAACTGTCTTCTAAATGAGTTCGAAAATATTTATGATTTAAAGACGTAATTTGGAGTTCATTTGACGATTCTTTGTTTTTGATCCAATTTTTGCCTTGGCTTTGAGGGTCCACTAAAAGAGGATAAGAGCTTGATTTAGTCACAATTAGAGCATTTTGAACAGATAAATCATCATTTGGTAGTCCTTGAAGAGTCCATTCGGATATTGTCGCATTTTCCACTAACATATTTGTAATGTTTAAATTATCTGTCACTGGTATTTGTTTACTTTTTAATATTTCCATCCAAGTATTAAATAAGCTATTTCTGAACTCTTGATTATACGGACCACAATACGATAAGAAACCTGTAGCTAGCACGACATCTCCAACTAATCTTCCCAGTTGTTTTTTGAATTCTTTACTTTGTTGAGTCCATCTTATTTTTTCTCCTCCTAAACCATTAATTAATTGAGTTGCCGCTGTCATTTTTCTTAAACAAATATTGGCGGCATCGGTTAATTGTTGCTTTTCGGAAACAGCCGTTTCATATTGTTCCTTAACTTTTCTAAGAGACATCTCACGATCTTCCAATTGTCTTTCAGCTGATGCCAAATCTTCCATTGCAACCTTAAAATAATAATACAACAATATACATATATTTTTTTTCTATTGAATAATATATTTTAATTTTTGATTATTAATTACGACATATTATTCGTACTTTAATACATTGTTTCGTACATAATATTGTGACGATTTATAAAAATACTTAAAAATTACTGTTACCTTTAACCTTGCCTCCTGCAACATTAAACTGGCCTTTAAAGGTAACACTTCTTTATTGACACTGTGAAAAAATGCCATTGCTTTAGTCCACGACAATAAACCGGCTACATCACCACAAACTCGCTTTGCAGTATCCATATTATAATCTTCCATCTCAAAATATGGTACAAGATGTTCAACCATTTCATTATTTATTATATCTTTTGGATAATTTTGTAGTTGAAGTAGAAAAGTAGTACTTGCCATCATCTAAAATATATATTATAGAGATTATAATATGTATATATAACTTATAATTAAAATCAAAATATTATAGTATTTAAAAACACGCAAGCACAACTGTGCAGACACGTAAAATTAAGTACTCTTTTGCTAATATTTAAGAATTAAGTGAAATAATGTTATTTAACCGGAATAAAAGGAAGAATTTTCTTAGTCTCATTTTGTTTGATATGATAACTCTATAACGATTTATAGAGTTATCACTTATAGAGTTACCGATATATATACCGGTAGCACGCCCGGAAAAACATGACGTACACGGTACATTCCACCTGAGCCGAGCGTACCAGTAAGAGCTCGTAACAAGCGATGGAGAGACACGATCGGCCTAACTTTCGACTTGTGACGCATCTATCGATTCATTGTTGCTTGTAATTGAAGAGAACATTGTTACTTGTAAATAACTGTTCCCCTTAAGACACTTTCGTTTCCCACTTCGAGTTCTGGAGGCATTGCATGATCAGTGGCGGAGTTAACGTTGCCATTTGCCTCGTCACCAAAACAAAGAAATGAAAATATTAAATATTTCCTTCGAGTGAGAATCGAACCCACAAGATTGTGTTTTAAAGACACGATGATGACAGTGGAAGCGAGTGTTAATGTGTCGTAAATGGCTTTTAGTAATGTAGGTTGCACTTTGGTCACAAGTCTCACGCACTAGTTCGACCTCCTTCCCATGAAGGATGTTTCTTCCTTTATTTATTGACCAATTGTACTCCTTATGTTTAAGAGTTAAGAGCGTCGTGTAATAAAAAATATATTTTTAAATATAGATATTGTTTAATGTACAAATTAATTTATATAGTTTCAATTGATAATATAATAAACGTGTATAACACGTGTATATAATATGTGTGTTTTTCATTTTTATTACACATTGCTTATATCAGCACATACAATAATTGTTTACTAAAATAAATATATATAATATATTACCACTGTTTTATTATATTATAAGCGTATATTAAATACTTACTTTTAAAGACTCAGCCCATGAGGGCTTAGGACATGGTGCAGCTGTATCAGGAATTAGCGGATGTAATCTTCTTTGAAAAAGAATTAATACACAGTCCATAATTCTCATAATAAGATGAGGTGGACGACCTAATTTTCTAACCGTTGCTATATGTGCTGGTTTAATTGTATTTAGAGCAGCTTCTGCTTCTTCTAATGCTGGCTTAGCAGCTTCTAATTTTATTTCAGCTTTTTCTTTTTCTTCAGCTATAAAAGCCACTAGAGCTTCTGCCTTCTCTTTGACAATTTGAACTTGATTTTTAACAATTTCGGCCTGCATCGCTCGTTCAGTTACCTCGGAAAGAACCCGATCAGCCTTTTCTGAAGCCAAAGCTAAATCCTGTTCCATAACAGCCAGATCTTTTTTTAAAACTTCAACAGATATAGACGCTTCCCGTAGTTTTTCTAAGCCCGTATCCATCCTTACCGCACCATCTCCTAATTCTTTTTGTTTCATTTGATAAATTGTTTTATATCCACCGATAAAACTTAGATATGATTTGGGTGTGACATGAGAGGATCGTCGAAATCGTTGAAAATACTCTGAAGATACTGTCGATACGACATCTTGTATAGTGCCTAAGACGGTTACAAGTTCTTTTTTAACTTCTATTGTACATTCAATTTCAAAATCTGTTAGAAAATGATCAGCAACAGATACGAGAGCGTCTTTGGGCCATGGCTGAAACCAATCTATGGTGCAACCTGATATAAGAGCAGGAAAACGTAATGCTCTATATCTAAATGCTTCGCTTACCTAAAAGAATCTTCAATTAAATAAATATTATTTACATCTGTAATTAGAAGACAAAATGAAAATGTTTACTTACAGGTGAGAAACATAAAACCACATGAAGATTTTGACATGTTCTGTTCAAAAAATACTCCATAACTAATTCATTAGTTAAAGTTCGTTTTTGATTTTCACGTTTCATAACTGGTGTTAACTCTGAGATTATTTCTTGTTGTTCATCTTTTGTAAATAAATTTGAAATTACGCCAGATGACAAAATATTATTAAGATATTCGAGAAAACCTTCTTCTTTAATATCTAAATCGGTGAATATAAATGTTGTACCTTTTCCTTGGACACCACACGAACGATAAAGCAACTTTAGATCTTCCAAAAAATTTCCAACATTATATGATCTTGTTAATGCTATTTGAAACGATCTATACCCTGCGATAAACGTAGATAATTTTGTTAAAGATTGTTTACCAGACCCACCTACACCGACTAACATAACATTTCCTCGTGGGTGGCGTATAACTCTAGATATTTTCACCAAATGTAACATTGCATCGGGGAAAAATACAAGATCCATTCCCGAACCTCGAACCATTTCATTGAATTGTGATAGGAACATTTCCAAACGATCTCTTAATTCTGCATAATCAAAAACAGGTTCATAAACTTTGGGTAGTTCCATGTCAGCATCTTCACCTTCTTCGCCAGTTGGTTCCGGAGCATCTCTTTAGATAAATAAATTATATTAGGACAAGGAACAAAAAAAAGGTATCAATAAATTTGTTTGTACGTACCTCATAAAGTCTACAAATACCGGATCTTTTTCCATCATTTTTTTATATTCTGGTCCTAAAATTTCTTCGGTAATATTATATAATGAATTGTTAAACCAATCCTTATCACTTTGATGTGTAAATCGATCAGAAAACACTCTAGAGCACTCGTGCTTCCATAGAAGCATGAGACATTTTTCCGATTCAATTACAGTAGGTAAAGTACCGATCATACCTTGCCATACCCTAGATAAATCACGAAGCGAAAAAACATAGTGAAATTTTGCTGGAGTAGGCAATAAATTTTTTCTGGTTCGTGTCCATAGTTCCCTGGTTAAAGGTATGATTTTTTTTATAAGTGATCTCACTTCTATTGTAAAACCTCTTTTGGCATTGTAATGACCTTCACCTATAACTTTAAAAATTTTATCAATGGAATCATTATTAGGCAAGGGACAATTAAATATTGCGAATTGTCGTTTTAATCTAGCAGGGATGTCATTCCTTCCGCCACCTGAATAGAAATCAACAAGATAAAATTTTATTTCTTATAAAATAGACAAATAATATCTGTATGTTATTTTAAAAAAGTGTACCTGGTTGGCCCATAGCACCTAAAAATTGTATATCGACTATTGTAGTAAAGTCACCAGGTTTTTCCAAGCTATAGAAACCACCCATACTCATCGTTTGTCTAACTATTTCATTTGTAATTTGATCACCCCATTCATTAATTTGTGGCAAATTAATATCATCAATGAAAACTAACATTTTCTTTCCGCCAGGAGGTCCAAAAGTCATGCCACTTCTTTTTTCCACGTAGCTTTCTATTGTTTTTTGAAACTGATATGGACTTGTAGCTGATGAAAAATTAAAAGATCGGCCCATAAATTGTTCTGGGTTTGCATTTTTCATGTAAGCCTTCATCATTACAGTTTTGGCAGAACCCTGTTCACCCAGTAGTAGCACAGCTTTTCCTTGCTTAGCGATACAATGGATTAAATAATTAATTCGAACATTATCAACTATTGGTATTAGAATATTGGAATAGTCTGGAGTAGCAGAGTCAGGATATAAATAATTTGTCATTAAATCATCCCACAATTCCCATTTGCCAGGATGCTTAACGTAAAAATCAAATAAAATGCTTGGTTTATTATTTGGGTGTCTAGGAAGATCAAGTATTTCATGAAAAGTAGATTTAATATACTTATCGAATCGAAATCTATCTTCAGTCTCTAATAGACAGCCAAACCCCCAAATTAATGAAAAAATATATGTCTTATGTAAATGTTCATGAGTAAATAAGATAATTTCTTCAACTTTTTCTTTTTCGTCTTCATCGTCCATATCACCGTTGATAGATTTACTTGCAGAGCTATCCTCATCCTCAACAATTTGTGGCGGAACTAAGCCTTCCAATAGATTAAGCATTTGGAACACAATATTACTTTGAAGCACTCGCATGCTAAATATTAGGTTTTGAGTGCACCACGTATATATATTTGGAAACGTTTGCTGAAATAGTGTATTAAATACTTCTGCTTCTCGCGGCGAACGGGTTTTCAGCCACGCGTTTAGAACTAAAAAGATAATATATATTAGCCTTACGTTGTATCCCGCATATAGCAGGGTAAGCAGAAGAAACACTTTACACCGAATTTTCAACGCATTGCGCGTTGAGTGGCGGAACTCAACGTCGCGCCTTGCCTTGTCACACGCATGTGCTGACACTGCACCGCAATGGCCTTCAAAAATAATAGATAAAAAAATATAGGTGTATATTGCAAATTGTACATTTATGATATAATTTTATTTTCATTCTTTGAATCTGACTTTCCGGAGGATAAATGAAAAATGAAAAGTGCTTTACAGTTATATAAAATATATTTTTACGCAATCCTTATACTAAATATTACATTTGTATCATTATATAAAATACATACCTGGTTCCCAATCTAAGCCCGAGGAGCTCATATAAACCATTCCATTACGAGAAACAGTCGCTGGGGAAGCGTTATCAATATTTTCAGGTTCGAAAATTATTTTTGAGGTAGGGGCCATTGTTAAACGATCACCATTAGCCAAAGTCAATGTTTTGTTATCATCGAGTACAGAGTTAAGATTTTCTATCCATATACTATCCACTGGCCCATCGAGTACTAACCAAATGTGTTCTCCAGTTTTTAGTTTTAGTGTCTTTCTCCAGAGAGCAGAGAATATACCGTCTGTCCAATCATTAGTAGCTACATCAAGACGTCCAAACATTTGTGCAGCTGTAATTGCTTTTGGGTTCATACGCATTTCCCTTCAACAAACACATTTTCATGGGATAATTTGCTATTTAAATTTTATTGAGAACACTTTGGTATAAAATTACAAACGTTCTGCATATATGTAAATAATACAAGTATTTCTTACCTATGTGGATCTTCTATATCTGAAAGAGCATCCATTAGAGTATGAATACATGTTGTTTTTCCAGCGCCTGGTGGTCCAAGAGTCATTATCCCGTGACGAACACGTTGAGTCTCGTATAACTAAAATACAATCAAATCAGCTTCAAGCTGGGTCCCGCAAATAGCAGGGAAGCCGGAGGGAACCTAATGTTGAGACAATCCGTTTCCCACTTTAAGCCGATTTTTTGAGTCATTGCGTCTTGAATGGCGCACTCAACAGCGCACTTTACCTTGGTAATAGAGCAAAGAAATGAAAACATTAATGAATATTTACAGTCTCGCGCTTGTGCCTCTGCGTCACGAAGGACTCGTAAATTAAAATAAATGTTATATATAAAGTTACACATTAAAGGTAACTTAGTTTTAATTTTAACTTTACCTGTATTATCTTTAAGACCCAAGGCGGGTGATAAATCAAACCATTCAACTCTACTTGTTTTCTTATAGCGTCTTCAAGGTCTGAATACATTGTTTTCTCCAAAGACTGATTAGGGAATAGATCAGCGACTAATGAAATGAAAAGTGGTTCATCTTCATCAATTAGTTTTGATAAGTTCATGTCTCTTAATACTCTCATAACAATTGTGCTTTCATTGTCTTTAGTGTTGACTCGTTTCACAGCGCCGAGTGTTCGAAGAACCGAAAGAATATTTCGTAGGCCAAAATCGTAATGTACCTAAATAAAAATTTTACTCGTAATTGAAAATATGTATTTTTTATCAAAATTAAATAAATAACTACATTTAACAATTACCTGTTTCGTGAGTTGTTCTTCACATAACTTGTACAATGTGTAAAACTTGCGAGCCAAGGTTATATTTTCAAGAAAGCCACAAGATGCTAGTTTAACTCTTATAATTATTTGACGATCCGGTACCATCATTGCAACCGTCCGGAATTGGATTTTTAAATTTTCTGGTAATTCTTTACGTCCAGCGTAGCCAGGATTCTAATAAGAAAAAAATATGTATGGGCATTTATGTAATAGTTAATGTATATATAAAATATAAATGATATACAATGGTTTAAGGAATGATTAATTAATAAAAATTTTACCATAGTTATAAATATCCCAAATTCTGGACACATTTCCGACATATCTCCATCAGTAAATAAAAAAGATTTTTTCTTTTCTTTTTTCGCCGCAAGGACAACTGCGACTTGTTGAGCCGCTACTGATAATACAGGAAGCTCGATTCGATTGAATTCATCAAAACAACCCCACGAGCCGGATTGAGCTAAACCTTTGTAAATTCGGCCTAAACCTCTAAAACGCAGAAAGATAGAAAAAAGAAAGAATTTTTAGTGTCACTAACGCGTATCGCCTATTTAGTTTAATGAGAAAAATACCTGTAGTCCATTTGATCAGAGCAGTTAAATACGACAACGTATTTGGCTAGCGTTTTTCCCATGTCTTTAACTGTTTCAGTTTTACCCGTACCCGCGGGACCACAGGGCGCTCCACCCATACTCATGGCTAAGGCTTGTGCTAATGTAATGTAACAGCTGTATGATAAAAAAGAATATAATTTATAAAATAACAAATTTACTCAAAAATATTTTTATACTATTAGTTATAAAATAACAATGCATATATATCGGATTTATATATTTACCGATCTGTTAACGGTGTAATAACTAGTCTCTCTGTGCAGCCTAAATATTCATTTTGATATATGAATGTAACATCCGTTACTGATATCCACGTCTTGTCAGCATCTTCTTTGAAATAAAACCGACATTGTTTTAACCACTCAAAGTCGTTTGCTGAACGAACATTTAACCGGCACTAAAAATAATATTATGTTTTTTGAACGATGTATTATTATTTTAAATAAAATAAATATTTTATGTTGCATTGCATATGCATTGCATACATAATGAAATAATATTTTACCAGCATATCAAATATATCTCTCTGATGGACATGTATAGTAATTAATGTTTCAAATTTAGTACGTTCAATTTTTATTAAATCTCTAGTTGTTTGATCTATAAGAGTATTTAAAAGTTCCAAAAATTTATTGTTTGTATCGATCATAATTTTTTTGTCTTGTCTAGCTTGCATTAATGCGAGTTCTGCATCTCTCGTCCAAATTATTTGGATGCCCAAGAGCCCGATCTAAAAAAATGCATATAAATATAAAAACTTTTCTTTTTTTTTTCAATTATAGAATCTAATCAATATGTATATCACCTGTGCTGGCATTTTATCTAAAAACAAAAGTAGATTAAAGGATGGATCATTAATCAACGACACTGCATTCCGAATAATTGAGTGTAAGCTGCTTTGGGCGGATTGTAATAATGATGTAAGCCACGTTTCTACTGAACCCTCAGCTCGGACTGGACGTTCTAGCTTTATTTCTTCTCCCTCAGAAGATACTATTGCTATCATTTTATTATATTCTATAAAAGTGGATTATAAAAATGTTATATTCTTTTATTATTTAATTTTATTTATTAGTCTTTAAATATGATAAGTATGACGTACCTATATCATGAAATTTAACATATCGTATATTATCGAAAATCGATAAAAGATGATTTTGAATAGTGTGGGAATCAGAAGCCTGACCAAGGATTTCCAATAAAGCCGGATCAGATACAAAGAAGAATCGGGGAAACATTGTCCTTTTTTTCTCTAGGTAACCGCTTAAACTTTTTTGACATAGCTCTAGCTGCTCTTGTAAGTGCGGGAGTAGCTGTCTTAAAAGATCATCTCCAACACAACATGACACTACGCCGGGTGTTTCATGAGCCCTTTGCATAATTTTTTGCCAAGATTTATCTATCTTAGAAAATCTTTTTGCTTCTTTAGGCAGTTGCTTCGCAATATCGCCACCAACAAATACAGCTTCAAGATATACCCACATATTTTGAACAAGAAGCCATCTTTCAAGAATTTCATTGGTACTTTGCAAATCATATAGCCATTGTTGAATTTGTTTTCTGAACGGAGCATTATATCTGCATTAAAAAGAAATCGTACATAAAACTAGGTATACATGTTAATGTCATATATATATGAAACGTAATTTGACAAACCTTAAGAACCTTAAAATAAAAAATTGTATTCAAGTAATGTCTAAAAAAAACAATTTTAATATTTTAAAATATTTTAATGAACCTGTTAGACAGTAGTGAGCCCAGTATCATCAAGCTATCCTCTAGTTGGCCGATTGTTTCAGCAGTTGTATCACCTCTAAGAAGCAGTTCTCCTCGATTATTAAAAGTTTGAAATGTCAGCTCGTGAACAGACCACTCGTTAGTTACCTGTCGCAATTTTGCTTCAATATCTTTTTCCTTCATTGCTGATATACAAATATCCTATAAAAATAACTTTTGTAAATTATATATATATATCTTTAAGTACAATTAGTAACCAATTAATATAAATACGCTATTTCATTCGAATTCCTCAATAAAATTGAATATATCGTAATAAAAAATGACCGACTGAACCACTGATTACAGGTAAACTAGATGACTTTTTACATTATGTATAAATTGATATTTAAATTGATAAATAAGTGTATATACCTCAATATCTTCTTTATGTTGTAACAATGGAGCCTCTAAAATATTTTTTAGGCAGAAATCTTCATTTTCAAGTTCAAATATATATTTCGTTACTTCCATTATTCTTTGCCAGTGGCGTGGTTTCATTGCCCTATTTGCCATCAGCTCCAAAAGCGGGCACATATCGTTGAAGTCATCTATTGTTTTCTTTAAAGCATAGAAAGCTGGCCATTCTTTCAGACTAAAAAAATAATGTACAAACATACAAAAAAATAATGTTAAACTTCGTCTTGTTTATTTTCATAAAATTAAAAAGATAACATTTTTTAGCAAGAAAGAAGAAACCATAAATCACTACGTACCCTTTAGGTAATTTTCTACATCTATTCTGAAATTCCATAAGCTCATTATTTATTTCTTCTATATTTACATCACCCCAAGGTATGTCATAGTAACTGCTGACTCTGTCTATAACATCATTGTAAAGCTTATATAGTTTTTGCAAAAGATTTAATTCTTTTCTTATTTGCGCTAGTTCTGGATATTCTGTATGAGGAAGACCAAACAATTCTTCACCATTTTGATATGTCTGTAACTTACGCCACATACCATCGAAGCGGTTCTGTAACACAACGTTAATATTGATAATTCACAACATAAAAGCAACTATTGCCTCTTCAAGTAGTATTGCCATTTACATTGGTAAATTGTTGTTTTTTAGTTTCCTAAAAATCTTAAGAATTAGAGATAATTATTGACATTGAATTGAGTAGTACAATGTACATGAGCAATGAGTTAGACAAGTTGTGGGATAAGAGCTTTAATGACTATTTATTGTATGTAGGAAAATCTACCCACATCCTAAATAAGTATGAATATCCACTTTTCAGACCTTTAAGACTAAGACAAGACTAAGACAAGGTTAGTCACAAATAGTTAAGAGATAGGGAATCAGTAAAGATCAATGGGATGCTTGATGAAAAGGGCGGTCCAGCATTAAAATCACTTTTAACCTCTCAATAGCGATATAACCTCAACTTTTTCCCTTTTTGTACTATATTTTGTATGTAATTTAAGTTAAAAATAAATAATAATAATTTCATATTGTAATAATGTTTTACCTGAAATAATATTAATCGATCGGAAGCTTCTCTCGGACTTAGACCTGGCTGCATAGGTCCAGCATAACGATATTCATGACAATAGTCGGTATTATCATCTCTAAATTTGTCCAAATTATTTTTCAAATCATCTTCAAATTGAGGTTGCATTTTAAGCAACTGAACGTGAGATGCGAGAGCTGTAGCTTGTAGTTGTTGCCAACTATATCGTAGATTGTCAATTTGTTCCATATCCTCTTTACTCACTGGTAACTCATAACGAGTTATAACATTAAATGCTTCCTGAAAACATTAAAGTATTTTTGATTGATAGCTTGAAAACATTCACATTTAATATTCTGAATTAAAATTCAACTTAATGTCACATTCAAATATTTGAATATTGTATCATTCTAATTAACTACAGAAAAAGAATGATAACGATCTTCATCAGGTCATTCTAGAGGCGTAGTAAGACACGAGTACAAAAGAATTATCATCTAGAACAGATGATAATCATTGATTTGTATTTATTTGTGAGCTGCAAGGTCAAAATTAGTGTGTTTATACAAAGTTTTTAATTTCATACTTCTACTGGATCAATTTTTAACTCCATATCGACTTCTTGCTCCCTAATTTTTTTTAACGTTTCCATAACAGTTCTAACATCGTCTAGATCGCGAATAGGTCTTTCTAATTTACGTTCCAAATCGTTCATTATTGCATACACATAGTCCATTTCCCGTTTATATTTTTTACGCATTGCTTGACTAATGCGATATGTCCCATCTAAAATAAAATATATATTTTTAAGAATAATTTACAAAAGCCTAAGTGAAATATTTGTATACTAAATTTTATAAACGAAATTTAAATATATCAAAATTTTGATTACTTTTAAGCTCCGTGTTGAGTCCCAATTTTAATTTTTCTGTTGACACTGCTAAGCAATTGCCAATGATTAACACATCTGGTTCAGTTGCCAACTTGGCTTCAAGTTCGCTGTGTCTTTTAAGGGCGAGTTCAAAATCATTAAGACTCCAAGCTAATAATTGACGTAGAGTCTTTTCACATTTCCATAAGTAATGATATGGGCGCCATCTTTTTACAAGTGTGTTAAGCTCCTATTAAAATAACATATAAAAGCTATAAATATAAGCTATTTACATACATAATTTAAATAAAAAAACAACGCTAAATATTTACCGATTTAACGTTTTGAGTGCACATAGACAAGTGTGTTAGAGTTTTTATTATTTCCTTATTTTCCATTATATGATTGTAAAAATTTTTCTGTTGAAACGGAAATACTGGTTTCTCTTCAGATTCTAGTCGATAATATTTTTTTCGCTTTATTTTCATAGTATCCGCCATTTTCATAGATTTTGGCGTCAAGTTCATCGGCACTGCTGCTGAATGTACCTGCCCGTCAAGCTTGGTGACTACATCGAACAATTGGTTCGATTGGTGACCTGCTAGCTTTTTCCAACTAATCTAATGGGACGAAGCGTGCAAAAGGGAGGCATTTGCAGCAAATAAATTTATTATTAAATAGAAATAAAAAAGGATGGTGTTATTTACATGTAAAAAATAAGCAACATCAAGTGTTTATAACAAAGACATAAAGCGTTTCAGCATTGAAATTGGAAGTGTTTTAGCAGACAATAACACCGTCGAATGCCACAAGTGAATAGTGCAGATCAGTAGACAAGTCACAACAATTGACACCACAATTGGAAAAAAAGAGACATTCAATTAGTAATAACAAAATTACATCTTATTTTATACAAACTTAATCTAAAATAGCGTTGAACTAGTATTTGGAAATATCGGGTTAAAATATTTACTTAATATACCTATGACTTGAAAATCATCATCGTAAATTGTTTCTTAATTTAAAGCATCTCCTAACTTCATATTTTTATACTCAAGCTATATCCACTCCGTTTCTCAATTTATCTCCGAAATGTTTTGTGTTGAGTGGGGGAAATCAACATCGTGGTTTGTTTTCTTGTTACTAGAGCGACGAAATAAAAAATAAAAATGGAAATCGTGTGTGAATTTCTTAATCTCTTATTATACAATATTTATAAGTTACCTTATTTGCTTTCCCCCCAGTCCACTGGGCTACTCCCTTAGATAATCCTGATATATGTTTTCCACCTAAGACAAGAACTTCTTGTATTTCTTCAAGAGTTGGCTTTACAGATACATTCGGTATCATTAAAGTAGCTTGAAGCAAGAACATGGGACGTTTTGGAGATTTTACTGAAAGTGTGAAATACATAAATAAATAATCTTGGTGAAGTCAATGATTTGATAACTTAAAAAAAAACCCGCAAGTATCCGTGTCAAAAAGGATAGTTGCCCTAGTTAATTTTGTGTATTTTTTACCTCATTGTATAGGTTTATGCTTTATATCGCAAATAGAAGGGTAGACATAAGGAACCTGGTAACTTTTAAGACACTCTGTTCCCTATTAGGAACATGCGTTCCCCACTTTCCACCGAATTCTTAAGGTATTGCGTGTTGAGTAGTAGAAATCAACGTCATGCTTTGCCTCGTTACCAGGGCGAGCAAATGAAAATATTAAATTTTCCATTCCTACGAGTGGAAATTGAACTCACAATCGTCGCGTTTCGTTTAGTCGCACGCTTCTGATAGCCTCAGGTACCTATTGAACTCCCAAATACATAAAATTTTGTAAAAGGTACTTTTTTCCTGAGGGATTAAAATATAGTAAAGTATATTTTTTAGAGGTTTTAGTATACTTTTAAGTATATATATATATATATATATATATATATATACAGGGTGTCCCAGGAGCCAACGATAAAACGAAAACAGGTGATAGACCAAGTCGTGACAGTTATGAGAAAAATATAAAAAAAAATCTGTGTC
>JAKRZM010000807.1:0-11335 GCA_036379175.1 Heliconius cydno galanthus | reverse complement strand
ATTTTTTTAAATCAATATAATATCAAAAATACATGACACAGATTTTTTTTTATATTTTTCTCATAACTGTCACGACTTGGTCTATCACCTGTTTTCGTTTTATCGTTGGCTCCTGGGACACCCTGTATATATATGCAACACCGTGTTTTAAGAAGTTGGTTCGAATTCATTATGCAAGATTCACATCCTTAACAGTAGATGGCTCCGATAGTTACGTTGAAAGTCGAATCTCGAAAATACTCTATTGTCCTAGTTTTGTTGGTAGCGGATTACGGCCGGTATTTGGTATTTTAAAACTATTAAAGCAATAAAAAAGTTGCTAATTATTTTATTTATATAATTATAGTTTTACGCTTCTTCGCGTAGCAAGTAGTAGGGAGAGGGACCCTAGAATGAAAAGTTACCTTTTCAAGGGTAAAAACACTTCTTCTTTTTTTGCTTTTTTGCTTCTAAAATAGAGACATCAACGGAACTCAAGGCACTGCTTTATCTTATCAAAACGGGACAATAAAAATAATTAGATTATTTTTTTCCTAGCTGGAATCGAACTTGCAACCATGGCGTTTAATACTCTGTCCCTCGGCACTACAATTGCTTACTTTATACAAAGATACATTTATTGCTGCTGCAATATAATCTATCTATCTATATCGTACGAGTAACTGAAACAGTAGTAGTGACAGGTAGAGGAAACTCCTTGTTACCTCTTTGGGCGTGGCTTTTATTTATAGGAAAATGACATGCGCACTGAACCTTAGTAGAGAGAGAGAGAACTGTTAACAGATTATGTTATCCTAGTACTTGCGCGGCTTTCTGTATACGCATGCGGATGATTTTGGAAAATTTATTTTCCCCTGTGATTTGTAATAATAAAGTTAAAATAAAATTAATGTGTAGGTACTAATGAATATTTAATTTTAATTAATTAATTTAATTAATTTCTTCCTACTAGTTTAAAATTTTATTTATTTAATTGAGATCTATGCCGATAAATGTTTTCTTTATATATTCGTAGTACTGCTACGCTGCTTCCGCTACTGCTACGGCTATCTGTATGTGGCCTCTACGCCGTAGACTTTGCTGTACATACTAGAAACGTAGATGTAGAAACTGTAAATAATAATATAGTTTAGTGCATAATGTGTTTCCATAATATTAATTAATAACCTTCGTTATTTATTTATCTTTACTATTTAGTTATTTTGTTAGTCTCTTTAATTGTCTTTAGTCTCTAGTAATAATTATTATTGAATCACCCAGGTTCATGGATTTAATACACATTTTCATTACTGGTAAAATTATAGCATTCTGAATTTTAAATAATCTTCACATAGTATACATTATTTTTAATATATTTGAAAAGTGTGGTAAACACTAAAGATAGAAAACAAATAGGCCAAAGTTGGTAAATATCAACGACGCGCACCATCAAGTCCCACTACAATAAAATTTTAATACATTTTCTAAAATATATTTGTTAACTGTACAGGTCCAACCAAATATATTAAAAATAACAACAAAATATAAACAACAATTAAAGATTTTTTTTTTAATCTTTTGCCAAATTAGTATTGAATTGATTAATGGCTTTTAAGTGATTGGTTGTTTTTAATATATGGAAATTACCTGACACTGGTTGCAATATTTGTAATACTTTGATCGAAGAAAAATAAAACACTACGATATTATTATCCTTTTAATTATTTTTAACAACAAGTTATGCACATTTAATGACAAAAATATTAACACATTTTTTTTGTGAAATTATTCTATGATAATAGTAATGACACAGAGATTATTTTCATTCTTTTCATTTTCATAATTAAACGTGCCATAAAATATTGTGTTTATTTTGTTATAATATCTGTCGTAGGTTGACGAAATTCTACACTGAAACTCCGTTCTGGCATCTTCCATTGTCTTCTTTATATGTATACAAAATGTTAAACTGAAATATATATAGCATTAAATAGCTAGGAATATTATTATTTATACATTTAAAAAAAAAATTTTAACATTTTATTAAATAAGTTGTGAAAATGTATCGGCCAAAACACAAAGTTATCATCCATTCATTAAAATAAAATTAAATGATTTTAAAACAGAGAATGTATACGTGAAGCAAAAAGCTTGTTAATTCTTTTTACGATAATTGTGCGGACGACGGAGGAGTATGAAATCTGGCATCATTATAGTTTATATAGAGTAGGAGAGCATAATTATTTTTTTAATTAATTAATTATTCTTAAATTAATTAATATTTTTGACTTGCTTTTGAAATGTTTTTAAAAGATTATTATTTCTTTTTCTTCTCCACAAATTAATAAGATTACAAGCAAATTTTTCCTATATGATAAAAAAATTAATTATGTAAAAATAGGCGCATTGCGGTTAGGTTATTTCAGCCGCACTAGTACTAGGATATCATAAATACCATGGTACTAAAATATAAAGATGTTACCATAGAAACGCATCTGTATGTTACCATTGTAACGCTAGCTCATAGAAGAATAAGGTGCTATGCGTATATCTCGCCTAATTTTACGCATGCGCCACGCAATTACTAGTTTATTGGCTGGAACAAATAATACGTTTTTCGGCAGCTATGCTTAAGAAATATCTTAAGATTATTATATTAAACGACCATAGATTTCATAACTATTTTCCTATAATGTTAAGATAAAACATAAATTGCGTATTGATGGATTGGCGAATAGACTTAGCTCAGAAGCTAAAAGCGGTGAAAAAAATTAGAAACTTAAAATATATTTTTGCTTTTTAATATGTATAGTGCAAGACAATTAACACATTTATTAGTACTACGAAGATAAATATGATATCTGTCATTGATTGTCCCATTTTTTTTTATTTTTACACTATTATATATAATATATAATATTTCTATTTTGCAAAATTTGAAGTTATGACTTTAAGGTTTATTGTCACCGTTTCTTATATATCTTAAATTAAAGTTATGCGCTTTGCTAGTAAAGCTACGAGTGTATTTTGACATGCGCAATATGTATAAAATGACGGTATATAGGTAACTCTTTTCCTTTACTGATATCCTTGTACTTTTGCCGGTAAAACAACACTCTATTAGTGCTTAGAATTTCTATACATTTTTATTTCTTAGAATTTGTATTTATAGATAAGTGTCATCTATTTATTTACTCATATATGCAGTATGCGTTAAAGTGAATTATTTTTTGTGATTATAGAATTACTATGTTGGCAGCCCGTCTATCCGTCTGTCAAGCGCTATATCTCAAGAACCTTTAAAATTATGAAGCTGAAAATCTGAAATTCATATCAAATACTCGGATCTATATATTATAGTCTATCTTTATCTATATATACAGTCCTTTGAAGCATAAAAAAAATCATCTTTGTAATTCAACGCAATCAAAAGTTATAGCCGTTATAGAGCATAACCACATTGTATTCAAAAATATTTTCTTTTATATAAATTCAATTAATAATATTAATAAATATTAATAGTCTAATCTAATTACCAAATTATTACAAATTTCAAATTAATTAAATATAAATTTTGCTTATTTGTTACATTAAATATAAATAAATAAATCAATTTTACAAAAATACTTTATGACGAGTTTTAAAAAATTATCATTGTTAGGTGTATATTTTATAATTTATAAATCATAACGTCTTTTCAAAACTTTGACTAATTTTATAAGTATGTATATTATTTCATATATTATTATATTATTATTATTATATATATTATTTTATGGTTATTATTATATATATTATTTTACGGTCATTTCACATACACATACATTTTCGTTTATACTACCATTGCAGTCCAATAACGTCATTAAAAAACATCACAGACGCATGTCGTATTAAAAATTAAAGTATACACATGCCGTCGAAATCCGCATGCCGTTAGAATCCGCATGAACACCAGGACAACAGATATTGAGGGGAGTTTGTAAATAACACGGGTAGGGGTGCGTTTTGGAGAAAGCGTCATTTGGATCATAAAACATGAATATTTGTATGAAAGGAAACATTCAGTTATTTACTCTTATACTCATATTTTATTAACGAAAGGGACGTTAGAACGTAACGCATGCCTAAAATTTTTGAGACTTTTTATATACTAGACACCCGCTCGCGGCTTAGCCCGCTAGAACTACATAATAATTTATTTACTTCTTCTAATATATATTTTTTCAAAAACAGTATTCATATATTGGAAATTAAAGTTTCAACCAGTCTGTCTAAACTGTAAAGGATATTAATATAGCGCCAATATTTCAAGCAATTTCTGTTTAAATAAAAAAGCTCTAATCTCATTTAAAACCCTAACAGCCCAATAATAAATTATCGCTTTAATTTAAGTGACTAATTATTATTTTATATCTATAAAGAAATATTCAATAAGAATGTGCATAAAAATTAAAGGTTAGTTAGTCGACTTAGTTTATTAGAAAAAAAAAAGGATTATTGTTATCTTTAACTATTAAAAAATATTTATTCTTTTAATGAACATTAGGTAATTTTTTTTATAATAATTTTCCTTTTTATTCACATGTCATATTGAAAACATCCACACGCCGTCAGTAACCGCATTCTGTTGGAATCCGCATGTTCACCAGAGAAACAGAATATGAAAGGAGTTATGAAATATCTTATAGATGGTTTGTTAAGGCTATTGTTGGAAAAGCTCCACCCCTTCGGTTGAAAATATGAACCAATAGAAAATTTGAGTTGAAAAGCCAACTTTGAATGCTATATGTTGATCAACTTTACTCTTGTGCTCAGTTATCACAACTGAAAGGGATGTTAGAATATATAATATTGTGCTCTTATTTTTCTAGCCTCTTAAGATATGCTGATGTCCTAAGAAAATGATTTGCCAGTTTCGCGTATTCTTTTCAAATATAGTGCGTATTTTTCACACTCACTCATTAAGCCATTGAAGTTATAAACACTTTCCATTAAATTATTGTTTCCCAGTATATGTATATATGTCTTCTGTTATCACGAATAGTTTCAGATTCTCCATTTAAGTAAGATAAACCTAATGGAATCTTCTGCCACTTTTTAACCGAATTTAAAAAAAAAGAGTTTGTCAAATGGAATGGAATCTTTTTTTTAATGTATTTTCAGCGATTATTCAAAGACGGCTGGACTGATTTGGATAATTCTTTTTTGGTTTGAAAGGGGTATATCTCACAGGTGGTCCCATGGTGACTATGACAAGATCTATTGATAGGATCCAGGAGAAATCAAGGGAACTCTTTACTTTATTTCGCTATATCTATGTGTGTTTTAACACTTCATCATTATAAATTATAATTTTATTTAATATCACAATAATAATTTATAAAACCATATTACCACCCCCTGACAAAGCTTGTCATGAATTATAATTCTTTATTGATACCATATTGAAATATTTGATTTGACTAAAAGTTTATATAAAAGGTAATATCTGTATATATATAAAATTAATGTTAATACCTAATCAATTGATAATTGAAAAATAAATAAATACGTTTTTAAAGTTGTTTCTCTGTTGTTTACAAACAACGTTAAATATTAACTTATATTTAGTTGCACATGCGTATTACCGATGCCTACAGGACGGCGAACTTGCATAGCGCTAAAATTAAGGATATATCTCTTCAGAGTTTATGGTATCCCAGTATTGATGCGCCTAAAATAACCTAAGTATGAATAAACAAACGTAAGAAATTTTTATTAAAGCAACGCTCGTTTATTCGTAGACCTATCATAAATATAAATATTTCATAATTTTTAAGGCACTATCTCTACAGATAGTAAAGTTATAAATTGGATCGTAAAATAATTTATAAACTTAACAAACATAACATAACTTAACTTCACGCTTTATCCCTAGCGGGGTAATCAGAGAGGACGGAGCGCCACACGCTACGGTCTCTACATACCTCTTTCGCCTCGTCCAATGTCAACCTCTTCATACATGCCCTTTGAGGGGTTCTCATGCTTTTTACGTTTTTAACTTTTTACGTAGGTCTGCCGAGGTCTCTCCCTACGTCTCTTACCTCTCTTAACACTTACTTTTACATCACAAATCTAGCAAACACAATTATAAAATATATATATATATATATATATATATAATTAGTAATATGTGCAACGTTTAGGATAAAGTTTCAAGTTAAAAATTAGATTATTCTATTGCTTAAAAAGAAAAGAAAAGCTTCAAAATATAAAGTTTATTTTCTGGAGAAAAATGCATTTATTATTTATTGTATGGATAGGAAGTAAAGTACTACCTATCCATACAATTAATTAAGCTGAAATAATATTGAAATATGAAGTTAAATAATACTATGATTGATTTGTAAGCTACGTATCGTTCTAGTATCGTATAGGTATCTTTTTTAATTTAATATATTTCTAATGCGTCGTTATAAAAAAAATCTATAGCACTACCTCTCCACATAAACCTATAAAAGTTGAGTGGTGGAATTCAACGCCGCATTTTGCCCCTGACGACGAAGATTATTAGCAAAATCTCGAACAGAAGCTAAAATCATCATATCCCCATCTTCGATTAGTTCAGTATGTCTATTCTCAGTTATGGTATTATTGGCATACGCCCTAAGCAGTTTACGAAGAGGATCTCCCTGAATCATGGTACACTTGTAGTGGTACCACCCCACTTAATCTATATATATAAAAGGACTTGTCCTCACTGACTGAGGTAAGACGCACGCACAGCCGTAACCGCTGATGGTAGAAACGTGAAATTTGGACAAATGTTTACTTTCGTAATCTGGACATCCACTAAGAAGGGATTTTGAAAAATTTTAACCCTAAAGGGGTGAAATAGGGGTTCAAAGTTTGTATGGAAAAAAAATTAAATCGGCACCGATTTTTATAAAATTTGAAATTTAGATTTTTAAAAGTATTTAATTGAACACGTGTTTCATCGTTTTCTAGAATTCTCCCCTTAAGGGTGCAAATATGGGGTTGAAAGTTTGTATAGATTTTTTTTAAAATCGGCACCAATTTTTATAAAATTTGAAATTCAGACTCTTAAAAGTATTTAATTCAACACATGTTTCATGGTTTTCTTGACTTCTTCCCCTAAGAGTGCAAATAAGGGGTTGAAAGTTTGTATGGAAAAATCTTAAATCGCCACCGATTTTTATAAAATTTGAAATTTAGACTTAAAAATATTTAATTGAACACATTTTTCATGGTTTATTAGAATTCATCCCTAAATAAGCTAGCGAAGCTGCGCGCGTCCGCTAGTTATATTCTCTAAAAATTTATGTATTCTTCAATTTTATAGTTCGAAATTTGAATAGTTTAATTTTTATTAGCTTAAATAAAGAAATGTTACCTTTCAACATTTTCCGCTATTAAAAGATTGGTGTGCATTTGATATTCCTCTTAACCAAAGAAAATGGTGATTTAGAAAAACAATGCCTAGATTGATGAGATTTTAGATAATAATTAAAGATGGTAACACTAAGAGACCTGTTATTTTATTATGGGAAAGTCAGCTCAATTATATATACGAGATACACATAGAACCTTAAAAATATTTTTCAAAAAAAATAAATATGTTTTTATTATGTAATATTTGTTTCTAATAGTACCTACCACCTCCGCATAGTGAAAGACGTCAACAATTTCATGAAATTTTTAATGACATACAAATAATGGCTGGTATATAAATTTATTTGTAAGTAAAAAACTAAGTAAGAAAACAAACATCTCTAATAAAATTAATTGTAAGCAGTAAGTGTTTTAGCCTACAGTGGTACTAGGCGTACATGAAGCCGTAAGAGATTACATCTGGGTAATAAATACAAAGTTCGAGTTTAGTCTCGGAACCTCTACGCGCATGGCTCGTAGGTCGAATCAATATTTCATCTTTCTATTAAATATGGAAGTCATATAAGTACCATATAAGAGTACATGAACTTCTATATTTTTGTAAAATATTTATATTATAAACTAACACTATGGCTAAAATATGAGATACATATTAGACTATTCGATATACTAATGTCTATATTAAACTTTTGCTATAAAGATTTAAGATTAACTTAATTTTAATTTTATATTCGTTATGTATTTATAGACATTATGCATACACAATTTTAATATGTAATTAATGTTAATACAATTTTTATAGCGACAAAATATGCTATAAAATGTAAAAATCGAAATTTGTATTGAAAATGTATTGATTTTTACGACTTAATGCGCGCGCATCACAGCGCATTTATAAGAAATTGGGAGTTAAAGAACAATCGAAAGTTTTACGCTTGACCAGAAAATTCAAAATGAAAAAACAATTTCTTAAGAATAAACAATTTATAAACGACATTCTATTAAAAAACTACGTTATTTTTTAATTATAATAAAACGCAGCTAAAATAAATCGCATTGCAAAACACGTGTGAATTGAAATGTGCACTTAATTTATTTTTTATACTTATTAAATTAAAAATGTCATATATAATAAATATAAATATTTGAATTTAGTTTCGCTTAGCCTTTACCCTTTATTGACGAAAATCTATGCGGGAGCACAACTTACTCATACCGTCAATGAGACTGGAATGATATAAGGAATATTTTAACTAAAACCACGGGATGCCAACACGGCGAGTGACATGCGCAACGGAAAATATAATCGTTTTAATTCATGCTATCCTGGTATTGGTGCGGCCAATATTACCTATACGCAACACGTCGCCCGTCCAAATGAAAAATAAAAAAAAAATCGGTTGAAGAAAACTTGACAATGGAGAAAATAATGAATGTTTTTAAAGAAATAAAACTAAGAAAAAAACTGTGTAGTATCCGCTTTTAATCAAAATAAAATATGAAATAAAATATTTTTTAATTTTAAGGAAACTTTTCGTTAGAACAACTAATACGCATGAAGAATAAATAACTCGTAAAAAAGAGAACAAAAACGTACTTTATTTAAAACTGGCGGCCCGCCCGCGGTTTCGCTCGCTTGAACTACAAGATTATTTTATAATTATTTTTATATTATTATATATGTATAGATTTTCTTCTCTTTACTAATAAATAATTCACTGATAAAAACAAAAGTGATATTTAAACGACACTATTTATTTTAATTTCCTTTTTCTACTTACATAAAACTTATGGAAGTAATGAAATGTCAATCATTAATTTATAAGGAAATATTTTACAACGCATGCGTGAAAATGTATGAGAGGCATGTATACTACCATACTGTTTCTGTTTATGGCTTTACAATTGTGCTTCCACCAGATTTATGATGTCCTGGTAATAGTGCGGCTGAAACAACCTAACCGCTACAGGCTTCTTACGTTAAAAATAATTTAAAGAAAAACCAATGATCGCGTCATTCAAGGTGAGAATGTGAAAGAATATTTTTTTATATCATAATTACACATCTTCTTAGTCATATAGTTTCTATATCAATTATGTTTATTCGTTTATTTTTCACGGAAAACTTACAAAACAGTTAACAAATTACATTCTCATTAGGCTGTGTCCCGCATACATCGGGGTAGACAGAGAGAACCTAGTGTTAAGACATTCCGTTCCCCAATTTTCGTCGATTATATTGCGTATTGAGTAGCGGAACTCAACGTCGGGTTTGTGCCTTGGTACTAGAGCGAAGAAATTAAAATATTAAGAAATATCGAGGGAGTGAATTATTCATTTCTTCGAGTGGGGTTCGAACCCACAACCGTCTAGTTACAGTCTCACTCTTGTGCCCCTGCGCTACGAGACCGTGGGTAATAATAGTACATTCTATGAGAATTAATTTGAAATTCTTAAAAGCTTGCTATAACTTTGCAAATTATATAGTAATAAGTACAAGACGACTATAGATAATTTGTTACGTCCATTTTAATGCTATCTATTAGCTTCGATCAATTCTATTAGTATCAGTTTTCTTCTTTCATATGTGAATTAAAATATACGCTACGCATGCATGTGAATGTATAGAAGGCCTACAAATCCCCTTCCTTCTCTCTCTCCATACACCAACAGCCTGAAAAACAGTTCTGTGACCTTTATGATATCCTAGTACAAGTGCGGCTGAAATAAACCCATCATCAGCAAAGCGCTCCCCGTATTTTGAAAGTCTTACAAATAAAAAATTGTAAATAATTCTAAATACAAATATTTTGTTATTCTTCTTTTTTTTAATTCGTCTTAAGTTCAAAAAAATCATCGCTGTCGTTGAAAGTTCTTTTTATTAATTAACTAGCGGCCCGCTCGCGGTTTCACCCGCGTGAACTATGTTATTATTAATTTCTGTCTCCATGACTACGTCCTAGTGACGTCTATGCAAAATTTGAAACTGAGATTTCTTGATAAGTGAGTAACCTTTCGATTTTATATATATAGATAAATAACATTGCATGTTGAGTGGCGAAACTCAACGCCGCGCTTTGCCTCGACACCAGTGCAAAGAAATGAAAATATAAATTTAAATAAATATTTCATTTCCTCGAGACGGAATCAAACCCACAACCAATTGATTTTACAGTCACACTTTGTGCCCCTGCGTCACCACTGGCCTCAAGCCCCTCAAGTAGTAGACTTTTACTTGGTATTACACCGTTTGTATCACCCCTCACATACAGCCTACGTAGTGTAAAATGCAGGGACATGCGCACCATCACTAAAACCACGTGGCGGCGAGACATGCGCACTATCGACAAAACTACAAGATAGAAAAGAACACCTTCCCACTTCTGATGTTCTGGTACATTTTTGAGTATTTCCCGCGTATATAATATACCCAGATAGATAAGATTTACAGTATTGCTAGAAATCAGAAGAGAAATATAAATATTTAACAAAACGTTACTAAGGTACAAAACACCTGTTAACACCTCAGAAGTAGATGGTAGTTACAACTTAATATTTTCCACGGTCTCTAAATGAGGTGGAGCATGGAGTAGTGCCTGGGATTTGCAACAACAGATATAGGCTTCAGGGTACCCTTTCCGTTATAACAACACTTGTCTTCACTGCTCCAGCCCAATATAATTACTAATAGGTGTTAACCACATTTATAATTAAAAAAACAATTAATTAATCAAATAAATAATCAAGTTCGCCAATACTATTTATAAAAATAATTTTACGTTATACTGAGTGGTCCATAGATTGTTCTATAGCTCTTTTATAAAAGAAAAAGATTTAACTGTTCGTTTAGTCTAAAACAGGGCTTCTTAAACTTTTGTCATTCACGACCCCGTTTATGATTGCGAGTTTCTTAACCCCCCATATAAATGAAATGAAATGAAAGTTTATTGCCAAAAATGTATGA
>JAKRZM010000805.1:256010-320624 GCA_036379175.1 Heliconius cydno galanthus | reverse complement strand
TATACTTTACAAATGGCGTTTTATTTTAAAACGATAATTTTATTATTTATTTTGTTTGAAAAAAAAACTTTTTCATTTTTGAGAATTATTTTTTTTCCGAATTATATTAGGCTTTTATAGAGTAGTTAAAACTGTGGTTTCATTTAAAGTGGCGCTGACAATTCCATATAACACTAAGAGCTAAAAACAAAGAAGTTCTAAAAAAATACGTTTTTAACTTTTTTTTTACACCTTCGTGGCGAAGTGAAAACCCTGTTGTGGAAACGTAGTGGTTACGATATTGATCTTCATTCGAGATAATTATTATTATTTAATTATTTTTAATAAGAGTAAGCACAGCGTTAAGCACCGCGAACACGTAACGCTCTACCTTGCTGTGCGTGATAAAGAAAACTAATATAATATATTAATATATACTTCCTACAGTATAATTGGATCCATTATAACATTTAGATAAGCACGTCCCAAATGCACCTTTACTTATACCTACATGTATAAACCAAATACCTAAAGTACATCTAAGATTCAAAGTAGGTTCTGATTCAAATTCAAAAGGCGTACAACTGTGATAAATTGATAGATAGAGGAAAATTGGTGCTACACATATTTTATTGGCATCCTCTATCTGAAAGCTTTAAATATAGCTTTATTCATTTAAATATGATTTTATTAAATAAAATTATAATATAACTTAAACATTTTAATATTATAATCAAATCCTACTAATATTATAAATATAAAAGTTCGTTAGGATGGATGTTTGTTCGACATTTACGCAAAAACTACTGAACGGATCTAGGTAAAAAAAATAAATCAAATAAATCAAAATTTGGTAGAAAATGGGGAATGGAGAGCCTTAACACTAAGATCTAGGTGAAACTTTCCAATAATATAGTTTATACATCAGAATAATACATAGGCTACAATAAGTAATTAAGTTGAAGCGGGCGAAGCCGCGTTTGTTAACCGCTAATATATAATTTTAACTATTACAAATATTATATTAGGTAGGTAACAATTTATTACAGATAATAATAAAACAAAAGTTGATTGTCTAGTTGATTGTGGATTTGATTTTTATTAAGGTAAATTTTCTTCGGTAGCTTATTTTTAAATAACTCAACTATAACTACATGCGCCGTCGTTTTTCTCCGAAATTATAAAGAGAAAGAAATTGTACGAAATTTATTTCTTACTACGAAACAAAGTAAAAATTATTAATTTTACGTCACAAGCATTAAAAGCGAAAACTATAAGGTAGGTACCTACCTGAATTTTCGAGCGACGTATTTTCATTGTGAAAGAGCTCTCAAACAGGTATGCACACTTGACACTTTTACATAAAATTATAATAAAATTGTAATTTGGCTCTACCTTTTCGTGAATCACGTAAAAACTTTCAAATGGATATTACGCATACTAAAAAGCACTTTTGAATTTTAATTGGGTCGTTTAAATATCATTTTGATATTTGTTTTGTTAAATATAAACTTAATTGTTACATTAATATTAGAAAATAAGAAATAATAAAAGATAGAGTTTGCATTTGCAATGTAAAAATTTGATTTTGTTTGCGATTGAAGATTATCGAAGGCACTGGGTCTTTTTCATTTTCTTATAAATAGAAAGACATCAACTAATGAAAATAAATAAATGCCCTGAGTATTTCTCTTCTCTATCTTCTTATCGTTATTCTATACCTTATAGTAAGTTAAAAAATAGAACGTAAAAATGTATATTAAGAAAATATATACAGAAGAACTCTGTGCTAATGGATAACAATGCATATGTGAATAAATTTCCTAGTACGAAGGCAATTTTCATATAAAAATGTATACCTATCCCCTTTCCCTGAGAACCTTTACCTTATCGGGATAAATTAAGCAATTGTTGTGAAAATTTCTATTAAAATTCATACCGTGATTTTTATGTATTTATTTATTTATTTATATTACTCAATTTTTGGTTCTATATTTCTTATTATTATACTTATATTTTAAGCTCTCTTTCGATTAAAAAATAATTTAACAACTTCATTGCTTTATATCATTTATTTTGATTTAAGAATAATTTTGTAATATAACGTAATTTATCTGTGTTAAATACCTATCAAGACGACTAGTTATATAAATACAATTTTACTGCCAATTTTCCTTTTCCATTGAAATATTTCATATAATTTTTATTTATCCAATTCTTACATGCTAATAGCCAATTTTTATAATAAAAAAAAATCGAATAATAACACAAAGCTCTCTACGATACCACTTCATCCACTTTAAGTAACGACCACAACTCGTTAAGACGTATATAAATATTTGCCGAGTTTTCTCATTCTAGTATACCCGTATACCTACTTCAGTTAATAAGAAATTACGTATGTGACCCGTGTTTGATAGATTGCTTGCGAGGAATGATTGGTATCTGACCTCCTCCGTCCAAGGTCAAACCTGTAACACAATAGCTGAGACTAATTAACCAACAATGCTTAATGATCCTTATCAGATGTGGGGTGGTGACGAATGGTGGTGCTATACATGGCTTATTTGGGTTTTGTGGTTTTTTTGTATGCTAGTACTGCATTCGAACCATCGCCTTGGGTTTCGTGACTATGATTACTTAGTTTTTTCCCATTTCATGTACAGTACTGATATACTGTCGTTATATTGAGGTCGAATCGGTCTCGTGATAAACTTTACGCCGATACTGTGCCCAACATTCCCTTCCCAGTGAAAAAGAAGAAGAAGAGAAGTCTTCCCTGTGA
Organism: Heliconius cydno galanthus; assembly: GCA_036379175.1. Classification (NCBI taxonomy): domain Eukaryota; kingdom Metazoa; phylum Arthropoda; class Insecta; order Lepidoptera; family Nymphalidae; genus Heliconius; species Heliconius cydno. The sequence goes on along the minus strand of JAKRZM010000805.1, from coordinate 317,860 downwards.
TGAGGGAGTTGTTTACCCCCTAAACGTATGTGCTATGACAAAGACACGTAGCAATAAGTCTTAAATACATCGAATACTTTAATATACTTACACGTTCCTGGTTACACATTTCCTTGACTTTTAAATTATGAAACGAAAAAGTACTCAACTGCCCCACAGGTGAGTTCGAGCTGGGTTTGTTTCGACCTCAGCTGCACCAGAAAATTCTTTAAAATTTAGCCCGCAGTAATCGTGTTAAATTACTTTTAATTTTATTCAGTCCATTACAATTAACCTCTTATGATGTAATTCCTGTTTAGTCTACAACAAAATAGCATACAAAATACTACTTTCGTTGTTTCGTTTAAGCTTACGATTTATATACAATCTTTAATACATATTTATTTCACACGAAAAATGTTACAAGATTTATGAGCGATATAAGTACGTAGGTAAAGAAAAACATATAGAAAATTTATGAGAATCGATTTCACGCACTTCATGGCAATTCGCCGAAACAGAAGCCCGTTGAAGAAATAAAATAAAACGTTAAGTATGCATATAAAAAGCTCAGAATCAAGACACGTGCCAGCGTACAGCCTAAACTCATGAATACTATAGCATTTTAAAGTTATTGTTAAATTAACTCTTAAGATATATATGTTCTTTTAACAGTCAATTATAATATAATTTTGTAATAAATTCATAATTATAATAGAATATAATGATGAGGGAACCTAAAACTTCACCTGAGCTATAGAAATCTAAATGGACGAAATTTGAACATATTATATTTCAACCAAACGTCGTGGCGCAGTGGCACAAAGGTGTGACTGTAACGACGGTTGTGGGTTCGATCCCCACTCGAGGAAGTGAAATATTTATTTACGTTTATATTTCCATTTCTTGTTCTTCTCTGGTGTCATGGCAAAGTGCGGCGTTGAGTTCTGCCACTCAAGAAGAAAAACTCCAGAATTCGGCAGAAAGTGGAGAACGGAATGTCTTAACACTGGATTCCCTCTGCCTACCCTGCTGTGTGCGGGATACAGCGTGAAGCTGATTTATTATTTTCTATTTTTATGTTTCAACCTAAACCACCCCAACAAAAATAAACCAAATAAAACAATAATTTCGAAAGGAAAAACAACCTTTCCAGGTTTTCCCTAAAGACTTAATAATATCAGGAATAACGGTAACAGTATCTCAGTATCAGTAATAACCACATTATACTCTCCAATACAGAATTCACATCAGAGCGCTCGTAAACTCAACACCTGCCCTACGTAATAAATGTCAAGGATACAACAGTTTATCAAGTTAGAAAAATCTTTTAAGGCACGTAACTAAGCCACGGATTTTTCTTTTTATGTTTTTTTGTAAGGAAAAGGAAGGAGTAAGTACTTACTGGGCTCAGGTTGTAATTAATTTTAATGGTCTTTTTGTTTTTTTCTATATTTTTTTTTTATGTTATGGGATGTATTATACGAATATTGTAGAGAGAGTGGAGAACTGATGCTGAAACTGACGAAAATTATTAATGGTGTATCACTTGGGTAGATATGAAATAAATATTCTTTTTATTTTTTCATGTGGATAGTTCAGTAATATAATTTGGGATATAGTTGGGGGTGTTTGTAAAAAAAAATAAGTTTAAGAACTGCATTTTAGTACTTAAGGACTTAAGGCTTTCAGGGTCGTCGTGGCACAGGAGCACAACGACGGTTTGGGTTCGATTCCACTCAGGGATATCACATATTTCATGTTTTCATTTCGTCGCATCAGTTCGGCGAAAATTGAAGAACAGAAGTGTTAATGGGGAACAGAGTAGGTAGGTAGTGTTAAGATAACACTAGGTTTCCTGGTTCCTTCAACCTACCTTGTGAACAGGATACTTTAAGGCAAATATATTTTAAGGCAATAATATTACATTCTAATATCACCACGGCTCAGTTCGAATGACTAAGCGATTTATGTCCCTGCAGTTAGGCCACCCAGACGCCTAAGGAAACGCTTGTTGGATGTCGTGATGCAGGACAAGAGAGCCAATGAACTAAGCACCGAGGACGTTAAAAGCCGTGCCAAGTAGATAGGGTTTAAGCAGGAAGGCAGACCCTGGCAACATACGCCGGGATTAATGCCAGGAGGAAGAAGTTGAATTAGCACCAACCTTATATACAGTACACTGAGCTACGAAATCGTTGTACCTTATTTTTAATAAAGTACTTCAAATGGTTTTTATATCATCTTCAGGATGAACACTGTTAATATAACAAGAGAATCTCATAAAATTAATAATCTTTAATGTACAGGCGGAAGAAGCTATCATAAGAATGTTTAATAAAAAATAAAATCAATATCTTATAGCAGGGAGCTTCCGTTGTACTGGACAAAGAATTTTAACATAATATTACGTAGAAAAATGAAAATTATATTGATATAATTACAGAAATAAAAATTTTCAGCAGAATTTCTATAAAATATATCTTCAGATACCATTATTATTGAAAAATGCTTTTAAATATATAAAAATGCTGATCTCAAAGTTTTATCTATCACATTAGACCAGTAATAGCGATGTGGTGAGATAGCACTTTCACATCAGGCATAAAGACGATCTCTCTCTCTCTCTCTCTCTCTCATTCTATATTTTGTTGGAAACTGGAACACTGGAGGTAAGACACTAATAGAATTAGAATTTGCTTCGCGGGTGCATATTACATTATATAAAACTTGGATGTCAAAATGAAATTAAGTACGGCTTTTGAGTTCTCGTATGTAAGCAATATGTTTCAAACGTCGCTTTAATTTCGTTGGAACTTCTGGAACTACACTAGCAAAAAATTAATTTTACTTCAAATAATAGTGTTTTTGTCATGTATGTACGCCCAAGTAAATTAATTTGGTTTTTACAGACCAAACCAAGAAGCTTAGAATTATATTTTTACAAATGATTTAGGTTCCTAGTTCCAAGGAGACTTGAAAACAGAGTAACATGTTTCGAAAATTCTGTAATATATATTTTTTTGTATATTTTATAATTTATTTGATGATGGTTATGCTGGCCACCGGGAGGTTACCCAAGATATTTATTTTTTATGCTCAGATTCGTGGAAGACTCTACTAGAAATTACAACGAATTAATTTATTTAAAATTTTTAATACACATTTTTCAAATAAAATTTTGAAATAAATAACTCTATTTTTAGAAAAATATATTTTCTTAAAACAAAACAAAACGCTCTCAAATTTAACTAGATTCTACAAACTAAACAAATCATCTTCTATTATTACATTCCTACTAGACATCATATATATGAAACCATTAAAATTTTCATTATAAAATACTTTTTAATATAGTAAAAAAAACACAAAAGCACGACCATCATCGGTAACGTAAAGCGTTATGTAAAACCCCACTGACCACAGATTATTCAGTATCGACATAAAATTATGATCGGCCGTGAGCCGGCCGTGGCCGTAGACGTTTATTATTTATACCTTTTCCTTGTCACAATCGATGACATTTTACACAGACAGGTCAGTAGGAATGGTGTCGGTTATCAAATATTTGTATAATTTCCTTACTTATTACACGCTGTATCCCTCACAGGAAGGTAGGCAAAGGGAACCTAATGTTAAGATACTTCGTTCCCCATTTGTGTTTGCGTTTTCCGCCGTACGTTACTAGTTACAATTAATATTTTGTAATCTTAATTGAATCCAGTAAAAATAGTAATGGTAACGGTGAAATTAATATAGAACTTATTTTTAGTTTCTTTTTATTTATAGTTTTACACTAGCGGACCCGGACGCGGCTACGCCTGCTTGAAATATAAGAATATAATTTCTATAGATATATAATTTCAATCTAGATGAAATGCTAAAAGTGACTATTATATTTATTTTCATAAGGATGAATATCAAAATGTCGCGGTAACGAACGCGGTCGCGTAGCGACGACGGTTGTTATTAACATGGCAGAATAAATTGCATGTCAAATTAGAAAGTATTTTAATTTATTAGAATATATGTCTAATGTAATATTATATAGCCTATAGCACTTCTGAAGAATGCAGCTTTCATACAAAACAAAAACAAAGTAAATCGATCCAGTAGATCCAGAGATCTTAGCGTTCAAACAAACAAACAAACAAACTCTTCCGCTTTATTATATTAGTATAGATTATTCTAGTTTTTTTTAAAAGGCAAATCAGGCAAAGATCTATCAGATAAGTTTTTTTATGTTACTTACTATTTTTGTTATCTAGACAATATAGATATCTAACTTGTTCTATCTTTATTTCGCATAAAATTCCAACGTAGCAGGATTTCTTGGATANCGGCCGTGAGCCGGCCGTGGCCGTAGACGTTTATTATTTATACCTTTTCCTTGTCACAATCGATGACATTTTACACAGACAGGTCAGTAGGAATGGTGTCGGTTATCAAATATTTGTATAATTTCCTTACTTATTACACGCTGTATCCCTCACAGGAAGGTAGGCAAAGGGAACCTAATGTAATAATAAAACCTAATGACACTTCGTTCCCCATTTGTGTTTGCGTTTTCCGCCGTACGTTACTAGTTACAATTAATATTTTGTAATCTTAATTGAATGAAGTAAAAATAGTAATGGTAGCCGTAAAATTAATATAAGAATTTATTTTTAGTTTCTTTTTATTTAAAATTTTACATTATTCTAGTTTTTTTTTAAAAGGCAAATCAGGCAAAGATATATAAGATAAGTTGTTTTTTATCTTACTATTTTTGTTATCTATACAATATAGATATCTAACTTGTTCTATCTTTATTTCACATAAAATTCCAACGTAGCAGGATTTCTTGGATACCGTCCAAGTACTTTAATTAATCTATATATCCAAATCCCAAGAGCCCCGAGTTCAAATCCCGCTAAGTTATTTTTTTCTGAGAAATTTAATAAGAATATTTTTAAAATATATTCGTCAATTGTATAATAATTAAAATATGGCTTAGATACATATAATTCTAGTAAAAACAAAAACAAACTAGTTAAACGAACTAATATAGGTGAAGGCAGAATTAACTATATCTATTTTAAGCATGCATTCTTCTATTGTGTAAAATTTTACCTTTTGTTTACCGTACAACCTGTTTCGTGTGTTTTCCATACAAGGTGACATTGGTGCTCTACTGGCACCCTGGAACGCTATAAAAAAGAAGAACTGAACTAAAATAAGTAATATACTAAAATCAATATTTCTCATATTTACAAAAGCACTGAAGTCAATTTTTGTGGTATTTATATTAAAAAGATTGGATTGTTTTCATATTATTGGTTCGTTCAGTGGAAATCTATGGCATTTGAAAACCTTTTCCACCTCACTAACTGTGATCCACTCGTTTATGTAGAAACGAAACGTATGGATGGACGATTACTAATTCGAGTGTTTAATTTGTTCATGGTATCTTTTTGTGGAATATGGGCTTTAAAAGGGGTTTCATACACTTTATTATTACTTTTTCATAAAGAATTATTGTGAATAAATAACGACATAGATAAATGAGAACACACACATATAGCAGAGTATTCAGAGGGAACCTGGGAACTTAATGTTAAAGTACTCCGTTCTCGTTGAGACACTTCCCTTCTTCACTTTTCACCGAATTCAAAAGGCATTACGTGTAGCGGCATTACGTGTACATTCTGCGGAATTCTACAAGCATAAGGAAAATAAAATATTAAAAATGTAACAATTCCATAACAATATAAAACTACAATACAAAAGTAACGACAGCACTGTACGAATGGTGAAACAGAGACGGCCGGTGCCGTGAAAGGTTTTCCAGTTTGTAACGAATAACTTTTAATAGTACTGGAATGAGTTTGTTCCAATATTGCAGTAATCCCCTTTAGCTTTCAACGTTTACTTTTATACGTATAATTACTTTTTGACGCTTGGATAAACTTTGCTGGGCAGTGATATCTTTTTATAAATAAATATTGTTATTTTTTTTCTTAAAATTATTTAAAAATTATTGTTATACTTAAATTCCAATTCCTAAATAGGCTGAGCTGTTCCAGAACAAAAAGACATATGAGTATGCACTTGAAAAACACGATTATTTTGTAATCACAGACAACTATTTAAATTCTATTTATATACGAGTATATACAGATTATATCAACATTATAACGAAATGTAGTTAAAACAAATATTTTGAAGGACGAGTCCTTGCTAATTCGAGGGAAGATAAGACTTGACTGTTATCAAACGGTTACATCTGACGTTCTACATTATTATATAGGTTAATTGTTAACATTAGTGAAGGTAATCTAATAGATATTCTGTGAATAGCAAATTATATTTTGAACATGCAATTTTTCCAAAATTCTGGAAAAATAAAAGCGGAGAACGTAGTGTCTTAACGTTAGGTTCCATCTGCCTATCCTGCTATATGATTAGACATATAAAAAACTTAGAAATATATTTCTATTTTCTTTTTCACATTTCAAACATATTATCTTTCTCTGTTCTATTTATAATTAATGTAAGTAAACATTATTCTCATGAGTTTTTCTAAATTTTATAACTAAAACATAAAGAATACAAAAATAAGCAGTTTCCTGTTTTATTATACGACAACGTTCATAATATTACACATCATATTTATGTACAATGTGTAAAGTAATAAAATATATTGTGCCTTCTTTGTTGCGTGCAATATAAACTCGCTTAAGCTTTTGCTATTTGATTCAAAACATTTATACTAAGAATTTAGTTCAATTTCATTTTAATTTCATATATGCTTTGTTTATTATATGTATGTCTTTTAAATGGTGAATAGTATTCCTAGACCATTTTTGAGGCCAGTCGTGGTGGAGGGATGTGACTGGAAACGTGACAGGTCGTGGGTTCGATTTCCATACGAGGAAATGTGATATTTTCATGGTGGTGTGCATAAAATGGGGAACGGAGTGTTTTAACACAACGATCCTATTTCAGGCACTCACTGCGTATCGCTTGATAATTTCTTTCATCCTATCAATATTTAATAAAAAAGCAAAAAGCATAGTACTAAAAAAATATTGGTTTTCACTAATATATTTAGACAAAAGATTTTAGAGAAATTCGGTTTTGCTGTATTGGCCTCTATTACTATAAATTCTAAGTGGCCAGATTTATTAAGATTCTCCAAACACCAAATAAAATATTTATCCATTCCGCATACAAGTTGAATCACGGACTTACCTCAACTTTGTGAAACTAATCCCCTTGTAATCTCCGTGCCTCTACAGAAAACAACTCTCATATGTATGTATGTATAAGTATTTAGTATGGACGGAGCATAATGAACACTCAAATCAGGCTATTCGGGTCCACTACTGGACATAGGCCTCCCCCAGGGTGTACCAGAGCTCCCGATCCTGCGCCTTCCGTATCCCGTCGACGCTAGCAACCTTCTTTAGGTTGTCGGTCGATCGAGCTGGAGCCCTATGCTACGCTTGCCGAAATATCAAGCATAATAGCAAATAAAAACTTAACTTCAGGCTTTTTAACCCCATCTGAGCTCATCACACTGCAAATTTCGTTTCAGCAAACACAAAAGAATATCAACAACGGTCTTGCACAAGAAAAAAAAATTATTTTATAAAAAACTGCATTCTTAACACAATAGGAAGTGAATTTTAAATCACCGTACAAAAGAAAAGTTGGGCAGTTTGGTGTTTCTTTTCAAATTCGTTGTGGAAACTCGCCGCGGCGTTATATCATTATTTTAATACAATGAAATATTTACAATTCAATTGTCTTTTTTCAGCTTCACCCTGTTTCCTGTATGTAGTAGGGTAGAGATATGGAACCTAGTGTTAATACACTCCTCTCCGCACTTTCCGCAGAATTCTAGAGTCTCTACTTTTGAGTATTGAGTGGCGGAATTACACGCCGCGCTTTGCCTCGATAACAGAACGAAGAAATAAAAATATATATTTCATTTGCTCGACTGGGAATTGAACCCACAACCTGTCGCGTTCACAGTCGCATGGCCTCGCACTCTATTATTACTAATACTCTCTACTTTCTACTCTAATACTCTCCTAACTTCAAAAATAATCTCATGTATATAACATATTCGTGACCTAACTTACGCTAAACTTCCTACCGTATCAGCGAATTAAAATCACTGAGAAAATTCTCTTTCACTATTCCAGCAGTGTCGCCCGCAACCTACTTTGTCTAGGAACTTTACCAAGCGCGGCCAAGCTACTTTATTAGCCCGACGAGTTAAGTGAAAAGAGAAATAATAGCTGTTAGTGACTCTCCCACTGAGATGAAAAGTATTTCCATTAAATAATGTTATTTAATATTGTTTTAATTGAGTTGGTAGTGTTTTTTTGCTTAGTGACTCTAGTGGGTTTTTGCTTTGTGATTTTGATTTTGAATTGGGAAGTCTTGTACAGGTCTTTGTGGTCTGTTTAATTTTGTACTATATTGTTCTATATATTTTTTTTGTATTGAGTAGATTAAGAGAGTGAATGAATTCTTATTTTATAATTTTGTTCCACGAAAAAATTATGTATACATATTTATGATTGAGAAAATCGAAAGACGATTGAACGAATTAACTATGAACTTGCTATATACGCGGTGACAGTTACGTCACCGGCGTGTTGCCGTCCTGCGCGGACAAAAATTCACGTATCCAAATGCGCGCACCTTCATTAAGTGTAATGTACACGGTGACAGTGACGCAACAGTCACGGTGACAAAAATCACTAGTGCGCGCTATACCTTAGATTAACTTTCATTCTAAAGTACATAAACGAACGAAAATTAACAAAAATATCTACCATAAAAATATATAATTGATTGAAAATAAATATTAACCTATCAGTTCTTCCTCGTTTCATCTTTCAAGAATTATCTGCTCCCCACCAATTGCTTAGAGTGTTTTTAATTTTCAAGAACACCATTTTACCAAAGTTAACTAGTTCGAAAGCTTTATAGACTGCTCTCGTACCTTTGAAAAGCGCCTCTTCATCTCAAATACTGTAAATATTTGATTTTCTTATTCTTTTATTTGAAAAATACCTTCTTTTTTTATTTTTATATCTTCTCGCTGTATTTGAATAGCAGGGTGGGTAGATGAAGCCTAGAGTTAAGACACTACACTCTCCAGACTTTCTGCCGAATTCCGGAGGTATTGCTTGTTGAGTGGCGAAACTTAACGCCGCGCTTTACATCTACACCAGAGCGAAGAAATGAAAATATTAATCATTTCATTTCCTTGAGCATGGCATGAACCCATAACCTGTCGCATTTACAGTTTTAAAATAAAAAAATCATCAAAATCGATTCTTTCAATTGTATTTTTTAATGTTTGTGTCATCCAGTCCAAAGTTCAATTGATAAGCTTTACCTTTTACAGAAGTCGGTTAAAAACCTTTTAGCGGCATACCTAAAATCACAATATTAAAAATTAATAAGAAAATTACAATGCTTAAACTTGCTTTTACAATGGAGTCCTTATGGTGTCCAAAAACATATTATGGTGAAAGCACATCCACACCTAAAAATTACATGGGTTGGTTTGTCACGCATACCAGATTATTAGTACAAAATTTGTATGTACGAACTTTAATCATATATATATATAAATATACTAGTGAATATTTATTAAATATATTTATGAAATTATTTACAGTTTTCAATAGAGATGCGTTAAGCAAGCTCATTTTCGGTGACGTTTTCTAACAACAAACTTTGCAAATCGTTGCTTAGCAACGGCGGTTGTTATAAACATGGCGGAATAAATTGTCAAATTAATAAATATTTTAATATTTGGGTATATATCGAAAATATTACAAATATGAGAAAAAAAAGTATTCTATGTTCATCCTGAGACCCTCAAGTATCTCTGTATGAGTATTTTATCACAATTAAATTAGCTTTTTGGGCCTGATTGGGTAAAAGACAGACAGACAGACAGACAGACAGACAGAGTTACTTTCGAATTTATAATATAGGTATGGATATATATATATTTATGCTCTAGTTTTATAATCAGTAAATTATACTCTTACTTTCTCTACTTCATAGTAGAGAACAGATTGTCTAGATGGTTCTCTTTGCCTACTCTGCCTTGCAGGATAAGATGTGATGTTAAATATTAAATATTTTATTCCCCCTTGCGGGAATCAAAACCGCTACCTTCGTGTTTACAGTCGCACGTTTGTGCCTTTGTGCCACAACGGCCTCTGGCCTGGCGTTATTGGCTTAACTGTCATACCTGGCGTTACTGACATAACTGTAACTTGATTATTTTAAAGTGCTTGTAATAAAGAAATTATCCAAAAAATATTTTATATAACATAAAAACATTGTATGTTAACTATTATGACTAGACTTCCTTTGTATGACTGTAAAATTTATTATTCTTTATTTTTTATTGTCTCGTTAATTTTTACTCCGTGACAGCAGATATAATTAAGCGACTCTACTCTGTTACTATTTACGATTATTTACAAAGAAACTAATATATAACTTAAAAATATATTATGGAAGCAAAATTAGAAATTTTATTTTAAAGTTTTGCTATTGTAATGGGTGGTCGGTGTTACTTATACGTATTAAATAGGGTTTTTAAGTCAAATGAAGAACAACACGAATAATAATTAGCTATGTTTTGAGGTATGTTGTTATTATTATATTAATAAATTATATTTTCTTGTATATAAGTACATTTACACGCACTGGCAACGCCCGGCATTTAGTTCCTCCATTCAACACGCAATGCTTCCTGAATTCAGCAAAAAGTGGAGAACGGAAGTGTCTTAATGGTAACGGAGTGTATTAGATTAGGTTAAGTGTCTAGATTCCCAGGTTCCATCTGCTCACCTTGCTATGTACGGGATACAGCGTTAAGCTAAAAATAAAACAAAATTCAATTTTACAGACGTACAGTAGGTACTATATCATTGCTTATTTACACGCGACCCAACAGAAAATTCAATTACAATTTTCAATTATCGTATTTTCCGGGCGCTAGAGCAGATTTTATATACGCATGTGTAAATTAAATCCTTGTTTTATTTTGATCTGATTTCACGAAAAGTACGAACGTTTAAAAAGATAACTTTTAGTACGCAATGATGTCAAAAATGCCCGCGGGTGCGCCTGGAGCCAGCAATAAGCAAACGGAAATTTTGATTAATCTCGCAAACGATGCAGCCAGACTGTTTATACTTGGATACTACAAGAAAATTAAGGTTTAAGTTGGTATTATTATTTTAAATTGATACTGCTTTAAAGATATTTACATGATTTTATTTTCAATTACATTTATAATTTAGGTTTTTATTTTTAATAGAAGTAATCCAAAATATGTCGAATTTTGGGCACGTCTAACGAATGTGTGATGAAAGAATGGCAAAAAAGATCTATGGTGGAAAAGTGAGCGGTAAGAGAGGTAGGAGGAGACCTCGGTTGACCTTCGGAAACACAGTATAAAAGATATATGAAGAAGGTAACGTAAAAAGCATGAGGATCTCCCGGATCTCTTCATGTATGGAGAGGTTGACGACAGTGGACGAGGCGAAAGAGATATGTGCCTCTGACTNTTACACGCGACCCAACAGAAAATTCAATTACAATTTTCAATTATCGTATTTTCCGGGCGCTAGAGCAGATTTTATATACGCATGTGTAAATTAAATCCTTGTTTTATTTTGATCTGATTTCACGAAAAGTACGAACGTTTAAAAAGATAACTTTTAGTACGCAATGATGTCAAAAATGCCCGCGGGTGCGCCTGGAGCCAGCAATAAGCAAACGGAAATTTTGATTAATCTCGCAAACGATGCAGCCAGACTGTTTATACTTGGATACTACAAGAAAATTAAGGTTTAAGTTGGTATTATTATTTTAAATTGATACTGCTTTAAAGATATGATTTTATTTTCAAATGGTTTTATAATTTAGGTTTTTATTTTTAATAGAAGTAATCCAAAATATGTCGAATTTTGGGCACGTCGGCCGAATGTGTGATGAAAGAATGACACAAAAGATCTATGATGGAAAAGTGGGCGGTAAGAGAGGTAGAGGGACACCTCGGTCGAAAACACAGTATCAAAGATACATGAAGAAGGTAACGTAAAAAGTATGAGGATCTCCCGGATCTCTTCATGTATGAAGAGGTTGATGACAGTGGACGAGGCGAAAGAGATATGTACGTTTGGCGCTCCGTTGCCTCTGACTACCCCGCTAGGGATAATGCGTGAAGGTATGCAAAATACCATTAATTATTTTTAGAAACTAAATTAACATATAAGATTACGAGCTAGAAAGAAACCAACGCCGTATTTGGTACCACCGAAATTAGTACATATTTTTGTTTTAAATACAAACATTCTACCGTAAAGGATTTGAATATACAAATATAACGTGCAATTTAAGCAATGTACTGTAGACACGTCCCAATTACGCTGTAACATCGTCAACGACATGTATTGTACGTTCTTATATATGCCTCGATACAATATAATTGAGGGCGTCGTCGTGCACGGGTATAAGGGTGTAACTGTAACGCGGTGGTTGCGGGTACGATCCCGATTCGAGTGAATGAATTGTTATTTATTAATATTTTCGATTCTTCGCTCTTGGTGCCAGAGGCCTGGCAACACCCAATACCTTGATAAATTCGGCGGAAAGTGGAAAACGAAGTGTTTTGACACTAGGTTCTCATTCTGCTGTGTACAGGATATAAAAAGCCTGAAGCTAATAAAAAAAGTATAATTGCTTAAAATTGAGAAATTGTAAAAAAAATGTTATTGAAGAGATATATGGAGTTAATAGTATTTTTGTGTAATTGAACATTTTAGACGTCTAGACTAGTAACAAGCTAACAAGACAAAGAAATATAAAATCCAACTATAAAATCTGATATGCGGAAATATATATTATTTCACCATAGTATAAAAATCAAAAAAAGAAATACCTCAAGGCAAAAGCGTAGTGTTGAGTTCTGCCACTTAACTCGGACTTCCATAAGAATTCGGAGGGAAGTAGGGCACGGAAGTGTCTTAATGAAAAACAGAGAATCTCAACACTATTCTTAAATATAATTCTCACAAACGGGCATCGAATTCACGACCCTCACGTACACATTCAGATATTTTTCAACTGCAAAAACAGTATACAATATCTATAGTACCCTCTTTGAAAACTGAAGTTTTATTTCCATAAGAAATTGTAATCCATCATCAAGAGTAGATTCGTGTTTTGATCAATGCTGCCTTCCTTTGGACAGGGATCGATGACTGTTCCATTAATATGGTTACAAAGCACTTTCATATAACTCCTTCGTTTATAAACTTACGAAAAGTCATTAATTTTTGTTATTAAGTATTTATATAATAGTATAGTTGCTTTCGATATCGTTAGTTAATTACTAACTGGTTCTTAGACAAATGGTATAAAGGAGGTTTTTCTTCTGTTTTACCAATTTTTTTGTTCTATTAGAAGAAAATTATGATGGCAAGTAGGACGTATGCTAAATGATTTCTTGACTTAAGTGTAATACAATTAGTCTCATATTTTAATTATTCCTCTGAGTGGGAATCAAACCCACTACCATCATACTTCTGCCCCTGTACCACGACGGCCTAATTCCATTACTTAATATGTAGAAATATCCTAAAACTCTCTTTTATCTCCGTTACCAAGTCGTATTTCATATATGACAAGCGCGATCCCACTGCCATTTGCACGTGATTTGAATTCTATTTGGTACAATAGCAATATACCGATGTAATAAAAATATAGAAGATACGCCTTTATATGGAGGATGCGGTATACTGACGGTATTATGTGACCTCAAATCCCACAAAATATATTTATTAAGCTTATATATGAAATTTTAAATTTATTTTCTTCATAAAGTAAATGTCACGTTGTAAAAAATTTTATATATATATTTTTAATTTTCTCGCTGGTCTCTATGACTGTGATTTCAAATTAATTTCGAAACGAAAATATGACTTCTTTTTTCGAAATGAAGGAGGTTCTATATTCGTTAACAATTTTTTTTATGTTTGTCCAACATGCTATGGAAATCGAGGAAAACCTTTAAATTTCATAAGCACATACCGTGATTCATAGAATTTATTATAATAACTATAGGAGTAAGAAGATATTTTTTATAGAAGACCAGCTGCCAGCCAAGACAAGCAGTCAAAAAACATTAATATATAAGTGCTAAGTACGCCGAAAAAAATGATGGAATCAACACAAAAATAAAAAGAATTTTAAATAGTAAAGTTACATAAATATGAATAAATTCCCTCATTAATTTTCAATTTTCTTTATTTCTTTCTTCTTTCTTTGTACACATTAAAATATTATTACTACAGTAAATAAATTCTTCTTTTATCTTTGAACATGTATGAACCCGAAATATAAGCAAAAAACTCGTTGATATTACAATTAACATAAATTTATTATTTCATAATCATAAAATATCATTATAGAAGGTTCCACTAAAAATTAAGGGCCACTAATTTTCACTTTTATTATTATTTTAAACGTAAAATATAACAATATTAAAATTGTAAATATATTCTCCACTCGATAGCACGTTATGATAATCCAAATGATATCACAAACGGCTATCATTATCGGCGAACGTTATTACAATTTTAGATGTACCGTATATTATGAACGAATAGAGACGTTATATTATTGTTATATATTTTAAAATAAAATTATTTTTTTATAATAAATATAGTTATTAAAAAGTAAAAAAAAATAAATAAAAAATCAGCTTCACGCTGTATCCCGCACACAGCAGGGTAGGCAGAGGGAACACAGTGTTAAGACACTCCGTTCTCCACTTTCTGCCGAATTCTGTAGACATTGCGTGTTAAGTGGCAGAACTCAACGCGGCGCTTTACCTCGACACCAGAGCGGAGAAATGGAAAAAAAATATTTGTAAAATTGAAGATAACAATGTTTTTGTTGCGCAGAGGCACAAGCCTGTGACTGTGTAATCGCGACGGTTGTTGATTCTTCCTCACTCTTACCGCACTGCCTCGAGAATTCGGCAGAAATGGCACTCTGTTCCCCACTTTAAGACACTTCTTAAACTAGGTTCCTACTGCCTATCCTGCTATACATAGTAAATAAATCATTTATATACTAAATATAAATTCATGACTATCCTTAAAAAGAAGCTTATATTCAAACAAAACCATGAAAGTTCAAAATTTCCTAGTATGATCCAGAGGAATGGGGCTATTACGGCCTCATCCGGCAAGTTTAGCTGAATTGCAGACGTGATATCGCAGTTCCATTCCTTATTATCGTGGGGCTACTCAAAGGTTGCTTCCAGCATTGAAAAGTTCCAATTTTATGTCATATAAATATCAGACTGAAAGGAGCTTGAGAGCTTAAAGCTGTACATAAAATACATAACGGGTCTTTAAAATTGCATTCTCAAGCGATTTTTCTAGTGTATAGGGTGAATAATTGCAAATATATATTCTTTGCTTTGGGAAACTAAATTTGTAACCATTTTATCTGATAAGCTATAGATTCCGTATAGATATAGCAGGATATATAGAGGGAACATAGTGACAAGACACTTCGTTTCCCCATTATCCGCCAAGCTTTGCATTGTTACCAGAGCGAAGAAATGAAGATATTAATTCAAAAAATGATAATGTACGGCCAAACGTGTAGCTATGCTGACGTTTCGCTGTCTCATCAATTAATAAATATAAGGCTCCGTTAACCCTGTTACTGCCTTCAATCTCTACTGAACATACTTCCCAAATATTATTAATCTTTTTATTCACAATAATCATAATTACAAATAAGACTAAGATAGAAAAACTAAGAAACATATTTAAATTTATTACTTACGCTATATTACGCAATAGAATTCATATCTGAGAAAGATACCGATTTATTCGATTTTTATGGTACAAAATGAACGTCAGTGACATTTTCATAATGACGAAAGTCATTAGCTAACTAAATGATTCAAATCGTAGACGACAGTTGTTATAGCTCGCGTCAGTAATATACTGTAGGACTTGTTTGTACATCATTTTAATTTACAATGAAATTAGATAGATATATGTTATTTTGTTATTTTAGTAATTTTTTGTTATTATTATAGCCAGGCCAGACTGCAAACGCTGTGGGATCGATTCCCACTTGAGGATTTGAAATATTTAATATTTTCATTTCTTTGCTCTGGTGTCGACGCAGAGTGCGGCGTTGGGTTCCGCCATTCAACACATAATTCCTCCAGACATCGGCGGAAAATGAAGGCCGGAGCATCTTAACATTAGAATTCCCCTGTCTACCCTGCTCCATGCGGCATATTGCGTGAAGCTGAAAAAAATATTTTTCCAAAATTATTCATATTTTACAAAAACTTTACCAAAAATATTCTCCCTACAGAGATTTAAATTTAAAACATTACTTTAATATCTGAAACAAGAAAAAAAAAATGTCAATTGAAGTTATGAGGCGGCGAACTAAATAACGAACGGATTTCAAATTAAATTTCGTGTCGAGTAAAAAATGCAATGAAACTTTGTACTGCTCTTCTCAAACTTTCTATTTACTTCGCCTGGCGAAATTGAATTTTTCACATTTCAACAGAAATTGTTCACTTTTATTGTATTTATCAGTCTATGATTTATATCGCTTTGAGTTTTGTATGGATTTTGAAATATGATAAATTCTTTATTGCAAAAATGATAAATCCAATATCTCTATAAGAATATAAATATTATGTTCTGTTTATATTGAAATATTATTTAAATATCTATTTCTTTCATATCTGAAGATGAGGTAGTTATTTTATTTTAAAGAAGTCATTGAAGTATTTTTATAATTATTTAAAACCTAAAATCTGAGGCCGTCGGCGCAGAGGCATAAGCAACTAACTGACTGTAATGCGATGGTGGTAGCTTCGATTCTCACTCGGGGGAATGAATTATTATTTAATAATTCCATTTCTTCGCTCTGGTGCCAAAAGCCGGCGTTGACTTCTACCACGAAGACGGAAATTGGAAAACGAAGTGTATTAACACTAGGTTACCTCTGCCTTCCCTGCTACATGCGGAATACAGCGTAAAACTAATATTTTTTATTACCTAATAATGCCTTCAAAATTTCCTCCAGTTCTTATTAAAATTGTCAAATGATACATAATTCAAATCTTCCAAATGAATAACTTCCAAATCAAATATAAAACCTCAACATATCTATTACAGTTGCGGAAGCCGGTATCGACGCTCTCGATCCCCGGCGCCATGAAGGCGTACTCCGGGAGGGACGGAGCGGCGGAGGAAGCTGGTGTCGCGCTGGTCGGTGTCCACAGCGAGTACCCTCGCTACGGTGAAGAGCGCGCGTTGGGCGGCGGCACGTATAAGGGCGGGGGGACTGCCAAGCATAAACCTAATATAGGATATAGGTAATTATCTATATATATAAAATCGAAAGGTCACTCACTTATCACGAAATCTCAGAAACTATATGTGCTAGGAATGTCAAATTTTGCATAGGAGTTACTTATAGGACGTAGGTGCTCGCTAAGACGGGAATTCGGAATTTTTGGGGTTGAAAGTTTGTATGAAACTTCGTTACTACAAATGCTAGGAGTGTCAAATTTTGCATGTGTGTGTCACTTATAGGACGTAGGTACTCATGGAGACAGAAATTAATAATAACGTAGTTTACGCAGGCGAAGCCGCGGGCGGGCCGCTAGTATATATATACTATGTATTAGAAGTCAGATTTTCGCTGTAAATATGATGTACGAATGAGTAAATGTATGGAATGAGCGAAGTTATAATTATATTATATTAATTAAATAAGCTATGTGACGTCATCGTATTTTTAAACTATAGGATTCAATCTCTATGTTAGATTCCACCACCGATCATGCAGTACCACTACGACGGAGATATATAGACCAGCTAAAAGTACAAAGGTGGAAAACATGATTTTTTATACAAATAATATATTTTAATAATAAATATTATTATACAATTATTTAAGGTCCTACATTGGTATTCCTACGTACAATCTATGAGAGAATAAATAAAAAAAATATGAAAAATTACAGTTTTTTTGTAGAAACATGAACATACTCTTTTGTCGTTGCAGAAATTACATCGCGTTTTAATCCCAACCTAGTTAAGCATTTCCTTTTGAACTTGGGAAGAAAAGTTCAGTACTGAAGTAAACTAATGGCCTCCTTTGCTAATAACAAATTACTGTAACTTTCTACAACCTTAAGCTCGTCTAGTTTTTAACTGGACGAGGAAGATAAATAAGTTTCTTTATTAATATTTATTACTTTTTTTATTAAAAAAATGATTATCGGTGAATAATAAAATAATAGTTATTTTAATAAGTTAACAATTTTAAGCGATTTATGAAGGTCTTATATTTTTTATCTTTGTTTGTATTAGAAGTTGTCACTTCGTGCCAAATTTCATGACTCTAGGTCTACGGGAAGTACCCTATAGGTTACGTAACGCAGTGAATTTAATACAAAATTTGATTGCGTTGACTTAGAAGAGAAGTTAATTGTTATAAATTTACGGAACCCTAAAAAAAGACTTACACACATTTACACTTACATTAACATATAAAATTATAGTTTTATAAAATGTACGTGCATTACTTCCTACAATTTAAAATATAAAAATGTATTCACAGACGTTTCTACATTGCATAATAAAGCGCAATTTAACGCTTCATTCTATTCAACTAGACTACGAAAGCATACTTATTCAAACATAAATATTTATTCATTCGAGGAGATTTTTACTCTTAATTAGTGGGTGAGAGCAGTCGTGGTGTGAACGAGACAGGTTGTAGGTTCGATTCCTATTCGAGGAAATAAAATATTTAAAATTTTCATTTCTTCCTTGGTGTCACGAGTTCGATAGAAAATGGGAAACGGATGAGTCTTAATGTGATCGGAATGTCTTTAAATTAGGTTCCCAGGTTCCCTTTGCCTTTCCCGCTGGTGCAGGATATAGCAGGAAGCTAAAAAATAGAATCTCAAACCATGGAAGATAAAATCTGACATACTACAAGTAATTTGAGATTTTCCTAACAAAAGCCTAATAACATGCCTACCTAATACCTTGCATCCGGCTTTACAAGGGTGTATGGGGCTGGCACAATGCAATATGCAGAGACCAGAGATTGCTTATCAGCCGACTAATTAAATTTTAATTATCCTAGGAGGTCAAGAATCATCTACATTAATGAAGTGATGGGAATATACCTATACAAGTTTATTTATGTATATTCGAATGTATAGACCTAAAAATTACTGAAATACGGCGGTGGGAAATAGTAGTGTTTTAATGGTAAAAGGAGTATCTTAACATTAGGTTCCCAGGTTCCCTCTGCCTACTCTACTAATGTGTGGGATATAGCGTGAATCTAAGAGCAAAAGAAAATAAATATTTCGAATCACAAAAAGAGCTGAAAATTTTAAAATAGCTTTGCAATTGAATTTACTAGAAATTAAAAAATATATATATATATATATCAGCTTCACGCTGTATCTCGCACACAGCAGGATAGGCAGAGGGAACCTAGTGTTAAGACACTCCGTTCCCCCCTTTCTGCCGAATTCTGGAGGCATTGCGTGTTGAGTGGCAGAACTCAACGCCGCGCTTTGCCTCGGCACCAGAGCGAATAAAGGGAAATAAATATTTTAATTCCTCGAGTGGGGATCGAACCCACCACCGTCGCGTTACAGTCACACCCTTGTGCCGCTGCGTCACGACGACCTACGCCTAGACGGGACTAGAAATTATTATATTAAATTATTAATCATTTTTTGACGATCCAAATTTTTTAATACGCTTTTTAAATAAATACAAACAAACAAATCTTCAAGGACTAGTATATATGTAACACTAATAACAGAATACGCACAGAACAACGAAACAAGATAATAATTTTTCGCTTAGTGAATTCTACGCTCACTGCTGTGGCTTCATACAATGCAAATAGAGCAGAATATTATATTACTTTCCATATACGTACCTATATAGAACTATCTAATAAAACTAAATTGAAATCCGGAAACCAGTATGAACCATTCTCCTATTTTGGTCAATAATATTTAGTTTACAAACGTTTGTTTCGAATTGAAACAGTTTTGTAAATAAAACTAGTCGTTTAACTGTTGTTTTGACTAGAATTTTGCAGTTCTTGAATTGCCTTTGTTTTCTTTTCCTCTTTTCATATTCTAAATAAAACCGCTATTTATATTAATTTCATGCTTCTTTTTGTGAAAATGGAAAAACAACACAATGTGGAACAGACGTTCATTCGACAGGCAATCTTTCTTTTTTTTTTCTTGTTATATACGAGTATAATTTACTTTTGGCATCAATAAATCAATTATATGAAAAACTGATACTGTAACAAAAGAAATTGTATCGACAAATAAAATAGACTTGAAATCAGTAACCTTAATAAATAAATAAATCAGCTTCACATGTATCCCGCACACAGCGGGGTAAGTGTAGGGAACCTAGTGTTAAGACACTCCGTTACCCATTTTCTCTCGAATTGTGGAAGCATTGTGTGTTGAGTGGCGGAACTTAACGCTGCGTTTTACGTCGATACCAGAGTGAAGGAATGAAAATGCGCCGAGTGGGGGGGGTTCTATCACAACCAGTCGCGCTTACAGTCACATATTTGTGCCCCTGCGTAATTAAATATTATATTATAAAAATATAAAAAACGTACATATTTTAACGAGGAAATTTATAAGTAATGCTCGTGACCTTTACGTGAGAAAGAGGAATCGAATGATATTTATTTCTTCAAAATTCATTCATAAATTTTCAAGAAGACGGGAAGATTTNTTATATACGAGTATAATTTACTTTTGGCATCAATCAATCAATTTATATAAAAAACTGATACTGTAACAAAAGAATGGACAAAAAGAATATACTTGAAATCAGTAACCTTAATAAATAAATAAATCAACTTCACATGTATCCCGCACACAGCGGGGTAAGTGTAGGGAACCTAGTGTTAAGACACTCCTTGAGTGGCGGAACTTAACGCTGCGTTTTGCGTCGATACCAGAGTGAAGGAATGAAAATGCGCCAAGTGGGGATCTATCACAACCAGTCGCGCTTACAGTCACATACTTGCGCCCCTGCATAATTAATTTATATTATAAAAATATAAAAAACGTACATATTTTAGCGAGGAAATTTATAAGTAATGCTCGTGACCTTTACGTGATGAAGAGGAATCGAATGATATTTATTTCTTCAAAATTCATTCATAAATTTTCAAGAAGACGGGAATTTTTTTTGTGATAAAATAGTACTTTATGTATTGGAAATTTGTTATTATATAATTTTCTTTAAAGATAATCAAAGATTAACATAGCGTAGTAGGTTCGATTCCACTCGAGAAAATTAAATATTTAGTATTATTCTTTCGCTCTGGTGTAGGGACGAAACGCGGCGTTGAGTTATGCCTCCAGTATTCGGCGGAAAGGAGGGAGCGGTATGTCTTAACACTAGGCTTAGAAAATGAGATTTTTTCCACTATTAAAAATTCATATGTATTGGATATTATAGTAAGATTTTTATACCGAAGCGAAACAGCCATCTTTTAACAACTCAACTATAAAAATAAAGCCTATTCCAATCAAACGTGTTGGACAGTGCCCTTGAACGAACGGAAATAGCTTGCAACGGGTGTCGAATCGATTTTGTTCGTCTTCACTATATATTTGTGCATTTCTTGTTATTTATTTAAGCTGCACGTCAACGTTCTTACTTCTCTACTTCTATATTGTTTCATTAATATAAAAATGGCATAAGCATGGCGCAATGGTAGCGTGTAAACGCGACAGTTATGAGTTCGATTTCCACACAGGGGAATGAAATATTCAATATTTTCATTTCCTAGCTTTGGGAACGAGACAAAGCGCGGTGTTGAGTTCTGCCACTCAACACGTAACTCAAGAGTTCAATATAAAGTGGGGAATAGAGTGTCTTAACACTACATTCCCTCTGTCTATTCTATCATATACGGGATACAGCATGAAGCTAAAATTTCTTAACGCTATAGACTTACGTTTAGAATTATCAAATATTTTACGTTTCCTGATACTGAATGGATAAACATCATTGATTTTTTTTGCCTACGATGTCGGTTATTCCGTAAATAAATAATCTGAAAAACTAACCTGCTTTTCATATATATTGTTTCTATTATAATAAGCACCAATTACAATAATATCAATCAGTTTCACCCTGTACCTTCATTAAGCACCCTTCTTTATGCGGGCTACTTTGTAGGGAACCTAGTGTTAAAACACTTCGATCCCCACTTTCGGCCGAATTTTTGATGCATTGCGTATTGAGTGGAAAACTCAACACCGGCCTTTTGCCTTGCTACCAGAGCGAAGAAATGAAAATATTAATAAATAATAATTAATTCCTACGAGTGGAGATCGAACCCAGAACCGGCTTGGCATAGGCCACGATGGCCTCAAATAATATACCTACTGAATTTATATTAAACGTTCAGCTTATAAGTTTAATAACACAATATGAATATAATTAAAAGCAGGAGTTCACATCAAAGTACGAGCTCAACTTTGTTTTGTATAGTAACGAAATTAATGACTTCCAACGAGCTTAACTTTTAAAATGTACTTGGGCTTAGCTACTTCGCTACCTAGCTTATAATTTTATTTAAGCTATAGAAGATTATTGTAGCGGAATATGTTACATATTTTTGAGAACGTGGCCAGTATGGTTGAAAATGCGATGATTATGAGTTTGATTCTCATTCGAGGGGATAAAATATTTCATATTTTCATTTCTTTGTTCTGGTACACAATATCTTCAGAATTAGACAGGGAAACAGAAGTGTCTTAACATCATAACACTGGGTTCCCAGGTTCCCTCTGCCTAACCTGTCTGTTTTTTTTCCGGAAGCTTCGCCCGCGTGGTCAAATTGAAATAACTAAGAATTATGTTACTGACCAAAATCGCAGGTACTTTGGGCTATATCCTAATAATTAATCTAATTTACTCGTCCTTGACATTAAACTGTCGTCTGTTCTGAAACCACAATTAAAATTTACTTCTTGTCACATCAGTTATTGTATTTTTTATTATTATATTGTGAAATTATTTTAAAATTTGTAAAACTTAATTGGAAATCAAACATGGCTGAAAAGAAACTATTCCTAATTAAATCAGCGCATTTTTTTCCAGATATTATTACTAAAGATAACAAAACACCTCTAAAATAATAGAAAAAAAATAACAATTGCTTAATGAAACTAAATTTTCCTAAATCTCAAAACTCAGGGAACACGTTTATGCAAAACATGATTCTTTTGGTTCTTTTAATACAAACCTCGTGCCGTCATAAAGTTTTAACAGTTACAAATTAAATCTCCAGACGTTAATTACCCGGATTCGAACTCGAACTTCAGTAAACCGTGTCAGTGGAATATTAATTAAATGGGCAGCGATCAACTGTTATAGTCCCATCAATAAGGCTAATCCAACGACAGTCAACTCTTGGCACGAACTCTATAAAGTTGAATGAATTTTAGTAGGATTACAAGGATTTGTGGCGATATGATGAGCTGGTTATGTCTGACGAACTGATGGTATAAATTACTGAAGTAATATGGTTTTCTTTAAAATCTTCTTTTTGGAAAAACAAGGCTATCTCTAAAAGCATTATTAATATAAGTACAGGTATATATCTGTATAACAAACATTTTTGAATAAAATCATCTGTATCCCACACATAGCAGGGTAGGCAGAGGGAACTTAGTGTTAAGACACTCCGTTTCCTACTATCCGAGGAATTCTGGAGGCATTGCGTGTTGAGTGGTGGGACTCAACGCCGCGCTTTGTCTCGACCCCAGAGAGAAGAAAGGGAAATGTAAATTTCCTCGCGTGGGGATCGAACCTACAACCAGTCGCTTTTAAAGTCACACTTTGTGCGCCATCACTGGAATAATATCAGCAAAAAAAAAGCTTTTTGTGNACTCAGGGAACACGTTTATGCAAAACATGATTCTTTTGGTTCTTTTAATACAAACCTCGTGCCGTCATAAAGTTTTAACAGTTACAAATTAAATCTCCAGACGTTAATTACCCGGATTCGAACTCGAACTTCAGTAAACCGTGTCAGTGGAATATTAATTAAATGGGCAGCGATCAACTGTTATAGTCCCATCAATAAGGCTAATCCAACGACAGTCAACTCTTGGCACGAACTCTATAAAGTTGAATGAATTTTAGTAGGATTACAAGGATTTGTGGCGATATGATGAGCTGGTTATGTCTGACGAACTGATGGTAGAAATGACTAAAGTAATGTTTTTCTTTAAAATCTTATTTGTTTTTTGGAAGAATCGAGGGTTTCACGTGGTTTTACATCTATACTTAAAGTATGGCCTTAAAGGCATTATTATTGTTACACGTATCTACAAGGATGTACCTGTATAAATTTTGGACTAAGCAGCATTTTTGAATAAAATCAGCTTCCCGCTGTACACAGCAGTGTAGTGCGGAACGTAGTGTTTAGACATTCCGTTACTCACTATCCGCCGAATTCTGGAGTCATTGCGTGTTGAGTGGCGGGTCTCAACGTCGCGCTGTGCCTCGAAACCAGAGCGAAGAAATATAAATTTAATTTCCTCGAGTGGGGATCGAACCGACAACCAGTCGCTTTTAGTCACACTTTCTGCCCCTACGCCACCACTGGAATAATATCAACAAACAATTTTTTTTTGTAGAGTAAGCTCTTGTCTCCATTCTATATCTTTATTTAAACTGATTTGATATGCACAATGTTGTGAAAAAAATAATGAAAATTTATATTCAGATGTACATTTCTCAATTACGGCCAACTATGATAATAATTTAAATATATTACAGTGATATATTTTTTAATTTTTTTTTATTATTTATATTTTCAGATTAGGTAGAAGAAAGGCGCTATTTGAAAAACGAAAACGAATAAGCGACTACGCGTTAGTGATGGGAATGTTTGGTATTATTATCATGGTTATAGAAAATGAGCTTTCTAGTGCGGGAGTGTACACAAAGGTGAAAAAATACTTTTTAATATTTTTTATTGTTTAAAGTAGTTTTATAATTTTTTTTATAATGGCTTTAAATAAGAGTAGATGAAAAATATAATTGATAATTCCTGTAAAAAAAGTACTGTATTGAATCATTTTTATGTTAACAAAACGTTCTTTACTTTATCTATAAAATATTAATCATGTTAATTATTGTATTGACATGTAAAATCATTATTAAAATCGTTACTCATTTGTATTAGAAATTATTTGTATAGTTATTTTAAAATGCCTTGAATATTCGACTGAAAATGGGGAGCGAAGTGTTTTAACACTAAGTTCTCCGTGCCTGCCTTATATGCGGGATACAAGGTCGAGCTGAAAATTAATATATATTTATTTTGGTAATGCTGTTTCAGGCGTCGATATATTCCCAAGCTCTGAAGACGCTTATATCAATGTCAACTGTGATCTTACTCGGCCTAATCGTGGCTTATCACGCTTTAGAAGTACAGGTACTGTTTGCATTATTTTATATTTAAGAAATATTGTAGCCATTGAAGCGCAGTGGTAAAACGACAGCTGTGGGTTCGATTCCTATTCGTGGGAGTGATTTATTAAGATTTTCATTTCTTCGCTCTGGTAACAAGGTAAAACGCGGCGTTAAATTCCGCCACTCAACTAGAAATGTCGATCGATCGATGTGTCTTAACATTAGGTTCCCTCTGCCTACCTTGATAAATGCAGAATACAGTATAAAACTGAAACAAATATACATATATAAGAAAGTTTAACTAAAATATTTCTATTCATATAGATTGATTTTATGTTGCTGTGGAGCTGATTTTTATGGTTATTGAGATGAACTTTCATCAAAATTTTGTTAAAGCATGGCAACTCTTCCTCATTTATCTTTTTTTCACGTTGCAACCCAGTTTTGTAACTTAAATTAGTTATCGATTGGAATGAACTAAAATTATACAAGATAATAATTGAGCTTTGATTGTTAACGCGACAGGTTGGGGTTCGATTCCTACTCGAGCAAATGAAATATTTAATATCTCTTAACACTAGGTTCCTACTACTACATGAATAGAGCGTAAAGCAAAAAAAATCCCATATATTTACCTTATAGTTTTTATTTTTAAATTTCAGTTATTTATGATAGACAACTGCGCAGACGACTGGCGGATAGCAATGACATGGCAGCGGATAGCGCAAATCGCCCTCGAGCTAGCAATATGCGCAGTGCATCCTATACCAGGGCAGTATACCTTCACTTGGACCACCAAGTTGGCAAATAAAGGAGGGGTCATTGGTGTTGAAGTAGTAAGTTTAGAATTTGCTTTCTTTCTGCTTACTTATTTTATTCATTTATTTCATTTAAATGTAGGTACATTTATTTTTATTTAAAATAAATGAAGTAACGTTAATTTCTGAATTTGTGTTGAAATTAAATTTGAATTGAAAAATGTAAAAATTAAATTACAAAATAATTCAAATAGTAAAAATATATTTATAATTGAATTTTTTTCGTAGGGTGCAATATATAAACAAATACAGGTCTGTATTGATAGTTTGTTTTCTGACTAGCATGTACCTGTTATGTACTAAACCTGTGCCGTAATCCTTACTTTTTGGTTTGTACGTGTGATTTAATTACATAATTTTTTGTTTTCTTTAATTCTAAAGGAGAATAATTTATAATAACTAAAATTCTTACTAAATATTTTCTTTAAATTTAACCTAATTAAAAAATATTATATTGATAAATACTAAACTAACTAAATCGAAGTAGATATTTTGTTATTACCAACGCCATTATAATTTATTTAAATTATACCAATAGAGGGATTAAATACTATTATTTATAATATTTTTATTAGAGCTTAAAATAACTAAAAGAGTTCTGAAAGAGACTAAAAGAGAACTTACTCCCATATTTAATACAAGAGCTAGAAATAACTAAAAGTATTCAATCTTTCATATATGTACACATAATAAATAAATATAATATTATAATTATGTAACTGACAGAAAAAATAAAGGGAAAAATATATATTTAATTACTAACAATGATTTTTTATACATTCCAGGTGCCATATGATGTAACATTGTCACTTCCGATGTTCTTTCGACTGTATTTAATATGCAGGGTTATGTTACTACACAGTAAGCTTTTTACAGATGCTTCATCTAGAAGTATAGGAGCCTTGAACAGAATTAACTTTAATACTAGGTAAGATAACAAATATTATATAATTAAAAAATATAGAGGCCAGTCGTGGTGCTGGAGCACTAGCGAGTGACTGGTTATGGGTTCGATTTCCTCTCGAGGAAATATAATATTTTCATTTATTTTCCTTGCTCTAGTAATGTGCTGTTGAGTTCCTCGTATGCCGCTGCCATTCATTAAATTCCAGATATCAAGTAGTTAAATAGTTGCCTAATTATAAATGGGCATCAATTTGCATTTATTATTTTTCATTTCGCATACAATAGAATAAAAGAGTGAAAAATAAGGGTAAACATGTGTAACTAATTAATATTATGCTTCATAATAATATTAATATATAATATTTGCGATATACTTAAATAAGCTTTAAATACCTGTTACAATGACTATCTAAAAAAGTATTCAACCAATTCGTTTCCATTTCCAGATTTGTATTAAAAACTCTCATGACGATATGTCCTGGGACCGTCTTACTTGTTTTCATGGTTTCTCTTTGGATAATCGCGAGCTGGACGCTAAGACAGTGCGAGAGGTCAGTAATAAATATTTATATTAGCTCACAAAAGCTAACTTATAAGAAAATGTCTAAATTTGTTAATTCATAAGTGAAATAAGTTGAAGTATTTAATTTAGATTGTCTATGTGTGATAGCTAATTGTTATCAGTATTTGATTCATCTGTATTGCTTTCATTTTTTTTTTGGTTTAAACACTTGTCTTTTTTATTTCCACAAAATTATTATGAACTATCGATGTACTGCCTAAATGGGCATGCTAATGCTTTTGTACTGTGGCGTTATTCAAATATGTTTTGCTTATTACCTTCTGTGTTTTTGTTACGAATATTATTTGGACAATCAAAAGAAAGTAGTAAATTGGGTAATATTCACAAATTATAAGAGTTTGACTTTGAATACTTTCGCTAACGTAGTCATCAAACAATTGATACACAAGGCTGTATAAAACAATAATAATTAGATATGTGTTAGATTTAGACATATTATGGACGATAATGCTTAACCCGCTGTAAGTGTTAGTAAATTAAATGTTGATAACTAATGTGTGCACAAAGTGTTTACTGAGAAAAGTGCTGTGTAAATCACTTGTAAAACACCAAACACTCACAAGTGACGAAGAACCATATCAGCAGACACGAAACAAACATAAAGAACAAGTGTCGGTAAGATATGGCTGTGACATTCTATTATCACGCACAAAATGGCTCTAGGTTATACAACACATAGAACAGCTTCCAACTAACTGGCAAGTCTAAACTCGCACAGAACCACTGCACTTTTGTCACATTCATGCATCTAAGAGTATCTCCGCTTCACGATAAGAAGGCTTCCAATCCTTCCTCTCTTCTGATTCTGTCTTTTCTGTCTTATTACGTTGTCTTTAAGTGTTCATTATCTGTGTTATCATATTACCCTGCCATGTTATCAAGTAAGTAAACAAACAATTTCACAGCATGGCTAACGTTACATTATATTTGGTATTGACCCCAAATAAATGTTTAATCTGCACGTTGTACTTTGTATTGAAATACGATATTAGTATTTGTGTAGTTCTAAATTTATTTTGTATCGTTCGAGAGGCATGCTAAAATTATTGTTTTTGAAAATCTTATATTTGGCTCAATCACGTTTTGAAAGTTTTAACTCGTTTGATTTCTCGTGATGGACTTAAAAAAAAAGTAATTTAAATTCAGCTTTTAAACGCAAACCATTGTATTATACAACCCGGTTATCTTGTGGTTCTTGTTGGGCACTTTGGCTCTCAGGTTCCACGATGAAGACCATGCCAATTTGCTAAACTCAATGTGGCTGACAGCTATAACGTTCCTCTGTGTTGGCTACGGCGATATAGTTCCCAACACTTACTGCGGCCGTGGCATTACTCTCACCTGCGGTATGGTGGTATGTATGATTACAAATGGTAGGCTATGGATAACGTCTGTGTAAACCGTGGTGTACGCATTATTTAATAGCCTCTGTTCGTGTTTCGTAGACACAGCAAGGTTTTAAATGCTAAGAAGCCGTACTATTCGCTAACTTGCTTTGTCTAAGATTATTGTGATAGGTCGGTAAAGGTGAGCCATTTTATGTGTCATATTATACTTCACAAATGACTGAAGCAATTTCAATTTCATAATCAAAGTCAAACTCTTCGAGACAATATGTTCTTTCTATTTCTTCAATTTCTTTCTGTTTTACAAAAATCCTTCTTATGCAATGGGGTATGCTTGCGTGCTGTACTGATAGGTAGGTAATAGATAGGTTGTACACAATACTTGAAATGTTTGCCTTCAAGTTGTTGGAAGCTGAGACGTACTGAGTAAAGCGATGAAATTTATTTTCAAAAGGTTTCACGATGAAGAGCATGCTAATCTACTGAATGCGATGTGGCTTATTGCGATTACATTTCTCTCCGTCGGTTTTGGTGACATTGTGCCGAACACGTATTGCGGCAGAGGTATCGCCGTTAGCACCGGCATTATGGTAAGTTTATTAAAACCATTCATGTTTGTGTTGACTGACATTTATTATTATTTCAAATTGGACTTTTTTGATTACGTTTACATTTTTGTTATTATGTTTTGTTTTTATAAAATCTTTTCATCGATTTTTATTTATCAATTTTTTATATTTTTAAGTTTTTCCTTATTACCAAGTCAGTCAACACTAACATCTCGTTGTTTTCAACAGATGACACTCCACACTGAAATTGTACACACTTTTGTATGTAATGAAGATATAAAATTAAAATCACCGTTGTTTAATGTATTCGATGTTGCCATTTAAATGTATTTTCACAGAATCAGTTACTCAGTATTGAAATTGTATAAATTTGTCGTATTTTAAGTGTTGCATATTGTTAAATGATATTATTGTCACAACCGCTTAGTTCAGTTCACGTATCTTACACACAAATATTAATTTATTTTACTCCCATATTTAATACATGTATTACGTGAAGGATGAATAAATATATCGGGAACATAAAAATGTATTTGTTTACAATATTATAGAACGTCCATTTCCCTGTTAAAGCCAGCTATTAGAAATATTTAGTAGAATGGAATGCTTCATTTCTCCTTACTATCTCTAGATCTCTCTTCACTTAACTCTTTCACTGAATTGCACAATACGTTTGTTTTTAAAATGGCTCACTTTTCCTAAAATAATTTATATAAATAAAAATGATAATATTTTGCACTTTGGTACTGTTTCTGTATAAATCAATGTAATTAGTTTAATAAAATGAGATATAATAAAATCTTAATTCTGCACTTCTAGATGGACATGCACTGTGGGATGATTTAATACAATCATAAAAAAAATTTGGATGATTCTGTACTAAATCTTTAATGATTGATGTGTGAATTGTTTGAGTTAATTAATATGTAGTTATAGTGACGTTTCAGCTCGAATTAACATATCTAAAATTTGGCTAGTGTTGTTAGAGTTTGAAAGTTCATGCACTATTTAAAAAAATAACATATAATTTCAACGTAAATTAACATAATAAAAACGCTACTTATATGGCTATTAAATCAAAATATTTTATATTTTACTATTAATATAGTTTTTAATAACATTTATTTAATTACGAGGGTAATCGACAATGCTATATCGTAATCTATCGTAGCTTTCCTTATTCCTTCTCTATACAGTTATTGTTATAGCTTCTAATAGTGATTTACTTAAATATGTCTATTGTCCTCGCGCTACTTAATTTTCAACTAAAGGAATATCACATTGCTCAAGAATATATTTTATTTTCATTTTTAGCCTGAAAATGCATTTTTATTTAAGGAATGTGATATATCGATTGCTTTGACACGTTCGCTTGCATTTTACATTAAGGTATTCAATTAACAGGGAGCTGGATGCACTGCGTTATTAGTCGCGGTTGTTTCAAGAAAATTAGAGTTAACTAGAGCCGAGAAGCACGTTCATAACTTCATGATGGACACACAACTTACTAAAAGAGTGAGTATTCTGTTGGCCATCAGTTCATCACAAATGTTGATCTAATTAACAGGGGGCGGGATGTACAGCGTTATTAGTGACTGTTGCGTCGCGGAAATTAGAATTAACTAGAGCGGAAAAACATGTGCATAACTTCATGATGGAAACTCAGCTCACGAAGAAGGTAAGGTAACTGTTGCATTAGTGACAGACGGACCGGTGAGGTAAGACGAGTTTTGAAATAGATGGCAATTGTAGATATTTTTTAAATTAATAGTTCTAGGTTAATTAGCTATTTTTATAATTACCTAGGGGAATTGTGCTTATGACATAATTTTTGTTTCAAGACAAATATTTCAAATAAATAAAGTCATCTGAGCATGAACAGCATATTGCGTATACTATTATATATTTCATAATGAACGAAATTATTTTAGTTTCAGAACAATCATCTTTCAAACATCATAAAAACAAACAAAAATCGCACTTAGGTCGACCAGTGTAAGACGACACATCTACAGGGTAAAATGACATACTTAGTATGTGGCATAAAAATGCCATCATTATTTGTCGAGCATAGTTCACAAATAAATATTTTCTTCTTTGCTGGGGGGCTTTTAAACAGTATTAAGGCCAGATTCATACATGTTGCAAATTTTATGAGGTTGGATTCCGTTATCAGTCACTTCCTTTTCCAAAAGGGAAATAAGCTTCGTCACTTGCGGCTATTGAATGCCCTTGCTCTAGCAGCCTTATCCATGTCTTCTTGTGACCAATATATATTCGTTTGTAATTGCCAGGCATTTTGTAGGTAAAGCAAAAAAAATACATCGATTCTATTTATAAGGGTAAGATAGTATGCCATCTTATACTCACGTTTTGTATGTCATCTTACCCAATAGATATATGAATTTAATTTTAACCGTTGTGACAAAAGTTTATAGGTCAGGATGCGCTTTTAGCGTTAGTTGTGTCATATAATAATCCTATTTTACATTTTTAATTAGTTCAAATTGAAAATCTTTATCTTACATGTCTTTTCACCATCAAGCAAAAGCGAGAGAAAAATTTGTAGCCATTGAAAATAATTAAAACATGAATTACTGGCCCATCTGCATTCACTTTCAGCCATACTGAATTTAAGCACTAGCTGCATCTACAGACACTCTCTAAACGTCACAAGATCGCACTTAGCGCTAATAGTTTCATCAAAATTGGTAATGTGTCATCTTATCATAGAATGCCATCTTGAGCACAATTCCCCTATATATTTTTTACTTTTGGATATTTTTTAAGTTTGAAATATTAAAATAGGGTTTCCGAAAGCTTAGATTTGACAGTTTTCTTAATAATTTTCCTACAGTTCAAATATATAGAGAGCTAAGTTTTGACTAAACGCTTGTTTGCGGTATAGTTTTTTCAATTAACTTTTTTATTTCTACTGAAGGAAAAAGACTAAAGTGTCATTGTGGGATTTTTGAAAATTTCAGCTGAAAAATGCAGCAGCCAATGTATTAAGAGAAACTTGGTTAATATATAAGCATACGCGACTCGTGAAAAGAGTTCACCCAGGTCGCGTAAGAACACACCAAAGAAAGTTCTTATTAGCTATTTACGCGTGAGTAAAACGCTTATTTTTGATATGATAATGGAAAATAAAAACAATTAAAAATACTAAATTTTAAAAGAAAACAATAATTTCAGATTAAGAAAAGTAAAAATGGATCAAAGAAAACTCA
This sequence comes from Heliconius cydno galanthus, assembly GCA_036379175.1. NCBI lineage: Eukaryota > Metazoa > Arthropoda > Insecta > Lepidoptera > Nymphalidae > Heliconius > Heliconius cydno. The sequence continues at coordinate 284,813 of JAKRZM010000805.1, read as the reverse complement.
TGGATAACGCTAACACCATAACTGACATGGCAAAGGTAATTTCAGTTTATGTTACATATTACTAGCTGATGCTATTTTCATACACAAATCCATTTAGATACTTAGCTAGCACTTGTTAGTAATTACGTCCCCCTATGTAGAGTGTACGTAAAAAAAGAAATCCAAATTATAATTCTCTACCTAATATTATGTGAAATATAAATTAGAGGCATGTTCGTAAGATTCATATCCATTTGCTAAACGCGTAGAAATATATTAGTTTTATTATTAGATAGCATGTAAAACCCCAAAACACACACCTACATTTAATTCAATAGAAACCCTTTAGTTTTTTGTCTAAATATGTTAATATCTCTAATTAAGAAGAAAAATATACACAGATAAATACTGAACAATTAGTTATGTTTTAAATCGGCAGTGCTTATAGAGCTGCAATGCGATTGATAGTAGGACCCCTTTTTATTACAGACGCAAAATACGGTGTACGAAATAGTGTCAGATATGAGCACGAGACAGGATACAATAGAAGAAAGGCTTACCAGTTTAGAAGAAAAATTAACTACTTTACAGGTAAATATATAATTTTTACACTATTACAATCAGCCTAAAATACATATTTTTTCGGTATCACGTCGTATCCCGCCTAGCGGGGTAGGCAGATGGTCCCTAGTGTTAAGAAATTCCGTTCCCTACTTTCCGCCAAATGAGGCATTCCAAGTTGAGTGGCAAAACTCAACGTTGCGCGTCAATGATGACGATGATAATAAAAAATTATTAATTCCCCCGAATGGGAATCGAACCCACGTTTATCTCTTATTTATATAAACCCATTTGATATAATATTTTCAGGAGCAAATGAACAATTTACCAGATGTGATGGCCAGGTGTCTACAGCAATGTTGGGAACGCACGGAACAAAGGAAAAACTTCCTGCATCCTGACACTGCAGCTGTTCCTACGCCGCCTGCGTCCACTATATCTCAATATTCTAGGTAAATGAAAAAAAAAGTTAATTAAAAAAAATATTATTAGTATCCAAGAAGGAGCAAAAAAAGTTTCAAAACTACAAAAGGCACAATATAATAAATTAAATTTAGAGTTGGCACAACTTATTAAAATAATGAATACCTAATTAGTAAAAAAATTGTTTCTGTATTTATTCATATAAAAAATATTCGAATAGCGAATAAAATCTTTAATCATTTGTAAATGTTTAGAATTAATTTTAACATTTGCATATTTTAGAACACTACCATCAGCAACGCATCCATGGCCACCCAGCCCTGTGCAGCCGACGGCGCGGACGCACTCCGCACCAGAGAGCGCGTCAGGTCCATCCCCACAAGCAGCGAGCCCTCACGCGCGGCCGCCTCTACCCAGCTGAGTACCGCCCTCCAACTCCGAACTCCTGTGCTGAACTCGACGAAACTCGGCGCCCCTCCTCTAACCCCCTCCCCTCATTCAATCAGGCCAATCGGGGAAATTGTTTCACTATGTTTTTGATGTAAATACGTCTCAAATATGCTTTGAATACAAAAAAAATCGCCTCTGGTAAATGGGTACTCGTTCCTGTGCTATAAAAACTGATAGATTAAATTCTCTGAAAAAGTCTAATTTGAAACTGATTTTAATGATGTTCATAGAAATTTCTCAACTGAAAAAAATAATAATTTGACATTGACAAAGTAATATTAAATGATACATAAACGGCGTATTTACTTCATCAGCATACGGTCGTATCCCGACGTAACATATACTTACATGTTTTCTGTAATATTCCTTTCCTTGCATACTATTTTCATTTCCCAAGTTTACTGATGATGGTGTTCAAGTATCAAGAGTGGAGTGAAATAATTATCCCGGTCAGCCAGCGGACCACGCGAGCGAGACAAGGTCAGCCGTAGTTTTCTTCGCTGTTCCCAAAAGTTTCGGATGTGTCAGACTGTTCTTAGTGATATCGTTTAGGTAGTGAATGAATTATGAAAGGACAAGCCGTTGTGATTATACACTATGCTTTATCGATAGACGCTTTAGCCAATACGTTAGACGATATTTTGAATACATTATCAGCATTTATATTATTATTAATTAGATCGACATTATCTACACCTCAGTTTAGGTTTTAACAAATGTTCGAGGAACCAAGTTAGTGTTTTTAATCGAATGTTTCTACTTAACTTTATTGTAAATAGCACTCAAGGTTATACCTTAGGTAACCATAAATTTGTCTCATCAAGGAATCTATTAATATTTTCAAATCAATTTTCTAGATTCATTAATGAAATTAAACAATTGACATTAAATAATAACAAACCTAGAGAAATTACCTCTCAATTTTCAACTGAGATTGAAACATAGTTTAGGTTCTCACAAAATGTATAATACTGTATACACACTTTTTAGATGATAGATGAATTGAATTGTTACTACCTGCCTATTGACATGTAGATCGTAAAATGTTTTTTTATAATAATTAGGCTAAGTAAAGCTTTGATATTGAATAAGACATTAAGATTGATGGCTGTCTAAATAGTGCCTAAAACACTACGAAAATTTCGATAATTCAGTTTTATTATCTTAACAACTTATGAATATGTAAATAACTAAGACTAAGATTTAAAAGTGTAATTTTAATATTGAATATCTGTTTTGTAGCTTGTATGAGTACGAGTGATGGGATCAATTTCTTTGTAATTTCAGTTCAAAATGGACCCTTACTTGAAATTTACTCTTTTACAAGTATAATATTATTGGTGTAATTTACAATCGTAATTACTATAAGACCAATATCGATTTGATGAAACTATTTGCATCAAATAATCATAAAGTTAGAACATCGAAGTACCATTGTATTTGAAAGCATATTTAGTAATTAAATAATAATATATGTATTAAACCCATGTTTTAATATTTTTTTACAATAATGAAAGGCACGGCAATAATTTTTTTCAGTTAAATATAAAATATTTCACTAAAAAAAAAATTTATAAATTATATGTTTAAAACAATAAATAAAATTAAGCAAAGTATGAATCTAAAACAAAAATATAATAAAATAATTAATTATTATAGATAAAACAAATCGCAAATGGTACTAATTTAAAATAATTCAAAAAATTCTTAACACTATATTAAAAAGTTTTATATAATAAAATTATATAGCGTAATTTTTCGTAAGAACATATTATTTATTTCTGTTATTTGAATTACAAAGAAAATAATAATTGTTTTGCTTCGTCGCGATAATTTAGTAATATATAGATCACTATTAGATCAAAAAGCTTAAGTTTGCAGATTTTATTGCTGTAATTATAGATTAAAAAATCCTATTAGTGGTTCGATTTGAAACACCAACTAGAATATTTAGAATATTAGAATATAGAATTGTTGACATTTTCTTACTTTTTATTTTAAATAATATAATGTTCTTCACTGTTGCTCCAGTTATTGCCACTTCCCAAATTATGTCTGAAATCAATTTTTATAAAATCATATTGCTTTAAATGCCAAAATAACGATTCATCACCATTTGTGTACATTTTATCACTCAAAAATTTCATTTATTAATAAGTTTGTATTATTTGTGTGGAAAAATAGTTTTAAATATATAGCGGCACATTTACTTACACCTCCTTTCTAATAAAAAAATATTTCAGAAGATTTTTATTGTTAACAAATATAATAAATTTATAATATGATGATATAATAATATGCTTAAATTAAACTTAAATTTCAGTTACTATTTAGATTTTAGTTTGTCACGTTCATTGATATCATTGAGCTAAAGGTACATTTATTTGTAAGATGAATTGACCAAACGTTAATTAAGATTGATTAAAATAGAAATTGTAAATATAAGTCGATATTGTTAAGACATTATGTAAAAAAAGTAATTATGTAAAAAGTTGTATTTGCGAATTTTAATGTAAATAAATAAATGAAAATGTTTTCAGTAAATTATTTTTAAATGACTAGGTTCAAATATAAAATTGATTTAGTTTGTATGCGATTGTATGTATATTCTATGCGGTGCGTAAATAGATGAAAACTTTTGTGATCATTGTTAATGAAATGAAAGTGTAACTTCTATTATATGAGCTGTAGTATTTTCTAATATGTCTTTTATTTACTTCCTTCAATTTATTGACATAATATCGACGGTTGAAAGGCTATTTGGTCCAAACGCCCAGCCGTTTAGTTGCAGTTTTTAGAAAAAAAAAAACATTTTGAGAAAACTTTTAGGCCAACATAGACCAATTTTATACCGTATATGAATTGATTTTTCTGTATATTTTTAAATTAATTACATGGTTATACAAGTAAGTTCTTGCAAAATAAGTGTTGCTTAGTCCAAAATGTCTCGATTTATATTTCTATGAAGATGAGGGATCACCCACTAGCGATAAAGCCATAAAATAAAGTATATGAAAAAAGATGATGTAAAATAAAGTGACTTATAGACTAATAAGATATGAATAAGTAACTATTTTCATTTTATATACCATTTAATTGTAATTAATTAAAAATTAATCGAATATTACACTGTAATAAAATATTGCTAGTTTAATCCTGTAACAATATATACAAACATAATATGGTTTTAATCTCTAAATAAAACAAAGGGATGTTATAAGTTTGGCGTATCAGTGTGTTTATCTGTCTAAAATCTTATTATCTGTCTAAAGTCTGTCTGTGTCTTCGTAGATCCGAAACGGAAGATCTGTTTTAGAGTAGTTATTTTGTTTGAATTGGTTGTTTTTTTTTTGGTTGTTTATTTACTTTTTAGAACTTTTTGTGTTGGGGTTGTTTGGTTGGGGGGGCTTTTAAATACCTATTATATTTTTATGACATTTCATCCACTAAACCAATCAGTAGAAATAGAATTAAAGAACGAAGCTGCCCCAGATCTTGCATTAGCAAAGTTAATTGGTAGAGAGTTAGACATTATATCCGTTATATCTGATTTTGATTTATTCGGACTTGATTGTACTGGTTTCTTTTTCACCTGAAATAAGAAAAAAATATTAATAGTGTATTTTTACAGCATTAGAAAAAATTATAGTCAGTCATAAAAAGCAAATGCATGTTTTGTATTATTATTTTGATATTTCATGATTATTTAGTGTTTCAACACTAGGTTCTCTCTGCCTACCCTGTGCATACAGCGTGAAGTTGATGCATTTATCTTTGTTTTCTTCAGAAATATTAATGTTTAAATTTACTTTTTTTGCTATTACTTTTTATTTGACATTGAATGAAAAAGGATAATTATGTATAACAATATAAACATTCCCTCGAATGAGAATGGAACCCCCAACCATTGTTTGTATAGGCAGATATTCTCAATCTATTGCATCTACTAATTAAATATATTTCAAAAATGAACGTAAATATCTTATTTATCATGCATGTGTACACTCAAATCATATCATTGCACTATTTTGTTGTAAATTTGTTAGTGACACAAATTACTAAAATCTATAATATATAGAAATATTAATATGGACAAACTAATTTTAGTTTTTTTTTCTAATATATACAATGTTTTTTAAACACACGTATTTACCATAATCTCATAGCACGTAGATATCGAAGCGATTATCCTGTGATTTAATTTAACACAAATATTTGTAAGTCTACATAACACAGTCCTAAAATTTTTCTATTAAATACTAATGCTAAATAAAAAAATAAAAAACAACAAGTACTATATGTAATTAAAACAAGCTAACTTTTACTTTAAATTTTATACAAAAGATTCCAATGCGGCACAGTGAAAATACGTCTAGCTGCAAATATGATGGTTGTGGGTTCATTCTTCACTTGGGAGAATAAAATATTTAATATTTTCATTTTCTAATTAAACAAAAGCGATAGCTATTGCTTCTTAATTCGCAATTACTTAAAAATAAAGAACAGCGTATCTTGAAACAATAAAATATCTGCAATATACAATGTAAAACTAAAAAAAAACACTTTTACATATAAATAAATAAAACATTAACTGACCATTTTATCTTGCTTCTTGTTCACATTGGGGGTAGCGACGGGCAGGATTGAGAACCAGTGGGTGTCAGCTGACGCTAGGAGGGAGGCTGTTTTGTCCCCACTCCCCCCGGACAGGATGGGCTTGTTGCCTATTATACCAGTCAGTTGGCCGTGATGGAGGATGAGACTGCCTAGTAATGTCTGGAAATAAGATATACCTGTTGTATTTTTTTGACGAGTCAAGATATTAAGATCATTAATTTGATTTTTCTTATCATATTTCTTAGCTTCATGTTGTATCCCGCATACAGCAGGTTAGATAGAGAGAACTTTATGTTTTTTCGTATTGCCCAATTTTCGTGACTGCGCTTTGTCTCGGTACAAGAGCGAGGAAATAAAAATAAAAATTCATCCAAATAAACCTGTCGTGTTTAGTCAGACTATATACTACGGCGCTACTATGGCAAGCACCATTATATATGTGGCAATTATAATAATCTTACTAAAATTTCTCAAATTAACATTTAACTTAACATTTATAATAATAGATAGATACGGAGGTTAAAACTACAATAGTTTAATACAAGTTCTTAGTAAAAAACTAACCTGCACTCTCTGTACTGATCTCTTCAAATTAGTCTGTATGTATGGGTAGAATACATCGTAATCGAATGGATCAATTTTTTGCCTTAAAAATTCACAAATATCCTGAGACAGCTCTATAGATTTTTTATTCTCTCTGGCCACCATCAGTAAAGTCAAATGTCTAACATCCATTAAAAGTTGAAGAGCACATCTTTGCGTAATATCCATCTCTTTCATACGTATGACTTTATTGTAGTGTGCGAAAGAGATACCGATTGTCCTCTCTATGAACATGGAGTGGATTTCTGTAGGCAATGTATGGGGAATAACTTCGTCTAAAATTCGACTTATAGAATATAAATATTCTTGTAGCTTTAAAGAGGGCCCGCATGGAACTTTTATGGTTGACTCAATGGATTTTCCTTCTTCGTCTTTCTCTTCTATTTTTATGATGTCCCATTGCTAAAATGTTTAAGTAATACAAATAAATTTAAATAAATACGATAAAATAAATTTCACTATTTCACATCAATAACTTTTAAACCAGAATTGATTGATTGACTTTGAACTTTCTTATAGTTACATTATCTACATTATCTGTTTCGCAATATTTACATATATTACCAAATACCAAAAAAAAATTAATCCAGTGTCACTTTACTCTGTACCTAACCATAAAAAATATTATATCAAATATAGTCTGGCAAATATGTTATTGATAATGGGAAGCACGCGCGGTAAATTGCGCAGTATACGTATGCGCAGAGAACGTTCGATCAGTGTTACCCTGTTATGTTGTTTTACCTCACGCTTAGCAAATCACATTTACCTATACGATAATTAAAATATCTGATCATGTTTATGTTGTAGTAAATTATACAAAACGAAAATTTTATGAGGATATCTAAATATCGCAAAATAATCAGCTGTTCCATACATTGTTGTCGAGAATAAAATCAAGACTAGCCCGAAAAGTATAATAACATTTTTGAGTCAATAAATAATTAATCAATTCTAAGCTTCTGCTTATATAACTAATGGCACATGATATTTACGTATATGTGTATATACTATATACACACTTATGTACAACATAAACATTCAGTGTGCATAATACAAGCTTATAAACTATGCAATATGAATAAAGAAATATCTGGCAATATTTAAACTTCTTAAAGATTATATAAAAGAAAATAATATTGGGTAAATTATTTCAATAAATTTTGAGGTACAAAAAATGAGAGTGCGGTATCCCTTTGCCATAGTTTGCCATTTGCGTCAGTGTGAGCGCTACGTCCTTACAGGAAATTCGCACCCACACATCTTTAAAGGTACAATCGAGCTCACACTATATTGTTCAAACAAGAATATAATTAATTGTAAACAAAAATGCCTTTTACCGTTTTGATTATTTGCTTTATTATTTGTCAATTTTTATTTTTTACTTTCTTGCATGCATTAATTAACGTTTTAAATAAAACGGTAATAAAATTTTGATTTAATTTGGAGATATAATTTATTAACATAATTTATTTGTTAAGACCTCTATTTCCATTATTAAAAAAATTATTTACTTACCCATAAGTTGATTTTGCATGTTGCCTAACGCCAAAATCTTGTATTTGTTTGCATGTTTTATATATTAAATTTACTTTTTAAATTTTACTTTTTTTATTGAATTTGGATTGAGAAGATTTGTATGTGGCCTCATTATAATAATTTAATTCAGTTTTTTATTTAATTTTTCAATTTACCATATCTTCATTTTGCATGTTGCTTTGGTGTTTTTTACTAATTTTTATAATATTACTAGATAAATATGCTCTACTACGCCATTCCGTATATATGATGCTATCATATGATATTATATTCATATTTCATAGTAATGAACTGATAGCGTTGCACTCGACTGTACCGTAGCCCGGTCACACCCCGCAACGATTCCCCGCGAGCCCTAACGGGGAATCGGTCCGGCGTGAGCGGGGTGTCTATGTGCAGACATCAAAATACGCTTTCTGCGCAATTTGCCGCGCGTACTTCCCATTATCAATAACATGTTTGCCAGACTATACCAGAAATGAACTTAGACCTTTTGAGACTACCCCTCGTACTTTTTTAGGAATTTAAATATTATAATATCTATTAGACATTGATTCTTCTAGTTCTCATAAACGCAATCTATATAGTCATTATACGGAGAGTGATTAAAACCCACATGCGCAGGGGCACAAACGTGTGACTTCAATTTAGTTTCTACTGTTGTACGGCTTCATTTCCGACATGTAGGAATGCAGTATTTATTTCCATTTTCTCCCTCTGATAACCAGCGAGCAAAGCGCAGTGTTGAGTTGCGCCACTCAACACACAATACCCCATAAATTCGGCCGAAAGTGTCTTAATGGGGAACGAATGAAAATACTTAAAAAATCGAAGCTACGATAATACTTTTATACATACCATCATCAAATAATCAATATTCGCCTCCAAAGTAAACTCTTGAGGCAAGCCCTTTGTCAAATCAACAATTTTCTCTTCCACTATATCCAGCCATTTTGTCCAACAAAATTGACAATTTTCTTTTAAAACTACACCCATTTCGTTCCAGCTTTTTATAGCGTTATCATTCATCGATGTTACTTCATTAATATAGCACTTATGTAAATTGGGCATAAGGGTGGTAATTGCTTGAAGGAACCGCGCTGTATATATACATAATGTTTTCTTTTGTAGTTCTGTCGTTTGCAGAGATTGTTCTTCGAAACACGCCTTTATATAATTTATCATGCTGAAATAAAAATTGTAGGGAACATTGTGTTAGTCATTTCGTTTTCCATTAGACGCTTTACAAATTTTAAGAGAAACTGTAAAGTTGTTAGATTGTTAGATGTTATTTTTTTTGCTCTGATACAAGATAAAGTGACCGCGACACTCAACGTTCAAAATGTAGGTTTATTGCCGAATTTATATAATGTCGAAGATACGTACAGAGAGATATATACAGAGTGGATCACCTCTTTATATGAAACCACAGTTTTACTACTCTATAAAAGCCTTATACAATTAAAAGAAGAGATTTTGGCAAAAATAAAAAAGAGATTTCTTCAAACAAAATATTCAATAAAATATTTAGAAAGATTCTAAAATAAAACGCCATTTGCTAAGAATAACGCACACAGGCACAAACATATTAAAGCGCCATCACATACGCCTCATTCACGAAATCGAGTCGTAGGTATTGGAGGTGAAATTGAATTGCGAATCTTGATTATAATTTCTCATGTATGGATTTGAAATATTTTACTCTATATGCTGCTCCCGTAAAAGGAGTCGGACACTTCTACCCTGTATATATATTCCATAAAATTTTAACGATAACCTGGCTGTATAAAATTTTATATTACTATATACATTTTTTTAATACAAATAAAACAATTACTTCAAAATATTTTTATCAGATGTATTCCTCAAATATTCTTCTACTATTTCTCTGTCAATGTAAACTTGTTCCACACTATCTTCTTCGTCGAATACAATTATTTTGTCTTTCTTCTTTTCCTTATTATACAAATAGTCTTTCAAATCTTCTAGAAGCTTCTGTAATTCATCATCTAAACTTTGACAGAGCTTTTCCAAGTTTTGTGTGAAACCACGATCTTGGCGCGACATACCTGTTGTAATATTTATTATATTAAAAAAATACAGTCGAATTGATAACCTTCTTTTCTTACAGAAGTCGGTTAAAGAGAAAGAATTATAATATTATAAAGTAATATTATATTATAATATAAAATGATTTTTATCTATATATAAGACACAGTGCAGCTTCTGACTGTAAACGAGATGGCAGTGGATTCGATTCCCACTTTGAAGAATTAATTATTTTTAACCCTCACTAAAGTAAAAAGGCAAAGCGCGCCGTTAAGTTCCGACCCTCAAGACACAATGTCTCGAAAAAAGGGGAACGGAAATTCCCTTTATCTACTCTGCAAATGCAATAATATAGCATGAAACTGAAAGTAAATCTATCTTTACATTACAAATAAAAAAATACAAATACCTTTCATGAGATCATTCATAACTTTCACTACATCGTTTCTTGATTCTATAACAGTATCGCCAATGAGGTCTTTCCACACGAACCAGTTTATATCCGATTCCTTCTCTATTTCACTGTCTGATGACACCTTTATAAAAAATAAGAAATAAATAATTTCACACGCACTTATTTAACGGCACAGCGCGTGTAAACGCAATGATTGAAACTTGAAAGTTCGATTCTCACTCGGAGAAATGAATTATTTAGTATTTTTATTTCCTCGCTCTGGTACCACGACAAAGCGCAGCGTTGAGTTCGGCGACGCAACACACAGTGTCTCGGAAATATTAGGTCTTTGCGAGATATATTGTGAATCTAAAAGAAAGACTATTTGTGCAATTGGTTTGGAAATGTTTGAAACAAAAAAACCTAGTGTTATGACATTTCATCACCATTTTATATATACGGAATATAGGATGAAGCTAAAATTATATTACATCATAAATACAAAAAAAAACAAAATTAACAGAAATAATATACCTTAGTCAAGTCCACCAGCAACTGCGTTTTGAATGTGTCATATACTCGCTGCCACCTGTTATCTATTATCAATTTGACGCGAGACGTCAGTAGTGGTTGGAAATAATGACACCACACGTGCACAGCTGGTATGCCGAGGGAATTGCATATTATTGACCATTTTGGTGGTGATTCTAGAAATATAATGAACATTATAATCATAAAAAGTGAAAACCTGATTAAATTTTGTATTTTTTTTTGTATTATTGTGTCAGTGTTTTATAATTTCTATATTGTGTTGGTTTCCCCAACAAATTATGTAAAACTAAATTATTATTGAGTGTGGAATGTTGGATCAAATGGCTTACTTTGAAATAATTCTTCCTTTTCGATAAACTGATTATCTGATCTTGTCAAAAGTTCACCCCTGATGGTATGGTACCTTTATGGTCATTCAAATGAATTCAAACAAATATCTACCATTACTTTTTAAGTGTGGAATAACACTTTAAAAATGTTAAAATAAAATAAATTTACCAATTTTAAAAGTATCCTCTCTAATTTCATGTAAAGCTTTAACTCTTGTAATATTCTGCAATAACGCTTGCACATTATCATTTATGAATGACTGCACCCAAACACTCCATGTTTGTACATTTTGTGTTATTTCTTGTTTAGCTAACGGCTGGAGATTTTTGTTTGATGATAACCTGGCACAAAATTAAAATGAATAATACAACATTTCAAGAAAATTTGTAAATCTTTGCAGCAGGACTCGAACCTGCGCCTTTTACCTAACCTAATTTTTTCACGTTAACAATATAAATAAATTGCCTCACATAAATACTCCTAGTACATCAACTTTATTAAATCACTCACTGTTTAATTTTTCTAAGTATATAAAAAGATTCTTTAAAATTATTAAATAAAATATACCTGTATGTAGTGACTCCAGAAGGCAATAGCTTTAAAGCGGCTGGGTCACTAAATTGCACCAACTCCAGTAATGGTGGAGATTTTATTTCATACAAATCATTTAGCATCTCTAATACTGCACCACCATCATTTTCTGGAGAAAAAAAGCAATAAATTTATGTGCTATAGTCATTATAAACTGATATAGTTATTTTTTTAGCTTCACACTATATCACACATATAGCTTGACAAAGGAGACGTAGTGTTAAGACAATCAATCCCATGCATAGATCAATTTTAAGATAATTATTTAGAAAATATATAAAAATTTTAACGTAGCAGGATGTCAACCCGCACCTCTTGAAAACCGTCCAAGGCGCGAGTTCAAATTCAAGACATTGTGTGTTGAATGGTGAAACTTACCGTCACGCTTTGTGTTATAACCACAGTGAAGAAACTAAAATAATTTTCTCTTTAATAAAAAAATATAGTAAATTTTTATTGCAATTATAAAATTCTGCACCGTGACGCGATTTCCATAAATAACTAATAACCTAAAAATCAAAGCATACTGAAACAAAAAAAGAATAATTTTTATTAAATACATTACCTACAAAACAAGCAAAAACCAATTCAACAGTTTTCATAACAATTTTGACACCATTCACAATTTTCTTTTTTATCTGTGCTTTGACGTCACCATCCAGTATTTGAGCTAAATCAAATTGCAATGTAGTTTTTAAGCTTGAATTACTGTGAAGATCTATAAGGGTGTTTAATAATTGCATCATTGTTTGTGAATCAAGTAAATAAAGTCCTATAAGACAGGAACAGGCTACCTGGAATATAGAATATAAATAATAGTTTTAAATAAGAAAGAACATATGTATTAAAATAAATATTTTATAATTAAAGAATATAACAATATTTAGTCTTAGTGTACACGCAACACAACACAATTGTCACTTAGGGAATGAGTTATTTTTAAACTTAGCACACAATATTTTAAAACTTGAACAGAAAGTACAAGTAAGAACAGAGTGTTTTAACACCAGGTTTATGCAAGATACAGAGGAGAAATAACAAAATTAATGTGTTTTCTGTACTGTACCTCAACACTAATATCAACATCTTGCAACTTTTGTTTGCACATGTCTATTATAGTTTCACTCAAATTAGATATTGAATACCATTGCTGTTGAATAATTCTTTTTAATTGTTGCATTCCTGGCTGTATATCTTTACTACCAATTTGTAATTGCAAGCCTGTAATTTGATAAAAAAAAAAATATTTAACTAATATTAGAATGAATTTGGTTACATAAATATTTATAAAGTTAAAGGGCTTTAACGGCCTATTAATTATATTCTCAGGACAGACAAAAAATCTTTTTTATGAACAAATAAGTATACTATGTCAAAAAAATATTTATATTCTCTACAATATGTAACAAAATACCTTTTGTATCTTTTTTATACTCTTGAAAGGTATAAAAAAGTATGAGTACATAATGACAAAAAACTGGTTTACACTGTAAGCCAACAATTTAAGTATTTAACTAATGAATTATAAATTACAAAAGATACCTGTATTAATATGCCTTGCTATGATGTATAACTGTGCAGCTTTCACATAATCATTTACATTAATGCAGTTCCAAATTTTTTCTGGTATTTCCATTAATATTTTTATTTGTATAGAGATAACTTGGACTGGGTTGACCTGAAAACTATATCAATTATTAAAATACTAGTTCCCATTATATATAGATAATGTGAGTTTTCCTTCAAGTTTGAGTAGGTTCAATTGGGTAATGCAAATCTAAGGTAAATACTCCGAAAAATGTACATGATGTTTCTTGCACATTGTACAGAGAAAAATGTGTTGAGGTGTAAAACACTGTCTCAGTTCAGTTTTTTAATATCATCAAAGCAACAACTTGTCTTTATACCTTTGACTGTGGACAGGTCGTTCTTCAATCTTAAACCCTACCAAGTGAGTGTCATGCAAATTTTTACAAGCAACAATCATTTCATTTATATGTGTCAATGTACTTCCCGTTGTAGCCTTCATTTCTTCTATTGTATCTGCTGCGTGTATTAGATCTCGATATCTTTCACTAAAATCATAACATTTACATTTATAAAATAATAAAGGTATGTTTATATATATCTACTATGTTAGAACGTAAAGAAGCCTCTGGAGTCCATTATATTATATTTATTAATTGACAGGTAATAAGTACAAATATTTTTCCATACAGTTCATGTTTTGAAATATTTCTATGTACATACCCAACCATGGCCCGTAGTTCTTCCCGTTTTCTTTCGATTTCATATTGTAGTTTCTTTTGCACTTGATCGATATCATTAATATAATGCGTCTGAAAAAGTTTTTCCGGAACTATCTCCAATAGATTTTGTTGCTGCATTTTGCACTTTTTATTCTCATTAGATATCAAATATCAATTATAATTAAGGTATTAATTCATGTACAATAACAAATTCATGTTCTCGCTAAAGGCCGACTGGCCGATTATCTAAATTTAAACGTCAACAACTACTGTCAAATGTCAAAATATTTCATATGTCAAATATGTAATATAGATAAGACAGCTTATATATTAATTTTTTAAAGACAGCTAAAAATAAATGTAACTGCTAAAACTCTAAATTTTTATACTTTAACCCTATGCCTGATAATGTGTATTTAAATAGCAACTACCCTTTTTTTAAAAAAAAATCAATGCTTACAGTATTTCAATGAAAAACACGTATAAAGAATGTCTAAGTTATATTTATAATATTTAATACAATTTAGTAAAATCACACAATAAATTATGTATATAAAGTATTTTAATTATCTGTCGAAGCCAATAATTTCTGTGCAGTTCTTAGTAATCATGTTTGATGTAAATATGTGCTAGTTCAAAATTTATATTGTTAAAAGAAATATTTATATTTTCTTATAATTCAGTTATCAGCTAAGGTACGGAGCATTATAAAGTATGACAGTGAAGTTTTTATAATCTGTAAAAAAAATAATTATTTAAATTAAATTATTACTTACTTATATTAAAAAATATATTTGACGGTTTTTCCTGCATAGCTGGATAGACAAGGGCAAGTGTTAAAACACTCATTTTGCTATTTTCCGTCCATTTTCAATACGCAGCGGGTATGGAGGTACTCAAGCTGAACGCTACTTGTCTATCAGAGCGGGAAATGCAAATATTTTAAATATATTCATTTACCAGACTGAGCATCGAACCCAAAACGATTAGGTTTATAGTCACTTAACTAGGCTTACATTATTATATGATAAAAACATTAAGAATAATGTTTTCTATCCAGTTAATAAAAACTTAGTACTTACTGCAGCAGCAGTCTGTACTCCGACGGCTATTAAGCCCATAGCATTAAGTCTTATAGGTGCTTGAACATTGTAAAGAAAAAATAAAATGATTCTTTTATTTTTAACATCCATGCATTCCCATGGTAACCCATAAACTGCTTCTTTTATAACTTCGCTCTAAAATCCGAAATTGTCACAAATATTATTTAAGTTTTATTAATGTGTATAATTTTTAATTACCCCTACTTCCTCTACTTCCTTTGACTATTTAAACAATAATGTTTTGCTTTTCTACTATACTAAAAAAAACGAACACATTACTTTGATATATAAAAAAGACAAATAACGTATCTCTCCGTGTTTCTTATCTTATATCTATTAATACTTAACGTTATAACATTTAAATTACTCCGAAAAGGAAAAAAATCACTTATGTCTATCCTACAACATTTAAAAAAACAGAATTTTCTCACCTTAGATCCAATAAGTTCAAAAATGAAAGATGTCTGTATTAACTGTTGATACATGAAGGCAGTAAGGAGACCATAAGTGACAAAAGCCTCCGCATTCTATTCAAATCGAAAAGAAAAATATTGCAATCTTTATTTATTTTATACACTAGTAGAAAAATTATGAAATTTTTATTTAATAAAAATATTAAACAGAATCTACACGTTTATTTTATTATTTAGCTTACCAAAGCCGATATTTCTAAAAGTAAAATACATCCTGTTATTTGATGAAAAATAT
The DNA here is from genome assembly GCA_036379175.1 of Heliconius cydno galanthus. NCBI lineage: Eukaryota > Metazoa > Arthropoda > Insecta > Lepidoptera > Nymphalidae > Heliconius > Heliconius cydno. Next base: position 268,665 of record JAKRZM010000805.1, on the reverse strand, counting down.
AGTAAACGAACATCATTACTCCAAATGCATTCGAAACGGAATTCATGAACCTAAACAACAAAAACGAAATATATTACGGCCATAAGTATAATAAAAAAAATAAATCAGCTTCACGCTGTATCCCGCACACAGCAGGGTAGGCAGAGGGAACCTGATGTTAAGACACTCCGTTCCCCACTTTCTGCCGAATCCTGGAGGCATTGCGTGTTGAGGGGCAGAACTCAACGCCGCGCTATGCCTCAACACCAGAGCGAAGAAATGGAAATATAAACGTAAATAAATATTTCACTTCCTCGAGTGGGGATCGAACCCACAACCGTCGCGTTACAGTCACACCCTTGTGCCGCTGCGCCATGACGGCCTCATATATTAAGGCTATAAGTATAATAGATACTATTATATTATAGCAATTGGATATTATATATCTTACCCCATAATCAGCTTATGATGTTCAATATTTTCTTTTAACATATAAAATATCACTCGAGATTCTTTTTTATTATACCTAAAGTCATTTTCTTTGTTTCCATCCTTATCCGCTTCCGGTCTTGGAAAATTTTCCAGGTGATGTATTAAAATTTTCAAATGACCCCACACGTGGATTATTATTGTCGACATCAATAGGTCATAAGTGCAGAAGGCAGATCCAATATCAAATATTAAAATCAAGGAAATGACGAAAATAAAAATAAATATAATATTATTTTGTTCATATGGAATATAAAAGTACATAGCGTACTCGTAAATTGTGCCATTATTTACATTGTGATCACTTCCAGTGAACGCTTCTGTTCTTATATTATTGTATAACGGCATCAGATGAAACGATGTAGTACCAACATATAATTCAATTAAAATCCAAGTTGTTAAGTATTCTAATATCTTATGGACTTCCTTGTGTACCTGTAAATTTAAAATAGCAATAAAGACTGGTAATAAAGACTGGAACATAGGACAGTAGGCCGTCGCCAAAGTTTCCCATGATGGCTATCAAACCCCATACTCTTTTTGGCTAGTGGCCTGTACACCAATCTTATTTAGCTTTAATATATTTTATTTTGATTTTATCTAAAGAAAATGCTATATCTTAAGAAAAGTAAAAAACATAGTAATGTCTTACTTTCATAGCATAATTTGATCTTTGCTTATGATGAAATAGATGTATTTTTAACACAAAATCGGCAACTGTCTTTCTATATGATTCCATAAAGGGCATAGAAACTCTTTGCTATAAAGAAATAGGGTTAGTTTTGTAGGTGCATATGTATATCTACAAAAAAATCCTTCATTTTTCCTGTAGAAGACGGTTCATATATCATTATTCTCAATCATATATATTTTATAACTAAATAAAATAATATGTAAAACAGAATAGAAATAAAATTTGTTTGGTAAAGTAGAAGCCAGTCGTGGCGTAGGGGCACAGAGTAAGATTGTAAAACCGACTGGTTGTGAGTTCACACTCGAGGAGATGAAATAATTATTTTAATTTATATTTCGATGTCTTCGCTCTGATGTCGAGGAAAAGCGCGAAAAAAATTCCATAATTATATGTTAAATTGTTTCTAACTTTTGATCAGAAAAATAAACTCACCAATGCTACAGCAGTCATAAAAATAACAATATAGACTTGTCCAAGTTTGAAAAAGTCAAGTCTATTTAAATTAAATTTTAAATAAAATAAAGAATTTATAAAAATTGTAGACCAAAATACTAGCAGAAATTTATAATGTCTTAGAGGAATATATTTAGTCTTTTCTCTATATGCTTCATACAGTTCGTTTAACGGCCATCCTCCCATGAAATGTAAGTGGAATTTAATCCTCTTCATATATCTTAGGTCCATTGGTGAAGATATTTCCTTGTAGCTAATTAAAATAGAATAATTAGTGGTAATGAATAAACAGTTATTTCTTTTATGCTTTGCTTAAACATTGAACTAAGTAGGTATAAGTTTTGGTAGCATTTAATAAAATTTTAAGTAATAATAAATGAGAAAAACAATAGTGTACTGAATCATTATTAGATATATAGAATTCCAGAAAGGAATACCACTAGACCCCGACTAGACTCTGAGAACTCAAGAATAAAATAATTAGAATTTGGCCAATTACCCTTTTTAAGTGTAACCAGTCAATTTGGCTTTCCTAATATAATTAGCCTAAATTTCATCTTTATAATTGGGATTGACAAAAATATTTTTAAAATTGTTTAAAATTAAAATTTTTAAGTGAATGCCAGAAAACGTTTTATTTTTTGAAATAAAAAAAACGAAATATATACAAATAGAAAATTAAATAATATCTGCATTTACTTTTTAACCGACTTCTGTAAGAAAAGGAGGTTATCAATTCGACTGTATTTTTTTATTTTTAATCAACATTTATTTCAATCTAAATTTATTTTTTATCAACAATTACCTACTTTTGTTTATAATTGAAGAACATTTTATACGTTTTACTGTAACAATGTCCATCCACAGAGTTAGTATTTCACAAAAATTCAAGAAGGTATAATATTTTATTCATAATTATACAGAAGTCTTTGTGAAAGGTTAACTTGAAATACGACGCAATATTTAAATTTTCTATATATTTAAAAAATCTAATGTGTATCTGTTTATCATTCATTGTATTTTGCGCGAATGATGTAAATTACTATAATACTTTAAATCATCGCTAAACTTAGCGAATGGTTCTGAAATTATATTTTTGTATAAAAAACACTCGCTTGAAAATAATTCAGCTTGAAATATCTTCCTACAAAACAAAATCGGCATAAGATGCAGAATTATTTATATTTAGGTGAATTTCTAATCGTCATTCTTTCGAAATGTAAAATAAACGAAATTGATCATACTAAATACATAATTTAATTTACAAAAGCCAAAATTGAATAAGCTTAGATAATAACAAGTTAAATAAAAGCTTTTTAAATTGAAATTAATGATATACTTACTGCTTAATTTTACGTGATACGTTGGTCTTTATGTTATATGGTAAAATTTAGGTTAACATACTAACATAATGCATTTATTATCGTTAGTTATCATCAATACAATTTTAAATGTTTAGAGGGATTTGTTTGACCGTTGATGACTAAGCAAAACTCTCTTTTATCATCAAATTATTCCTGTACAAAGAGTAATAGTATTATCTATTACAAACATAAAATATTACTAAACAGTGCAACCGATTTAAAAAAAAAATGATATAACCCCCAACATTTTAAATGAAATCTATGACTTTTATGAAAATGTAAATGAACTGTAAATGAAAATGTATTTTATATTTACAAATAATAATTATAATTATGGCTTATTTTTATATGTAAAGGATCTGGACGAAGCTTGGGTGAAGCGCTTTATATTTCATAATTGTCGGTTTTCATTTTTCAATTCATATAAAAAATGTAAAATACATAAGGCATTTTCCGTGGTTTAATTTGGATTTTTTTATTAATAATTGTTACCTATAGGCACATGATAAACTAATAATTGACCCGTTGCAGCTTGAGTGTCACATATGTATATTATCTTTAAAGGCATAAGATAAACGCGACGGTTATAGGTTCTATTCCCACTCTACTCGCGTATTCCCTTCCTGCTAGCTATACTATTAATAAAGTTGCATTAAAATCCGTATAGTAGTTAATAATATAATAATATGTATTTCAATAGATTAATATTCTATTAATATTTTTTAACTAAGACTACTTTATGTTTTTTATTACATACTTTTATACGAAGATGACTTTACACAGCCCTGTAATTATTTAAGTAAATAAAAGGTAAAATAAAACCATTGAAATAATGTAAAATTTTAATAAAAAGTAATTCACTTTGTTTCTTAATGTTACACAATCAATATTATTTTAATTATGTATGTCGGAAATAAAAGGCGTAATAAACATTAAAAATAAACGAGTAGAACCCCCGACCATGTCCTGGCCTTTGGTTCTACTCGAAATACTTAATTAAATAAATAAGTAAATCTAAAACAAATAAATAAACCAAATAATAACTGGAAACATAGTAAATTACAAGGAAAATAATAACAGCATTATCTTATTCTTTAAATGATGGCTTGGAGCAGTGCCTGGGACTTGTGACCCCAGGAGTAGGCTTAAGGGATCCCTTTCCGATATATCAACACTCGCCTTTCACTGCTCCAGTCCAGTATAATTACAAATAGGTCTTAACAACATTCATAATTAAAATAGTCGAGGTTAACCAGCGGTGGAGCACGAGTAGTGCTCCGAGCCGTGGCAGAGCCTCGACTGAGCGTACAACGCCCGCGCGGCCTTTTATAAATTAACAATGACATTGACAACGGTGACGCGCCCAAAGTGGCGCCACCGGAAGCTGACAAATACAGAACCATCAATTCAATAATTACAGCATTTTATTAACTTCTAAATGTTATTTCTAATTTTACTCCTTAAAACATCTTTTGTAATTAACTAACTAATTATGAATTTATTCTCAATATTTAAGTAAATTATCACCCAAGCCGACATGTAATTAAAAATGGTTCCGCCACTTAACACGCAAAGCTTCCAGATTTCCCTCTGCCTACCCTGCTGTGTACGGGATACAGCGTGAAGCTGATTTATTTATATTGTTACATGCAAAATGTCATGGTAATATGGTAGAAACTGTAAGAAATATAAAGATAAAATTTGTGCATAAATTAAAGTAGTAGTTGCAATTAAGTAGGTAATATACGTAGTTTAAAAAGTATATTTTTGTAAATATACTATTATTACTTGTTGGTTAAGGTTCGCAGCATCAAAAAATATGATAGCGAAGTTTTGATAATCTGAAACATACAAGTTATCTATTAAAATAACTATTTATTAAACGTACTCGTACATTAAAGATTACGAGTTTTTATTATTAAAAAACTTACTGTCGCAGCTGTCTGTACTCCAACGGTGACTAAGCCCATAGCACGAAGGCTAATTGGGGTTTGGACTTTATATAGAAAAAATAAGACGATTTTTCTATTCTTTTCATCCATACATTCCCATGGCACCCCATAAACAGCATCTTTTAGGACTTCGCTCTAAAATGTAATAAAATAAAATATACTATAGTTAAGTAGGATTTGGACAAGTCAGATATAATGTGTTAATGAGAAAATTTGGTCGAATTAGATAAAGGAACTTGTTGCTCTGAGTGTTCACAATATTTATAGCTTAGCAATAAATTAAAAACAAAAAATGGTACTAAAACGATATAAATATAAAAATAATTTACAAAAAATTTAACTTGAGACTAGTCTGGTGCATGGGTAAAAAGTGTTATTGTAAAAGCGACTGTAGGTTAGATGGCCACTCAAGGAAATTAAATATTTATTTAATTGTTTATTTCCGTTTCTTCTCTCTGTTTTCGGGGAACAGAATGAACGAACGAAAGGGACGGAGTGTCTTAACACTAGATTCCCTTGTAAACCCTTTCTGTGCAGTACAATGATTATGATGTCTCACCTTAGATCCAATGAGTTCATATACAACGGAGGTTTGTATTAATTGTTGAAACATTACGAGAGTCATGAGGGAGTAACTTACAAAAGCCTCAGTATTCTGTTAAATATTATTAATGTTATATTATTATTAATGATTTTTATTTATTTAACCTTCTTATATAATTATATATATTTTTATAATGAAGTAAAAAATATAAACAAAAAAGCGGTCTCTTTTATTTTCTGTTTATGTTATAGTACCTAAGTTTATTCTAACATGTTTGTATTAATAAAGACAGATATTAACATACGGATCAGAGAGTTGGGTGCTGAGTAAGAAATAAGCAAAATTAATGGTTATTTTTGCATTCAAGACCACCTAAGACGCGTTTTCAGTGGATTACTAACAATGAGCATTGGCCGGTATCATCAGGACCGCTACCACGTGAATGACGGACCGTATATAATTAAAACTATCAAAGTAGGCCTACGATAAGTGGCGCATGTGGAGAATATGAGAAAAACTAGAATATCCAAATCCTTGTTAAATGTTAAACCTGATGGTAGTTGAAACCGGGGGAAACCAAAACTCAGATGATGATGAGGATGGATGGAGTTAATGAGGATCTGTTAGCTCTGAGCATAGTTAATTAGAAAAAGAAGGCGAAGAATAGGGCATTGTTGAAAAATATTCTGGACCAGGACAAACCCCACCCACAGCTGTAGCATCTTCGATGATGATGATGATGAGAATAAAATATATTTATTTTAATTAATACTAAACAACAACAAATAGAGGTTCATTTTACTATTAGCATATAAAAAGGAAATTGTGCTTACCAAAGCTGACATTTCTAACAGCAAAATACAGCCTGAGACTTGGTGGAATAAATAATATACGCACATCATAATTCCAAATGCACTCAAAACGGAATCCATAAACCTAATTAATAAAACAAATAAGTAAAAAAAAAATGTTATGTGTGAGACGGCGCCCAACGAGGTTTCTGTATTATTTTCAGGAATGTAGGTCTGTTTTTTTTCTATATTTTTTATTGTATGTTCTCATTTTTTGCCAAATTTCATAACTGCAGGTCCACGGGAAGTACCTTATAGATTTTGAACACGGTGAATTTCAAAATGCACCAAATCGATACATGAATCCTTATATATTTTGACTAGCGGACGCGCGCAGCTTCGCTTCCGTAATTAGGGGTGAATTCTAATAAACCACGAAACATGTGTCCAATAAAATNATCGATTTATTCTGTACTTCAAGAGACCTATCCTAAATGTTTGATATTAATTATAGCGTGATACTTCGGACGGACAGACAGACAACATAGGGGTCCTATCCTATCCGTTTTTACCTTTTGAGATACGGAACCCTAAAAACATAATTAATAAGCAAACATAATAAAAAATATATTTCTTACTCCATAATCAGTTTATGATGTTCAATATTTTCTTTTAACATGTTAAATATCTTTTGAGATTCCTTTTTACTGTACATAATGCCATTCGTTTTGCCTTCATTCATTTCCGCTTTTGGCCTAGGAAAGTTTTCAAGATGATGTTTCAGAATTTTAAAATGACCCCACACGTGTATTAAAATTATGGACATCAGAAGGTCATATATGCAGAAGGAAGAGGCGCCATCAAATGTTAACATTAAATTCAGTATGAAAATTATAGCATATATGATATTATTTTCTTCAAATGGAATGTAGTGGTAGACAGCGTGTTCATATATGGTGCCGTTTTCCAAACTGTGGTCGCTTGCACTGAATACACCCGATTGTATATTATTGTACAACGGTATCACGTGGAACGCAGCGATGCCCGTAAATAGTTCCAATAAAATCCAAGTTGTGAAATATTTTAAAATTATATTAACTTCATTGTTAATCTGTGAATACGAAAAAAGTGAATTAAACAAGAATTAATAATGCCGATAAGTTATATAATTATGCAAATAAAAAACTAATAATATATAGTAATTAAATAGTAGAAGCAACTACATATGTCACTAGACGTGGTTTATTTCCGCTACTAGAGAACTATTTTGCATCAGTCTTCAATTCTTCAGTCCACCAGTAACCAAGGAGTAGGTATTATACATATATTTTTTGCTAACTTTTCATATAACGTAATATGATCACGGAAATACAAAATATTGCTACTATCATTTTAGGATCTCGTAGTTTTTAAGGAAAAAAGGAACCCTTACAAGATCACTTTGTTTTCCGTCTGTCCGTCTGTTTGTTTGTAAAGAGCCTTATCTCAGGAACGCTTGGAGATCAATTTATCAGCTTCACGCTGTATCCCGCATATACAAAATTCGGCGGAAAGTGAAGAACGGAGTATCTTAGCACTAGGTTCAATCTGCCTACCCTGTTATATGAATGAATTAATTAAAAAACTGTAATACAGTCGTATATATGTGTATAATAAGTCAAATGTAAATATAAATATTAGCTTACTTTCATAGCATAGTTTGATCTGTGTGTATGGTGAAACAGGTGTATTTTTAACACGAAATCAGCAACAGTCGTCCGATAAGATTTCATAAACGGCATTGCAATTCTTTGCTAGTAAAAGAAAAAATCTTTGATAAAGTAATTAAAATGTTTGAAAAGAAGAAATTTTTTTTGGTAAAGTGTTTTTTTCTCTTTTTAATGTCACACTGTATCCCGTATGTAAGTAGTGTTAAGATACTCCGCCGCTCCATCCTCTTCATTTTCCGCCAAATTCTGAAGGCTTTGCGTGTTGGGTGAACTCAAAGCCAGACAGACAGCCTCGACAACAGAGCGAGTAAATAAATGTAAATATTAAATATTTTTCATCGAGTGGGAATCGAACCCCATGCCCCATGCATGGCACAACTGGCCTCATAATGGGTACCAATTTAACTAAAGTTTAATTTTTTATTTTTAAAAATATACCTACAAATAGAAAAAAACATAACATTTTAAGTATTGTCTGAATGTATTTATATTAAGTACTGGATACAGTATGAGATATATGTGATCATATGAGGTCATTATATATTTTTTTGTTTAAATTTAAATTATTTAAATAATATCTATTTACACAAAAAAAAAACACTTACCAAACCTACAACATTCATGAAAAGAACTATGTATATTTGTCCAAGTTTGAAAAAATCAAGCCTCTTTATATGCAATTTTAAATAATATAAACAGTTTAGAAGTATCGCTGTAAAAAACACTACTAAGAACTTATAATTTCTTAGTGGAATATATTTGGGTTCTTCATATAATTCATTAAACGGCCATCCACCCATTATGTGTAAGTGCCGTTTAATAATCTTCATATATTTAATATCCATTGGTGAGGAGATTTCCTCGTTTCTAAATAAAAAATGGATGATATTATTAGAATTAAACATATACTTGAGGGCTCTCTCCCTTTTTTGTTCTACACTTCAACCCCGGTGACCCCCAAAGATCAAAATATAAAATTAAAATGTTTAGTTATTAATAGCAATTGCGTTGCATTAATTAATTCGGTAATATAAAAAAGTAATAGAGAGAGAGAGAGAGAGAGAGAGATACTGATATATTTATATAGTACTGCTTATATGAAACTGTAAATTTATTCATTAAATTGTAACTCTGCATTAAAGTTAGCGATATAATCTTCGTTTTTTTATACGTAGGAATTCAGGGGAATCGATTACGATGCCTCCAGGCCAAATGATAGGGAGGTCCACTGGCATGGTCTGCGACCGTGTCGTCCAAGCTGAAGGCTCGGCTGATATACAAGCTCATGATATACATCAGTGAATGTTAGTCAGCACTTTCTCAGCACTCTCTCAGAGTTGGATGCTGGGCGTGCTGACCGCTTAGTAACTACGCATAAGAACGCTCTTCGGGTTCAATACAATAAAGCATTTAGAGTGCGTGAGTCACTCACAACCTTAGAATTTGAAGGACAGCTTATTTAATGGACCCAACTCCAGAACAACCACAACTATTAAAAAAAATACAAACGAAAATATAATAACTTAATGGTGTAATCGAATAATTTATGTGATATATTGCATAGTTACTTTAGATAAATAATTGGAAAAAAAAATTAACATAAAGAAAAATACAAATACATACTTTTTTTCATTACTGGAGACCATTTTTTACGTTTGACTGTGACTCTAACCCGTAAAGCTTTTATACGCAAGAAATTGAAACTTCACAATATATATACAATACTAGTGGACCCGGACGCGGCTTCGCCTGCTTGAACTATAAGAATATTTATTAAATATTATATAATATATTTATTTTTATAAGGATGAATATCAAAATATAAGTTCATTTTGGGTGACGTTTTCTTAAAACAACAAAGAAACTTTGCAAACCGGTGCTTAGCGACGACGGTTGTTATTAACATGGCAGAATAAATTGCATGTCAAATTAGAAAGTATTTTAATTTATTAGTATATATGTGTAATGAAATATTATATAGCCTATAGCACTTCTGAAGAATGCAGCTTTCATACAAAACAAAAACAAAGTAAATCGATCCGGTAGATCCAGAAATCTTAGCGTTCAAACAAACAAACAAACATACAAACAAACAAACAAACTCTCCCGCTTTATTATATTAGTATAGATAGATTTATAATAGCATACTGTAGCAGTTTAATAAAAATGTATTAGAAAAAAATAATAAGACATTTTTAATTAAATAATTATAAAGTTTATAACCGACCTTTAAATTAAAAATGTATACAGTAGACATTTTCCATGGAATCATATGCGTAGTTCTTATGCATATAATATCATTGTTATTTTATTTATTTGCTATGAGTATATGCTAAGAGTCCGCCCGATTTTGCTTCTTGTTGAATGTTTTGTTATATAGTATTAAAGAATTCACATATATAGAGATCATAGTGGCGTAGTGAACACTCTCTGACTATAAACTCGATAGCTATGGGATCGATCTCCACTTGGGGTAGTTATTTAGATTTTCATGTATATAAATACAAAGTACAGCATTAGATTCCGCCTCCCAACGTGCAATGAATATGACGAAAAACGAAAAACAGAGTCTATGGACACTACGAACTCTCTGCCTGTTCTGTGCGGGAAAAAACGTGAAGCTAACAAAAGCATGGAATACTTTGTGATTATTTGTACACCTAGATGCATATCGAATATATGCATATCGAATAAATTCAAAATATTCTTTATTCAAATAGAGTTTTATAAGCACTTTTGAATCGAAAATTAATAAGTATAAAGAAAATTATTAATAAATATATTTAAACAGACATTCATTTCAATTCTACGGTCCAAATAAATGTTGAACCTATAGAACTAAGAAAAGGACTACAGAATGAAACCAGGTAGGTCGCTAATACAATTCTCGTAAGAATAATTAAGATTGACAGAGCTAATTGCCCCCAACTCGGTTAATATGCACAAGGCAGACGTGCCTTAAACAGAATTGTTTGTACCCACCTCAAATTAAATTGTAACGCGTGACCCAAAATAATATGTCATGTAAATTACAAGGCTTTTCTGGTGGCAGTGGCAGTGTCTGATGAACGTCATGGTACAGGGTTCGATCCCCATTCGGGGTTATGAATTATTTCCATGGAACTCGTTCGGCCGAAAGTGGACAAAGGAAGCATCTTGGATGTTAATATTTTCGAAAATCTCGCATGTAGCAGAGCAGGCAGAGGGAACCTAATATTAAGAGACTCCGTTCCCCACTTTTTGCGCAATTTTCGAGACTTGTTAATTGTTTTGAGAGGCGCATTGATACCGGAGCGAAGAAATAAAAGATATTAGTAAATAATAATTCATTACCCCAAATAGGAATTGAACCTACAACCCTCGCGTTATGATCACTCGCATGCTTTTGCACGATAAGCACAATGGTTGGTAGTTATTATACAAAATTAGGTAGGGGAGATCCGTGGACCTTGGGCCACCTTGTACTTTCTTCTTTTCTTTATCAATTTTCATTGGTGTTTTCAGTGCAGTATTTTGAGGTAAGAGGTTTTATATTATGCATACTTAGCTGTCAGCTAATGTGTTTTTACTTATTATGCTATTTTTTGTGAATTACTCCATCAGTTTACATAACTTCACGTCTTTAATAAAATAAAATAATTTTGTACTTTAGGACACTCATATATTTGTACCTTGGAACTGTCCCTACATAACTAATAAAAAACATATTAAACTCATTATAGAAGCAACTACTGGTGCAGGGGCACAAAGTGTGCTGCAGAATCGACAGGTTGTGGGTTCGATCCCCACTCGACGAAAGGAAATATTTACATTTTCATTTTTTCACTCAAAGCGCAGCGTTGAGTTCCCCTACTCAATACGCAATGCCTTCAGAATTCGGAGGAAAGTGAGAAACGGAGAGTTTTAACACGAAGTTCCTTCTGCCTATCCTGCTGTGTGCGGGATACAGCGTAAGGCTGATTTATGTCAGTCAACATAAATTATTAAATAAATAATCATGTAGTTCAAGCGGGCGAAGCCGCGGGCGGGCTGTTAGTAAAAGAATAGTAAAGTAATATTAATACGGTACTTTTGTATTGGTACGCTCTTATAAATTTAAATAAGTATACTCAATAAATAATACTTAACGTAATTACAAACCATGATAGAACAAATTGATAAATAGGGTAGTAGTCCCTGTCTTTATATTGTAATTTACTGAATAAGTATTCTTTCTACGACTTATTTAGTATATATAAGCTTCGAATATTAGATTCATTTTGTAGTAAGCTCTTAATATCAAAAGTCGTGGACGACTTATAAAAAGAAAAAATGCCTTTTATAAAGAAGCACAAGTAATTATTACTAATCTAAATTTAATTTTATAAATTTATAATTTTTCACGCTGTAACCCGCACACAGCAGGATTGGCAGATTAGGATAGGAACCTATTGTTAACCTTTAACTATGGACGTGATTTTTTTATAACATACATATGGACGTCGGGTCTGTCAGACCAGTGTATTTATTGGTCATATTCCGGCTGTTTTTTAAAGGAAGAAGACAATTTTATGTTTTAGTTTACATGAATAGCCTCAAATCAAACAAAATCAATATAAATAAAATCGCTTTTTATTAAACTTTACGCATCACAATGATTTAAGTAACTTAAAGTCACAATTTCAGTCTTTGGCCACATGG
>JAKRZM010000805.1:236889-251948 GCA_036379175.1 Heliconius cydno galanthus | reverse complement strand
TACAGCTCCTGAATTCGAGTTCTCCGTCTACCTCTACCTTCCATTTACAGTCCAGAACAAAAAACAATATGGACTTATTTCACTTCTAAATATATTACTTACAAGTGATGGAGCTTGCATATTCTGTACGTTTGACGTTTTAATGTCAATTATCATATTCCACGTTTGGGGTCACCTCAAAATTTTGAAGTATCACCTGGAAAGCTTTCCTAAACCTGCGTTGGCTGAATGTGAGCCAGGCAATAGTTATACAAAGGTGATCATGTATACGGAAGATGAATTGCCAAATATCTTTGAAAAATTAAAGGAAAATATAGAACATCACAAATTAATTATAGAGTAAGTATATTTATTATGGATTTAAGATTTCATACATTTTAAGGAAAAAAGGAACCCTTACAAAATCACTCTGTTGTCCAACTGTCTGTCTGTATATCTGTTAAGAGCCTATCTCAGTAATGCTTAAAAATATCGAATGGAAATTCAAACCATGTTCTCAGTTCTATGGCTCCATGATATCCTGAAAAAATATATTTCTATAATTACTTAAACATAAATCTAATTTTACTATATTTGAAAAATCAAGCAATATAAATTACTATAAAGTAAATAGTATGTACAATAACGTAAAGTGTTTTAAATCCTACTGTAAATCCTACTTATACGAGTACTTTTCTCTTTTTTTATTACTAGATTCATGAATCTCGCCTCGAATGCGTTTGGGGTTATGATATGTGTGTACTTCATATTTCATCAAGTCATCGGATGTATTTTACTTTTGGAAATATCTGCTATGGTAACATTTTATGCTATGGTAACATTTTATGGTAATATTTTATGGTAACATTATTCAATATATTTTTTAAAAGGCCAGGTGTGGCGCAGGAGTTGAAGTGTGTGACTGTAAACACGACTGGTGGTGTGTTCGATCCCCACTCGAAGAAATGAAATTTATTTAAATTTATATTTTCATTTCTTTGCTCTGGTGTCGAGGCAAAGTGCGGCTTTAAGCTGTGTTTCCAGAATTTGGAGCAAAATGAGAATTAGAATGTCTAAGCACTAGGTTCCCTCTGCCTACCTCGCTGTGTGCGGGATACAACGTAAAGCTATAAAAAAAATCTATAATTAATTTTTAAATATTTTTATTGATCTAAATAAATTACGTTTTCGTCTTCGGACCTTTATAGCTAGAAAGTCTTAAATGTTAGGATATATAAACATTGTTTTTAAATATAATACAAATTACAATAACGAAATATTTATAAAATACTTACATATAATTGTAAAATCTAATTTTTAGTAGTTTTAGTAAAAGGCTATATTAAAACTTTCCAGGACATGGAATCATTTGCAAGTTACGGTGTTCTAACATTCGTCATGTTTCAACAATTGATACAAATATCTATAATATTTGAGTTAATCGGGTCTAAGGTATGTCTAAAAATTCAAATTTTTTACAGTCACGGTAATTACCAAATAACTTAGCAAGCTTTGTATAAATGATTTTCATATAGCAGAATAAAATCAAGAATATCGTATGTGAGAAAGAAATGCTTTAAGAAGTAGAAGTGGAAGTTTTCAATACCAAAATAACATAACCTAGCTGATGGGCAAAGCTGGCTAAACAAGTAGACTAGAGGACAAATTTTCCCATAATATTTTTACACCAAACACTAAATTAGTATGTAATATGTTTAAAAAATCTTATGTTCTTTTAAAATAATTTTATTAAAAAACCTTTTTTATTTAAGAGTGAAACAATAAAACATGCGGTCTATGATATGCCATGGGAATGTATGGATATTAAGAACAAGAAAATATTTTTATTCTTCCTAAGCAACGTCCAGAAACCTATTGCTTTAAAAGCTATGGGCCTAGTATCAATCGGGGTGCAAACAATGGCTTCTGTAAGATCTGATATATTTTAAATTCTAATAGACGTGAATATAATTAATAAAATATATTTTTATTATTAAATATTCCTTAAGCAGAGAAAAGACCTAACTGATTAGACCTACTCGTACCTCATAATGAAATCATGTTTTTGACTGCAAAACTTAATAGAACACTTCTAAATTGAAATTGTCGAATTGATAGTAAAACACTAGTATTTAAAATATATACGAAATTACGATTTAAATTCAAATATTTATAATATTTACAATATTTTTTAAATTATTTTCATTTTCCTGTTCTGATAGAGAAAGTGCAGTGTAGAGTTCCACCAATTTATGTCAAAATGTCTAAAAGGATAGAAAGGGAAACATTTTTTATAGGATTGATATAAAGGTGCTGTTTTCATTCGTTCTATTTACGTGTATTATTTTTTTCTGAATGTTCAATTATATTTCAGATTGTTTTAATTTTTTTACAGATTCTTAAAACTTCATTCTCATATTTCATAATGCTGCGGACATTGGCCGAAAATTAAAACGTCTTTATTTTACTATAAAATTATAATAAAATATAGATATACATTACACCAATTATTTCACAAATAACAGAGAACAAATATATATGTACTTTATTTAACACAATAACATTTTCCTATTGTATTTAATCTGTAATTTTTATTAAAAAAAAAGTTTAAATTAACACTATTTTAACAAGCAATTGCTTTATAAAACAGATAGATATATATCTCATATTAAAATCAAATAATAATAATTACTTGACATTTAATAATGACGTTTCGAACGTGCCAGTTGAGCACAAAATCACTTCATCAAATAAATATTTCAGTGTAACAAAGCGACCAGCTTTATTATATTTCACAAATTTGAAATACACCTGTAAATGATAATTTTATTAAATCTAACATTGTGAATTTATTAATTTTATTTAATTATCCTTTGTGTGATAGTGTAATATTTTTAAAATCAACTTCACGCTGTAACCCGCACACAACCGGGTAGGTAGAGGGAACATAGTGTTAAGACACTCCGTTCTCCACTTTACGCTGAATTGTAGAGGGATTGCGTGTTGAGTGGCGTAACTCAACGCCACGCTTTTGCCTCGACATCAGAGCGAAGAAATAGAAATATAAACCTTATCTCGAGTGGGTATCGAACCCACAACCATCGCGTTACAGTCACACCCTTGTGCCACTGGGTTACGAGGGCCTCGAAACCATAAACAATAAAAGAGTGCAGATGAGAAAAAAAAACTAGAAGCGGTTACTTTATTTATCCCACGGTGTAAGTATAAATTTCATTCGACTGACAAAACTGACAAATTAAAGTTCAAGAAATTAAACTAATACGTACCACTAATATTATGAATATAACTAAGTTTTGCGTTGAAAGGACCAGCTCCTATGTTACTTGAGAAACTCAATTTCGTGAATAGCCGAGCGTAGTTCTAACAGTTGTCTATTATCAAGTTCAAGTTAATTAAATGATAAACTTTGAAATAACAAAATATTTCTTCTTTCAGGGAAATAACTTATTAAATATTTTCATTTCTTCGCTGGCTCAGCTAGGCGTTTAGTTCCGCCGCTTAACAGTCAAAACGCAATGCCTAGAAGAATTTGGCGGAAAATCGAGAACTCTAAGTTCTAAGTTCTACTTAATTGCCTGGAGTGGAATCGAACCTACAAAAGTCGCGCACCTACGCTGAACCTTGACGGCCTCAAATCATCACTAGGTTCACCATATTATGTTGTCTGTCATTCATCACTGATATTTAATAAATAGACATATTTTGTAACGGATAATTACGGAGACGAGGTTAATTATGACGAGGACGAGGCAATGTCAGCTTCACTAAAACCAGGGTTCCAACGAAGGTCTCCCACATTATCGCTTTAAGGCAATGACTACGTCACCTTGCGAGATTTTAATCTCGTCATTAAAATGGGGGTCCGGGTCATGAATTTTGTGTACAATTGAAATCAAAATTAGGCCGATCAATTTATGTTGTTTTTAAACGTTATTCACTAGTTTCACATAAAATGTGTATGTAGATTTACACGATTTACTATTAACGCATGGGTCTTACGTTTTTCTATGATAGAATTGACAACTTTTAGATATCACACATCTATATATATAAAATCGAAAGGTCACTCACTCATCACGAAATCTCAGAAACTACATGTGCTAGAAATCTGAAATTTAGCATAGGAGTTATTTATAGGACGTAGACGGGAATTTGCAATATTCGACTTCTAAGGGGTTGTTTTTGGGGTTGAAAGTTTGTATGAAACTTCTTTACTACTGCTAGGAGTCTCAAATTTTGCATGCACGTCACTTATAGGACGTAGGTACTCATGGAGACAGAAATTAATAATAACGTAATTCACGCAGGCGAAGCCGCGGGAGGGCCGCTAGTTCAAATATAAAAATAAAGTACTAATTTCACAGACAGTGCTTTTCATGTTTCTTTCGACATAATGGGTTGCCTGATAAGTTTTGCTTGGAGCTTTTGCTTAAGCCAAAGCGGCTTATATGAGCCGCTTTATTTTTATTACTTATTTCACTTTAGATATTATTTCCTAATCTATAGTAATATAATAAAGCGGAAGAGTTTGTTTGTTTGTTTGTTTGTTTGTTTGAACACTAAGATCTCTGGATCTACTGGTCCGATTTACTATGTTTTGTTTTGTATGAAAGCTGCATTCTTCATAAGTGCTATAGGCTATATAACATTAAATTACATATATGTACTAATAAATTAAAATACTTTCTAATTTGACATGCAATTTATTCTGCCATGTTAATAACAACCGTCGTTGCTCAGGAACGGTTTGCAAAGTTTCTTTGTTGTTTTAAGAAAACATCACCCAAAATGAAATTATATTTTGATATTCATCCTTATAAAAATAAATATAACATATAATATTTAATAAATATTCTTATAGTTCAAGCAGGCTAGCCGCGTCCGGGTCCACTAGTCTATATATATAAAAGGACTTGTCCTCACTGACTGAGGTAAGACGCACGCACAGCCGTAACCGCTGTGCGTAGAAACGTGAAATTTGGACAGATGTTTACTTTCGTAATCTGGACAAGGAGGGATTTTGAAAAATTTTAACCCTAAAGGGGTGAAATAAGGGTTGGAAGTTTGTATGAAAAAAAATTTAAATCTGCACCGATTTTTATAAAATTGTAAATTCAGACTCTTAAAACTATTTGATTGAACACATGTTTCACGGTTATTTATAATTTACCCTCTAAGGGTGCCAATAAGGGGTTGAAAGTTTGTATAGAAAAATCTTTAAATCACCACCGATTTTTATAAAATTTGAAATTTAGACTCTTAAAAATATTTCATTGAACACATGTTTCATGGTTTATTAGAATTCACCCCTAAATAAGCTAGTGAAGCTGCGCGCGTCCGCTAGTAGTCATATAGTTTTAAAGTGTTCTTAAAAAAAACTACTAGTTTTTAAACTAATATACGAGCGTGAACACGTAATAAAGATAGCATAGAATGTACTACTAACTTTTAATAGGTTCTTGCATGCCTTTCGTTGGATATTGCGATATGTGGTCAAGTTTCAAAGTGCTCTTTTTAATAACCTTTTAATTAATTCCTATATTTTACTACACAAGGGTTGCTAAATGCCATATTAATATGGGGGTTATGTGGAGGTATTTACGAGGAGGAGGTATTTACCGAATTCTGGAGGCATTGCGTGTGAGTGGCGGAACTAAACCTCAACCGCGCTTTGCTTCCACATCAGAGTGAAGAAATGGAAATATTACATATTTCATTTCCTCGACTGGGGATCAAACCTACAACCAATCACCTTTACAGTCACACTTGTGCCACGACTGGCCCCACTATATCAAAACTTTTTTTTTGTAATTACATTTTTTTTTTTTAAAAATACCTAAATATTTATTATAAACGTCTACGTTATATATAAAAAGTAGGTATATCCTTTATTTGCAAACTAAGAAATAGGACAGCCATAACTTCAAGTCTTTGTCATTGCTTACAGAATATTCGGATTTTAACGTCAGTTATGAAATTAATTAAAAGTTTAATATTTGATGGACAGCTAAATTGCATCTTCCTTTCTTCATTATTCAATTAAATAAGTAAGAAGACTTATCTTGTCTTTACAAAGTGAATTACTTAATCTAAGTTTTTTTTTAATACTATAATGAGCTAAAACTTTTATTAATCTTATTAACATTTAATGTAATTTTCCATTTTTATTGACGATGGCCATTTTTTCTGTATTTTTTAAAGTAAGATAAATTTACAATTAAATTATGATTTTATTTAAGTCCTGTAGTGTTATGAAATTATAGTAGAGCGAACATAGTGTTAAGCCTCCGTTCCCTACTTTCCGCCAAATTTTGGAGATGTTGCGTGTTGAGTGGCAGAACTCAACGCCGTGCTTTGCCTCATCACCATAGTGAAGAAATGAAAGTATAATTTTAAATAAATATTTGCTTTCCTCAAGTGGGGATCGAACCCAAAACCACTCGATTTTGCAGCTCACGACATAAAATAAAAAAAAATAAAAGCCAATTGCGCAAAATACATTTACCTTTCAGCTTTATTTGCATATTTTACGCAAAGACTCCAGTGTTTCAACTTTTATCTAATAAATCACAAAAGTTTGTAAACTTTTCTATTTGGATTTGAGATTTTTTCTACTTAATATTTAATTCAACGTGTTGTGAAAGTTAAGATGGATTAAAGAGATAAGAGTGTTTTAACACTCGGTGGCCAAGTTTTCTCTGCCTTTGCTGGTATGGGCGGGATACAGCGTGATTCCATACGTCAGGGTGAATAATCTAGTATCGAATTATTCCGTTGGCTATCTGTACATGCATTCGACACATTGTGTTAATTGATGGAACTTAACGCCGCGATTTGTCTTAGTTAATGTAAATAGTAAATATTTATTGATATTTACAAGACAAGATTTATTTCTGAGTTAGAATAAGGAACCAACTGATCTGTAATTAGATAATCTGTTTAATATAAAGAGCATTGAGTGCGCATTGGCACAGCATTGGATGAGCATGTAAATGTGACAGTTGGGGGTTATTGAATACTTCTAATTTTCTCGCCCTGGTAACAAGACAAGGCGCAGCGTTTAGTTTCGCCATATAACAGATAATTTTAACTTGGTGGTAACTATTTAAAATAATTAAAATATGTTTTTTAATCAAAATAATAATAATAAAGGTACCAAGTAGTATTACTCGTAGTATATATTTACAAAATTATAACAACCCTGAAACTAAAAAACTCTAAAAAGTAAGCAAATACTTAGAAAAAACCTGATAAAATCTTCCATCGGCCATGAGTGAAAACAGTCGGTACTTCCTCTTTAACTGTTAAAGAGATTTTTCAGATCACTGGTTTTTTGTAGGGGTATAAAATATTTTTAAGACAATCTAATGCTTATAAAAAGTTTCCACATTTACTAAAAATCGATTCGTTCGTTCCTCATCGTTTCCTCATTTCAAAAAATTACATGAAAATACGATCTATAAAATTCATATGATGGTAAACAAAAGGAATTCGTTACATTAAGTCCATGAGAGAAATCTAAATCCAACCTCTTAATTCTATAAAAGAAAAAGCTTTGCCGTAATCCTGTTCAATACCAATAGAATCTCAATGAGAATTAAATAAAATGGCCAATTTTCAATATATGTATCACAATGGATTTTTTTTGACAGAAAACCAATTATTCTGTCACTCTGTTCTACGATTTGTGTCGAATATTATAAAAAATATAGTTGAAATGTTACAAAAATATTTTTAAGCTACTATGAAATTAATTTAATCCAATAAATGAGGCCAGTCATGGCGCAGGGCTCGATAAACTCGACTGGTTGCGGGTTCAATCCCCACTCGAAGAAATGGAATATTTATTTAAATTCATATTTTCATATATTCGCTCTGGTGTCGAGGCGGTCAAAGCGCGGCGTTAAGTTCCGCCACTCAACACGCAATGCCTCCAGAATTCAGCGGAAAGTGGGGAACGGAGTGTCTTAACACTAGGTTCCCTCTGCCTACCCTGCTGTGTGCGGGATACAGCGTGAAGCTGATTTTAATTTATTTTTTTTAAATAAAATGCAAATAGAAAAGAATATAAAAAAGCGATAAAATGTATTGAATTAATTTAAAAACTTATAACTACTCTATTACTTAACATGTTATTTATAGAACTGGTATTTATTGCAACTAGAAATAATTGTCTATAATAATATTCATTTCAGAAAATAATTTTAATTAACTAAGTCAAACAAAATAAATCATTCTTTGCGATAGAAAATTAAAATGTATACAAAAATAACTAGGAAGCATTTTATTATATTTCTTTTTAAATTCTGTCTACATCGCAGGCAATTTAAGTATTTATTTTGATTAGTTTCTAAGAAATTTCGTAAAACCTTTTTATTGGAATTTTGGAAACTTCTCACTATAAACTAAGAGAATGAAAATAATTCCTACTCTCCAATAAAAATCAAATACACAACCAAAATTATATTTATATTTAAAAAAAGAGAGAAAGTTTATTCAGCAATAAAAGTCGTTCTTTTCTTTCAACATTTATAAAACAAAATTATATATGTAAAATGAATCACATTTAACAATAAAAAAAACCACAACGCTTTTCCGCACACAGTTTTACATAATATTTTGCTGAAATCCTCTACTGGATGCTGCATTGAAATTAAATTGCAGCAAATAAATGTTATCTTATCTTATCTAATGTCAGTATACCTACCAAATATATACATATAGACATATGACTGTAAAGCATAAATTGTACTAGCACTTCTATATTACCAGTTTATTTATTACTGGAATCTTTGGTGGAATCGAACCCATGACCAACGCGTGTCCCACCACCACTTTCTATAAGACTCTTCTTCCTCCTGCCATTAATCCCGGTTATTACCAGGGTCTGCCTTCCTAATCAACCTACTCCACTCTGCAGGGTCTTTTGCGTCCTCGGTGGTTAGACCATTGTCTCTCATGTCCGGCCTCACGACATCCAATCAGCGCTTCCTTGGGCGTCCGGGAGGTCTCACTCCAGGAACTGATATAGCAAGGCACTTGCATCCCACTTTCTATAAGACTACGAGGTTTTATATGCTCGGAATAATATTTTATATATTATTTTTTTTACCTTTACGCTGTCTGCACGTAGTTTCCATTAAGACTCTTCCGTTCCAGACTTTACGCCGAATTCTGGAGGCATTCCGTGAAAAGTGGCGGAACTCAACACCACGCATTGCTTCGTTACCAGAACTTAATTTCCTCAAGTGAGAATCGAACGCACAACCTGTAGCTTTTATAATCGCGCGGTTATGCCCAAGCACCCCGACTGATCCACTTATTATTATTTATTATTTTCTTTGTATAAATTTCTAATATCTTTTGATATTTCCAAAGCCACTTTGGTAAATAGGAGATGGAATTTTGCCAAATCTCTTGTTGTTTATTGTTTATATATACATTTGTTACTTATCTGTAGGTAACATAAGCTGTATTGATATGTTCGATATTTTCTATAACTTTTGCTAATAATAAAATATCTTAAGAATTACGTGTTTGCCCATAGATTATTTCTAAAAAAATCTTTTTGGATAAGTCATACAAAACAAAAGGAGAAATAGCCCTTTGAGCTTTATTCGTTTCCTCCCAAGAGAGGTGCTGAGTGTTGATTTTCAAGAAATAAGATGTAATATATTCTTATTGAATAAGACACTTTGAATCACTGGAAAAAGGTTTTTCTTCGTAAATAATTGAAAGCTGAATACATTTGCATCATTATTATTGTTTACTTGTCTGAAAAGATAAATACCTAGATAGTGTGCCAGGAACAGAGAGACATGCCTTTGTTTCACTTTTACGTATGTAACAGAGTAGATAAGCAGAGGGAGCCTAGTGTTAAGACACTCTGCTCCTCACTTTCCACCGAGTTCTGGAGGAATTGCGTGTTGTGTGGAGAAAATTAACGTTGCGCTTTTCCTCGAACTCTAGTGTGAAGAAATAAAAATATTCAATATTTTATTTCCTCGACTGGCAATCGAACCCACTTCCTGTCGCGTTTATATTGACATGCTTGTACCTCTTCGTAGTAATAATGCAATTAATTATGATATATTAACACGTTGACGGACAGTAGGAACAAGCGAAGTTCGAAAATTGACACTATATGTTTTGAAAGAAAAAAAAAGAAAAAGATGTTTTCAAAACACGACACTATGCTTCTACGTATACGCCAGTAAGTGCACATTTGTGCTGCTATAGCCGTAGTGTCTAAAAACGACCGTTTCGTTTTGGACGGTTATAGCAGTCATGCCACATTGTGAACTTCGCTTTGACGGCTATAGCCGCAATTGTCCGTCAACGTGTTAAGACAGTTTTATCTTTAGAGATTATAAGATTTTAACTTTAGCTTATTAAACTATTTGGACATTTAAATAATAACCATTCAAATTAAATTGGTTTATTTATGAAAACTGTCAAACAAGAGCAAATATCCCAGTTGGTGCTAAGGAAACAAACTTTCGCCGCATCAAAATTCTGTTGCTAATATTCTCCTCCCGAGACTCTATACTCCTGGACGATACGTAATTTTGAGGGTGAAATCAAATTTAAATTTTAAAATTCTAAATAGATCATATTTTAAATAATCATTTACTATTATGATATCATTTTATTTTATTAAAGTTATAATGTCAACATTCTTTTACTAATGTAATTTAAAAATATATTAGAAAGATATATCTATGTATATTTTTATCTATGATAATTTTTAACTAAAACTAGGTTTTGGAGGGTGTTAAAATTAAAATAAAATTTAGTATACAAATTCTAAGCATACGAGTACTAGCAAAATATTTGGCAGTCGTTTTCGAGTGTCGGGAGAGGTGCGTCGCGTCTGTAGCTCTCGTAGCAGAGTCGATAAGTTAATTTCAACAATGCTTTAGTAAATGTAAATAATATAAAACGACAAGTTATCAATGATAGAAGAAAAAACTGTGAATCTGTTTTTTTAATAAAAAAAAGTGTAAACAAATATTTTTTTTATAGTTTTTCAAAGGATTTTTGCTACTTTTTAAAATAATGCAAGTAAGTACTCTTAGTTTCGTAATTATATACAAATGGGTTGGCTGGTATAAAAAGGTATTGTACTCGTACATAATTCGTCAAAAAATAATTAATAATTTCCATTTTCCATGTTTTTTACTTACAAGTAATACAAATTTATATATTTCTCCATACTAATAGAAATTTATATCTTTTCCATTAACTAAATGTTCTATTTATAAAGGATGGCTCTTTCCTGTCAAATACGCAAAACATGAACACTTCTGTCGTAAACAAAATGTGATATTCATTAATAAAACGTGATGTGTAAATATTTTATGGATTTAATTATACTTAAAATTATTATTTTTTTAATTATCCCACATGCAGCAGGGTAGGCAGAGAAATTGTAGTGTTAAGATACTCCACTCTCTACTTTCCGCCTATGCCTCCATTGTGACACTGGAGCGAAGAAATGAAAATATTAAATATTTCATTTTCTCGACTGGGAATAGAACCTACAATCTCTCGCACTTACACTCACAGAATTCGCCCCTGCGCTACGACTGGGCTCACGTTTTATACATTTTAGATCTTAATTATTTGGATAGTATTTTATAAATGAAATATTTAAAACGTAATTTACGTTCAAATTATTTATAAAGCTCTGGAATTTCGAATTCCTTTACCAACCCCCTGTGTTTTGCTCACTGTCATTAGACAAAAACAAATAATACTATTGGAAGGTTTTATATATTTTATAATCATCTACGATTTTATTGATTTCACTTTAGTATATAATTTTAAAAAACACTCCCACCTTTTTTTAACCGACTTCAAAAAGAAGGAGGTTATCAATTCGACTGTATTTTTTTTTTTTATATATATAATAGAAAGATGGCTTACTATTAGGCGGGGAATATCAGTTTATTTTTATAAATGTTTAAGTTGTAATTATAAAAAGTTAACACAATTCAAATACTCTAATTCTATTCCACTTAAAATATTATTTTTTCAACACGTATTCTATAAAGAATAATTGGAAAACAAAACTCACACTACCATGATTTTTAGAAAAGTCAGCATTTATTATTGGAAAAATATTTTAGTCATTCAAATCAAATGCCCGCTCAATCCTCGCTCAATCAAAATATCATCTTTTTTTAGAAAACCTAAATCTTTAACGATACGGTTGAAATTTACAAATAATTTATTTAAAAAAAATCCCGCTGAGTTTCTTGTGCCTCTTCTCAGGTCTAAGGCATTAGTTTATAACATTAGTAAGCAAGTGGTAAATTATTTGACAATAAAAAAATTAAGTATGTAACTTAATATTTTGAATCTAATTTATTTGACTTTCATTCATAATTATAAAATATTACTGTATTTAATTTCAAAATATTTTATGCTTTGGAAAAAAAAACTTATCCATACCTATATTATAAATTCGAAAGTAACTCTGTCTGCTGTCTGTCTGTCTGTCTGTCTTTTACGCAATCAGGGTCAAACCGCTAATTCAATTGTGATAAAATACTCATATAGAGATACTTGAGGGTCTCGGGATGAACATAGGATACTTTTTTTTCTCATATTTTTAATATTTTTGATATATATCAATATATTAAAATACTTATTAATTTGACATGCAATTTATTCCGCCATGTTAATAACAACCGTCGCTATGCGACCGTTGCTAAGCAACGATTTGCAAAGTTTGTTGTTAGAAAACGTCACCCAAAATGAGCTTGCTTAACGCATCTCTCTATTGAAAACTGAAAATAATTTCATAAATATATATAATAAATATTCGTATAGTTCAAGCGGTCGTAGCGTACGTGTCCACTAGTTATTTTATACTTTAAAAATATCTAAGATAGCTGATATCTCTTTCATACTGTTATATTTAAAGAACTATAAAACACCTTTGCAAAATGTTATATTTTACGTTTTATTTAATTGAACATAGTTTTATAATTTTATATATATTACAATTTTTTTCATATATTCATACAACTAATCAAATACAAATAAGTAAAATAGTTTTCTTTATACCTGTAAACTAAAAAGTAATATAACTAAATACTACGGCCATACATACATTCATAAAGTCTATAGCTTTTATTTGAAACAGACTCATTGTTTGCAAACTAATAACAAAGCTTCAGAGAAGGTAGATGGACAATATTATATGGAAATAAATTCCATACAGATACCGCAATGCCCTTGTTGGAAAGCGTGTACGGTAAGCGTGGGTTTTGTTCATTCAAAATTTTAATATAAATTTCCTTTCTGGGAAAAATAATATTTACATTGTTTAGTAAAATATCGTAAATGATATCGTGGCGTAGGAACAGAAGCGTGTGAGTGTAATCGTGACAAGTGTAGGGTCAATTCCCAAATGGGGGGAGTGTAATATTTAATTGTTATAATTGTTTAATATTCTAGGTAGCGAGGTAAAGGGCGTCGTTGAGTTTGTCTACTTAGCATGCAATGCCAATTCGTTGTTCGTGGATAATGGTAGAGAAGGATCAGGTTTCTTAACACTAAGTGCCTTAACTTTCTTACTACCCATTCTAGGTACGGGATCCAGAATAAAACAAAAAAAATCAGCGCTAGGACGTAAGGCTATAGCCAGGTAGGCAGAGAGGAGAAAGTGTCAAAACACTCTGTTCTCTGTTTGTTACCCTAATTCAACATAGTGTTTGTTGTGGTGGAAGTATATACTAGAACTCGTCTCCCAGAAAAGGGCATTGCTAATAAATAATTTTTCCACGTGGAAACCGAATCTACAACCTTTGAGTTCACAGTTACATGCTGTCCCACTGCTCCTCGATGGCCTTAATATATGTCACTCAATATACATTATTTCTTAATTGACCACGAGCCACCCAACCCCGTCCTGCCAAGCAGATTGACAGCCGTAAGCCCAGGTTTGAGTCTCTTGAGTCTCCTTGCCGCCGACGATATCTTTTCAAGCAGTCACGTAGTGTTTGCAATTCCTTAGAGATAGAGTACCCTTTTTCTACCCAACCGGTGTCGGGGTAACAACATTAACCTCAAGTTCAGAAAAAAAAATTATAGGACCCCATTAGACATCCTATGGAAAATAGATACAAAGAGAGACAAAGAGATAGAGACAAAGTTCTCTCTGTTTTATTTAAGCCTCATCGAACGCGTAAGGTTTGTAAAGATTAAAAAAAAACAAGTTCAAATTATATGCGTATCTATAGTATAATATTTCGAGTATATAAATCATAAAATTAATCAATTTCAAAATTTAATTATTAGCAATATGCAAATTAAAAAGTGAAGGTGATATTTTAACATAATAACAAGGATTGTATAAAAAGGTTTGGATATTTTTTCTTTTAAAAAACTTGTTACGTTTAAAATAAAAATATACTTAACAACAAAAAGAAAAAAATGTTTTTGTCTTTTTTGCCAATATATACAAAAAGACAAATATATCTTTTTTGTTTATGTTATGAATGGATGAAGCGAAATATGTTAAATTCGCTCGAATCAATTTTTAATGCTTCCCCATAAACGAACTTAATCTTGAAAGTGATTCGACTTAACTTGTTTTCGAATACAAGATCTATTAATCTACTGCTTTTAGATATTTGTTTCTTTTTTAAAGATTTTTTTTGGCTGTGGTAGTGTAGAGGCACAACTGCAGGATTGACGTTATACATGATGGTTACGGGTTCGATTTCCATTAGGGCACTCGTTCTGGTAGCTAAGCAAAAGTGTTTATCCATTCAACACACAATACCTCAACAATTTGGCAAAGTGAGTAATGGATGTGTCTCATTAGAGAACAGAGTGGTTTAACACTGATTTTCGCTCAACCTTCTCTGCTATATAGGGTGGTAAATAGAATTAAGACGTCCATTTATATTATACAAACATATGAGAACTGAACTGACTACCTACTTACGTCTTCTTATATATATATAAAATCGAAAGGTCACTCACTCATCACGAAATCTCAGAAACTACATGTGCTATGAATCTCAAATTTTGCATAGGAGTTA
>JAKRZM010000805.1:212842-224736 GCA_036379175.1 Heliconius cydno galanthus | reverse complement strand
GTGGGAGCACATTACACTGAACTGTTTTATAGATTGAACGATAAATTTTGATTTTTTTTCCTGAGAGTTAATTATGCAACTCTATGAAATAGCTTTCAAGCTCCAGTAATAGAGTTTCTTATTACATAATATTTCTCATTGCAATTTATTGTCAAGTACAATTTGAGTTTTTGATATAGTTAGTTCTATTAGCCCTGTTAACTGAGAAAGGATGAAATAAATTTTAATTAAAGACTTACTTTGACTAATATTAAATTTTCAGTTGTTTTATTTTGCATAATAAAAATAAAATAAATATATATAAACAAATTGTATTTCTTTTGTTAATTAGTTATAGATACAAAATTAAAACAAGAAATATTATTTATTGAAATATTTATTATTTCCAAATGAAAAAAAGGGAACAGAACTTAACACTAGGTTCCCTCTGCCTACCCTGCTGTGTGCGGGATACAATGTAAAGCTTATTTTTTAATTTAAAGACTAAAATAAAATATTGTTGCAGAAAGCGAGAAAGTATTCCAACCGGAAGTTACGAGACCAGAAAAATATCTTACTCCAGATATGAACAGACGTAGACTTATTGATAGAGCTAAAATGAAGTCTCTGAGAATGTCTATCGTTATAGTCACTGCCTTCATCATTTGGTGGACACCTTACTATGTGATGATGATTATTTTTACTTTTCTCAATCCCGATAAAGATGTAAGTAAAGGTATTAGTTGCACTAATATTACTAAATATAATAGATTTTATAAGTGTTGTATAAAAAAACTGGTTGACTGATGTTTTGTACATATTTATATTTATATTAAGTGAAATGAGGTAATAATAAAATGAATTTAATAAAAAATATATTTTTTATTATTGTATTAAATTCTATTCATTTCCTCACTCCGTTACGGCCATTTTGGTGGCGCAGAGGCACAAGCATGTGACAGTAAACGCTGTAGTGGGTTCGATTCTCATCGGAGGAAATGAAATATTATAAATATTCATTTCTTCGCTCTTGTGTCGAGGCAAAGCACGGCGTTGAGTTCTGCCATTCATCATGCTTAGGCTATAGAAATCAGCAGACGATGGGAATCATAGTGTCTTAACGCTCTCTTTGCCTACCCTGCTATATTCTGGAAGCTCAGAAAAAATATTTACATTTGAAACATATAAAAATTTTCCATGCAGCAAAGTGAAGATCTACTATCGGGAATTTTTTTCTTCGGAATGTCAAATAGTCTAGTCAACCCCGTTATCTACGGTGCTTTTCATTTATGGCCAAAGAAAAAACGCTCGAGAAACAGTGACAGGTAATTAAAAATATTTATTAAAAATTAAAATATTGATTCTTACACTCACATATTTAATTTAAAATAACTTTATTATTTAAATACATTTTGAAGGTACTAAAATACTAAAATAAATATACGAATAAATAATTTTCCATTATCATTATTATGCTACACAGACTTCCTTAACAATGTTATACTACTTCACAGAAATTATTATAATACAAATCAATATAATTCTTAGAAAACTTATAAAACAGTAAAATCCCAAGATGGTTACAATTTTGTAATAAAACTTAAATTGTCTTATTTTATTATTGTTTAACAAAATAAAGATATAATTAGAAATATCCCCTTTTTCTTATAGAATTAGGTCTTAATTGTACTCGTATGTATACCTACATTCATTTTAATTTATTATTCTCTACGGAGAGCAGTGATTAATCTCTTTGTTTATCTCTCAGGTAGTCTCTTATAAATGTTAATTTCGTAAAATGAATTGAGGTAGAATTGTCACTACAAGGGAACCAATTGAATCCTTTTTCTAACACAGTCACGTAATGGACTGATGAATGGTTGTGCAACCCTTGCAAATACTACGTAGTAATGTACTGTGTTTAAAGATATTTATTTCTTAAACAAAGCTTAATTTTTATCGTATTGGAGCCTTTCCACAACACTTTACTAACTACAAACACTTATATAAAAAAAAACATTATAAATAGGTTTCGCACTTTAAATTCATCCTTTTTCGATATCTACTCGAGGGGAGAAATTATTTTAATTACTGCTCTATTAGTAGACAATATAGGGGGTCGAGTTTCACTACTAAAATCGCAATGTCTTAAATTATAGAGAAGAATGGAGATCGGAGTGTATTAACGTTCTCTCTGCTCAATTTTATGTATTATGGATGCATTACTGAGTCAACAAACTAAAAAAAAGTTATAAAAATATAAACATTTTTCATTTTATTTATTTATAAAAACTATTTCATTCCACTAAAACCGAATTCCAAATAACATAAACTCGACACTTTAATTAATTTTATATTACAGGGAATCCGGTGGTCGCCATGCATCATTAATGCGCCGTGACCACACTTCATCGGTACGACTGACCACAATACGATCTTTAAGATCGTCTGCTAAATATTCCAATGGTCAAAACATAAGTTTGTTATAACCTATCAGTAATATGGGACTCGATAAAGGCTATATTGCTGAAGAAAAGTGTTAGTGACTAATAGAAGTGTTTACGTGAAAACTATGAAAAACTAACTTCAGTGATATTAAACTAGTCATTAGTGCAAGTTTGGAAATAGTACCTACACGGGAATTGTATGGAAGTTTTTCTTCTTCAACCAAATATTACTTTAGTATAGAATTAATTCATTAATCGTTCTTGTAAAATGTGAAAATGTTAATGAAATACTGCAAATAAATATATTTTTAAATTTAATTGTTTTTTTTTAAATTATAAGTACTATTATTACTAAAACACTATAATACAGATCTTACAAAGACCCTAATCAAACAAAACTATTTCAAAGATAATTATTGTATTAAAGGGAGAAATTTACTAAAATTTTAACAGGTAAATTATTTTATTATAACCTTATTTCAATACGGTAAATATTTTGGTAATGAAACGAGTAAATGGGCCTATTCAATTTTATCGTAGAAACAGACAATTAGATTTACAGATTTCAATAAAATGGGGCTCTGTAACCTGCCAATTTGTATTCTATATTTACGATTGAAATGTTTGGAAATAATTATCTAATCTGTCGTCTAATCTATTTATTTAACAATCTGAATTTAGTGAAGGAAATTGTAGATTCTGTACTTAAGGAATTAATATTATTATATTAATATTTTTTATCAGCTTCACGCTGTTTTCCACACCGCAGGGTAAGCAGAGGGAACCTAGTGTTAAGCCACTCCGTTCCCCACTTCTTGCCGAATCCTGGAGGCATGGTGAAGAATGGTTTTTTTTATAATAAGAATTTCTATTCCACCTTTTATTAAAGAGAATGTATCAGGCTATATCTGAAATACCTGTCACAGTTGATATTTGATGACAGTTTGATATAAATGGACAGATGTCTGTATTGTATATACTTACGAAGAAGTCAGCATTAATATTTAATTGGGTCTGTAAAATGTATGAGAACAAAAGTACTTTGAAAAACACCAATATTATATTTTAACGTTTTATACATGTTTTAATCTTTATATATAAATAAAATTGAAACTTCTGTCTTTTCTTTCTACATAACAGTGTTTTTTCAAGTGCATNACTATAATACAGATCTTACAAAGACCCTAATCAAACAAAACTATTTCAAAGATAATTATTGTATTAAAGGGAGAAATTTACTAAAATTTTAACAGGTAAATTATTTTATTATAACCTTATTTCAATACGGTAAATATTTTGGTAATGAAACGAGTAAATGGGCCTATTCAATTTTATCGTAGAAACAGACAATTAGATTTACAGATTTCAATAAAATGGGGCTCTGTAACCTGCCAATTTGTATTCTATATTTACGATTGAAATGTTTGGAAATAATTATCTAATCTGTCGTCTAATCTATTTATTTAACAATCTGAATTTAGTGAAGGAAATTTTAGATTCTGTACTTAAGGAATTAATTAACTGTTATAGTACTATATAGTAAAATATTGATTTTGTCGTAAGAAGTTTCCGATGCTTATCGGTAAGGCAACATATTTTTTATCATCTTCACACTGTATTCCACACTGCAGGATAAGCAGATTCTTGCCGAATTCTGGAAGCATGGTGAAGAATGATTTTTTTTATAATAAGAATATATTTTTTTATAATAAGAATTTCTATTCCACCTTTTATTAAAGAGAATGTATCAGGCTATATCTGAAATACCTGTCACAGTTGATATTTGATGACAGTTTGATATAAATGGACGGATTTCTGCATTGTATATACTTACGAAGAAGTCAGCATTAATATTTAATTGGGTCTGTAAAATGGAAGAGAAGAAAAGTCCTTACATATAAATAAAATTGAAA
Source organism: Heliconius cydno galanthus (assembly GCA_036379175.1). Classification (NCBI taxonomy): domain Eukaryota; kingdom Metazoa; phylum Arthropoda; class Insecta; order Lepidoptera; family Nymphalidae; genus Heliconius; species Heliconius cydno. The sequence goes on along the minus strand of JAKRZM010000805.1, from coordinate 220,397 downwards.
CTTCTATCTTTTCTTTCTACATAACAGTGTTTTTTCAAGGGCATGTATCTATTTATACTGAAACAGAAATAAAAGATTTAGATTTTTTTTCTGTCTGTCCCTTTACTTGTCTTGGCTAATCTCTACAACTAATGAATCGATTTTAATGAGACTTTCACTCCAGGATAGAGCAAATTGTTAAGCATCATATAGCCTAGTTTTTTTCCGAATTCCCGCGGGATCGGGATTTACGTAGGAAATACTGCGTCTATATAATTATGAAATAACCAAACTCCCTCTTCTACTGTTGTGAGCAAAAGCAAAAAAAAACGAAAATGCTTAAATTACACAATATTCCGTAATAATCGTGAAAAGTACTTATTATGCTTAAATTACAATTTATTTCGCGTATAGATAATTTTAGTAAAATAATCACCCAAATTTCCATAACTACTCTTAAATAATATTAATTTAATAAATGATGATAAATCCGCGGGCGATCTGCTAGTTTATTCTTTTTTGTACATCGGAAAGATAAAATTTTAGCTTTATTTTTAAGAAAATACCTAACATACAATATTTACTATCTGCTTTATCTTTGTATATAAAATGTAATACCTATTATTATTTATTATTAGATTTCTTTCAAACAATGTCCTACAGTTCTGTAGAAATAAACCCTTAATAATATTTAATACCTAAATATTTCTTCAATGTTTTTTTATAAAAGATATTTTCTTACATTTACAAAAATTAGAGTTCAGCTCATTTAACAAGGCTTAACTCGAATTGCTGAATTGAGTTATTTGTTGACAGATTAACATCAAAGTCATTAGAGTCGTGCTCTTCGCGCTCATTACAGCGTACATATTCACAAATTTCAATTTTCCCAATGCGAGTAGAAGCTTCTAACATTTAAATGAGGCTGGAAAATGCTGGCATTATTTATTCATATAGACATTACTAAAAAAAGGTAAATTCAAGTTACTATTAATGTTCTATTATAGAATAATATTTTAAATTAAATCAACTTCACGCTGTATCCCGCACACAGCAGGGTAGGCATAGGGAACCTAGTGTTAAAGCACTTGGTTCCCCACTTTCTGCCGTATTCTGAAGGTATTGCGAGTTGCCGGGCTTTACCTTGACAGCAGAGCGAAATGGAAATATAAATGTAAATAAATATTTCATTTTCTCGAGTGGGAATCGAACCCACAACCGTCGCGTTACAGTCACAGCTTGTGCCGCTGCGCCACGACGGTCTCAATAATATTTTAATATATTAAAATTTAATTCACTTTTTAAATTTAATTTAATTTAATTCACTATTATTAAAATTCACTATGAATGAATATTATTAGTTCAGCTTGAACTTGAAATTTTATATTTCAGTAGCTTTTTGTTGGCGGTTATACCCGTGTGGTTTTATATTTTTTTTAAGTACCAAAATATTTAAAAACATTTTAATATATCTTTACGAAATACGATATTTTGATGGCTAATTTCTTTTCGAAATGCCTATTTGTGATCTATAAGAAAGTACGTGCCAAAATTTGATGAATCTAGGTTCAGTAATTTAGCCTGTGTAGGTTATACCTGTCACAGTTGATATTTAATGACAGTTTCATATAAATGTATAGATGTTTATATTGTATATACTTACGAAGAAAACAGCATTAATATTTAATTAGGTCTGTAAAATGGATGAGAACAAAAGTACTTTGAAAAGCACCAATATTATATTTTAATGTTTGAAAATGATTTTTAAGTGACATTTATAACTACAATATAATTAATAAAGTAAAGCAGAACTTTTTATAAAGACTCGAGCTAATTTTACTTAGTTTGACTAAGTTTACTTTTAATTAAATTAAATCCTAATTAACAAGAAGTTTTAGATACTTAATTTAATAATTTATTTTTAAATAATTTGATTGTAATAATAAACTACGGTCTACAACATCAAAGATGGTTAAAGAAATTTAAATATAGTCAATTAAGAGTTTTGCTAGGAACTCATTAACTAAGAAATACCACTTTTATACTTTTGCATATTTTCCTTTATTATTAAGCTATTTCTAATTTCTAGTAAGCTACTGTTAAATAAAAAAGTCAAGTTAAGTCAAATTACTCTTTGCAGCTGTCTTGGCGCAGAGGCTTGAGAAGGGTGTGACTGTAACGCGACGGTTGTGGGTTCGATTCCCACTCGAGGAAGTGAAATATTTATTTACGTTTATATTTCCATTTCTTCACTCTGGTGTAGAGGCAAAGCGCGGCGTTGAGTTCTGCCACTCAACACGCAATGCCTCCAGAATTCGGGAGAAAGTGGGGAATGGAGTCTCTTAACTATTAGGTTCCCTCTGCCTACCCTGCTGTGTGCGGGATAAAGCGTGAAAGTGACCATTTTTTTCCTTATTACAATATCATTGCAATATTCTAATAACAGTAGAGTATGAAGCAGACATGAATATTTCATTTCAGGGACAAGTATTCCGTGTTCATATTAAAATGGAACATATTTCATCTCACGTGTGACACTGAATCAGTATTACAGCAAAATTGGACAATATTCTACTGAAATGCTGATATTTTTAAAGAAAACCCAATATACGTTTCCAAGAGATATCATCTTGTGCCAAGTATTCTAGACATAGCAATAAAAGATTGTTATAATAAAAAAAAAATTCTTAGTTTTGGATATGACTATAAAAAATATACATTTATATATAGTTTTTGCAGTTTAATATAATATTTTGTAAAGATATATAAAATAAAATTACTTTTTTTATAATTGGAAAAGCTCTTTTCATATGATCAAAGCTCAGCACTGCAAAATACACTCGTACTCCAATTTCACAGTAATAAATCAATTAAAATTGTAGAAAGTTAAAATGCTTTTGCAATTTATTATCTGGAAATGTTGTAAGCCTCGACTTTAAGAGGGCATATGAGGGCATTGAGTATTATCATTGAGTGTTAAGTTTTCAGTTTATGTTATTATATAGTTTTATACATATTTCTATTTATTTCTAAGCGAGCTATGGAAAGGAAACAAAAATTATGCTTGGGTTTCATTTTATTATGCCCCTATGTTAAATTTAGTATAATAATTTCCATAAATTAACTAATAAATCAGATATATTACGTCACAATGTTGCTGGTATACTATACAAAGAAAGATATAAGATACTTTTATCTTCTTCTTCCTCCTGGCATTAATCCCAGGGTCTGCCTTCCTACTCAACCTACTCCACTTTGCACGGTCTTTTGTGTCCTCGTTGCTTAGACCATTGGCTCTCATGTCCTGCATCACGACATCCAACCAGCGCTTCCTTGGGCGTCCGGGAGGTCTCGCTCCAGGAACTGAAATAGCAAGGCACTTGCATCCGACGTAGTTCTCAGGCCGGCGCGTAACGTGGCCAAACCATCTCAGGCGACGCTCTTGGAGCTTATCCGCTACGTCACGGACCCCAAGACTACCTCGAATGAATGTGTTGCGTATGCGGTCAGACCACCTCAGCATCTTCATTTCCGTGACGAGAAGCTCCTGAGTGTGCCGAGATAGTGCTGGCCAACATTTGCTGCCGTATAATAGAACCGGTCGGATGATGCTCTTATATATATATATATATAAGATACTTTTATATAGTGAAATTAAAATAATTATAACTAACTACTCATCTACTATTATAAATTCATCCTAAATTTGAAATCTATAGAATATAATTTAAATTAAAACTGACACGGCCAGTTCTAATCTCGAAGTTAATATGCATAGGACAAACATGACTACACCGAGATTAACTTAACCCAACTCAAATAAATGAAATTCCCTCGCGACCGTATTAACAATAGAAATGTATTACAATATAACACAATCTTCCACGTTTTACTTGGGTATCTCACTGTTAAACTTTACTTACGCATATATTTAATTTTGAAGAAATAAGTAACGAGTTTTTTTCTCAGATTAACCACTGTTAGCGTACAAGTGTAAATGTGGGCAGATTTAGGTGAAAAAGACAATAAAAGCAGTGGAATTGTGTCAAACGGGAACAGGTGCTTGTAGGCGGAAGCCCTGATTGGAAGGTATCTAGTGTGTAGTGTTGTCATTGAGTGATACACTTATTGTAATTGCGTGGAACCTCTGTCCGAGTACTTTGGAAACATATAGACGGTATGTTGTTTTATCGTATTTATTTTAAAAACTTTAACCGCTTCCGTTTTCTAATACTACTATATCTTGTACATAGCAAGGTGGACAGAGGGAACCTATGATCACAAGGTATAAGCGCGGCGTTGACTTACGCCAATCAATACACAATGCCCCTAGAATTCATCGGAAGTTGAACGGGAGGGGAACGGAAGTTACCCGTTACCCGTTAGTAACGTTACTTTCTCAAGTTCCCTCTACTTACCCTACTATGTATGGGGCAGTGTGAAGCTGAAAACAAAATATCTCTATTTTAAGAGATAATTTAGTATTGTCGTTAATATCACTCAAAATCACCCAGGATAAGCTGGAAACACGTGTAGAATTATTTATCAGAATGTTTTCAATTGTTTGTTTGTAATCAACTACATTAACTGTGACATCAAAGATAATTAATTTAATATATACTTAGAGAATAATACATATAGGATTATAATATAGCAATTTCCTTAAATATATTTATTTCTATAGTCACTATAGACTATAAACAATAGGGGCTAATAAGAGAAAGCTCAATACAGACCTTTTGCCGTACTAACTTTCTGCGGTTCAGTGAAAAGCCCTCGTTTGCACGATTATGAAAGTTGCGAGATCAATAGGTACTTACAGTAATGTTCTTAAAAGTAATCTGAAAGACAGTATTTTGTTTTGAAAGTAATATAATATAATATTAACCTTCGTAGCGCAGTGGCTCAAGTGTGTGACTGTGAACGCAACGTTTGTGGGATCGATTTCCATGGGGGGAATAAATTATTTTTGTTATTATTTCTTCACTCCTGTATCAAGATACCGCGGCGTTAAGTTCTGTCACTCTACCACCCAATCACTATAAAAATGCGGTGGACAGTGAGAAACAGTGTTTCTTAACACTGGGTTCCCTATTAAATGCAGGAATAGGCGTGAATCTAATAAAAATATTAATACTTACACTTAGTAATTCACACCAAGATGGTGATGTTATCACATTATTTCAATTATGGACTCATGTCCTATTTTTGATTCAGATGGACAACCTGGTTTCTGATATCTTTACTCGTATTTTCATGTATAAATAACTAAAAACTGAAGCACGCTTTTGTCACTTATATTTAAGCTTTAAATGAAGAGAGTTAGTGGAGATGTCAGGTAAAATTAAGATTCTTTTCATAATAACGCACCCAAGCTGTGAAGATAAATTTTTAATTAGTTACACATTTGTTAGATCTTACGGGAAGATGTTGAACGTATAAGATTAATATATCTTAAAGAATTATTGGCGGTACTTGCTAATTATATAGAAATTTATTTGAAATATACCTTTATATAGATTATATTTAGTCCGTGAGAATTTTGATGAGATTATTTATGTAGTTTTAATAAATTTTTACATTATTAATTAAAATTATAAATTAAAATTATAGAAATCAGTTATTTAATATCTCATAAAAAAAACAAATTCTGATTTTAAATCTCTAACAAATATATATTTGTTTTTCTTAAAAAAACAATAATATAGAATAATTAAATCACCAAAACAAATGATAAAATTAATATTACAATAAAAATACAAATATTACCTTAAAATAAACAAACATTTTTACATAATATTAGTACACACTGTGACGTAGCAGTAGCCAGATCGGAGCCTCGTGACATTTTTCGATAAAAATATTTGAAACATTGGTTTCAGGACTGACTGGTAGTTTAATATCAGAGACTGCTCGCGGCCACAGTTACCTCGGGCCCTTAAATTGTATTATATAACAAATAAGTAAAACATAATATTTTTATATGAAAAATATTATTTTATTTTCAAAATGACATATTCTGTTATCCTAAAAAACAGTTCTAGAGAAATATCAAACTACAGTTTTATTTTATTTCAACTTGTCATCGCTAATAACGCCATTCACATTTCATTTCATTTTATATATCGGCACTGACAGCCATAACGCGACTGTATCTGTTTTTAATATCAACATTTCTTTTAGTTATTCCTTTAAGATTACGATTTACGTTAGTCTATCAATACTGATAAGTTTAGAATTGTACAAATTTATTAAAACAATATATTATGTATATAAGTAAAATAAGAATAGTTTAAAAAATGTAAAAGCTTGGACTCGAACCCACGCCTCCTAGAGTCCGTCCAAGCGAGCCAATACAAATAAGCCAAACGTTCTTGTCGAGATAAGTAGAAATTCACAAACAGAAAATATCATAAAATCAAATCTTTCTACTAACTAATATTTAGAAATCATTTGTCAGCTACTATTAACTAAAACTAAAATAAATAGTTACAATTTTCGAACTTTATGATTACTATTTCATCTTTCATATCTTCGTTCCTTATATATCTATTTCAAAATAGTTGTACGTAATATTGCTCACCGTACAATCCCATAGGAATATGTTCTATAACGAAATAAGAGGGAACTTTTCTCTACACTAGGGCTGCGTTTGTAGGTCCACATTGAATTAAGCGAAGACAGGAGTTCTGTATATGATCTATGTTAATATTTCTTTTTATTATTAGTAGGTGGAGGGAACCTGGGAACCTAGAAATTCTGTTCCCATTAAGATAATATTTCTATTTCCCAGTTTCCGCCGAATGGAGGCGTTGCAAGTGAATCAAAGCGGAACTGTAAAAGTGGTTCGTTAAGTTACTACGAATTTATTCTCTATTTTTCCCGAAGTATCTTCAACTATTATTATTTATATTTATCTTTTATATACACAAAAATACTAAAAATTTAATAATATTAATAAGAATTAAAGGCAATCTTGTTGATATTATTTTTTCTGATCTGCCTTTCATCTGCCTAAGATGTACATACAAGTACAGTATAGTCTATACTTAATTGGATGTTTACCTGATGAAATACGAAGATATTAGAGATTGCTATTAGCAGTATATACGTATGTTATATTTTTTTAGAAAAGAATATTATTTACGTTCGACGATCTATTTTTAAGAAAATAATTGATTTTAATCATTTATTATATGTCTTTTAGTCAGAAAAAGGTTTAAATTGAACGTTAAATTTGGTGTAAGCAATTAAGAAAGTTAAGATCGTTTATGTATTACTTGGAATCGGTAAATAATAATTAATATAAACCAGATAATAAAGAGGTTGTATAATCCAACACAACGAGTACGAAGCACGTATTCATAATAAGACTGGTATTTTTATTTTATTTTTTATTTTATTTTATTTAATAGGAAGCCAACGTTGTATACAATAATAATTCAAATACTAAAAACAAAAACAATCTTACGCGAGTACGACATTAATTGTATACCCCACTTACAGGCTAACTTGACATGCATGAAATAAAAAAGAAAAACAACAGAAAACAAACACAATACAAATCATTCTACAC
>JAKRZM010000805.1:146956-191816 GCA_036379175.1 Heliconius cydno galanthus | reverse complement strand
TGCCTTGCTATACCAGTCCCTGGGGTGCGACCTCCCGGACGCCCAAGGAAGCGCTGGTTGGATGTCGTGATGCAGGACATGAGAGCCAATGGTCTAACCACCGAGGATGCAAAAGATCGTGCAAAGTGGAGTAGGTTGTGTAGGAAGGCAGACCCTGGCAATAGCCGGGATTAATGCCAGGATGAAGAAGAAGAAGAAAAAAAGTATCCTATGTTCATCCCGAGACCTTCAAGTATCTCTATATGAGTATTTTATCACAATTAAATTAGCGGTTTGGACCTGATTGCGTAAAAGACAGACAGACAGACAGAGTTACTTTCAAATTTATAATATAGGTATGGATTAATAATTTATGCCTAATCACAACTAATTGTTAATTTCAATTAAATTTTAATTACAGCATTTAATCTTAATTTACATTATTACTATCAAAATCATAAATTTGTAACAAACTTCAAATTAATATTCATACTTACCAAACTAATTATAAATCTATCACGTAAAATTTAGTTCGCTACTTTTTATTTCATTTTCAAGTATTACATTATAATAATTACACAGCGTATTTTATTTAGCTAAAATTAGCTTTTAATGTCAACATCACAAAGGTTTTAATGAAATTAATTAAATTTTGAACCATTTCTAAATATAGAAACCTTTACAAAAATAGTATTAAAATAAACAAAAAAAAATCACTAGAACGCAATTTAAATGATTGGCATACATAAGTTCGAACAAAACCATAAAATAAGATATGCGAAAGAAAAAAAAAAGAAATAAATTCTCATAAATAAAAAAAATAACAAAAAATGTCTCAAAATAAGTTTTGTATATGTTATTTTTTGTAAAATTATTCTTATTTTAGACAATAAAAATGCCTTGACTTTCCTCTTCTCCGCTTACCCGGAAAAAATAGATAAATAAATCTTTTATTTATAGCTCTTGTTCTTATAGAATTGGTATGAATAAGAATTGTAAGACGTCAGTGGCACAATTCGAATGTGATGTTTATATGAATATTGTAGTTCTAAGTTCATATTGCATTTATAAAGAGAAAGAAATAAATATGTTGAAATGTAGATAATAAAGTTAATTAAATTTAATCTCTTATTATAAAATTCTTCTATTTCTGAATGACTGATAAACAACGCACAGATGACACTGCTGGGCTTAGGAATTAAGAACCTGGCATGTTGATTAGAGGAGGTAGAAGTTTCTACGACAATGGGAAAAAACTCTCTCTCTACATTGTCAATAATAACTAATAATATATATTTTTTATATTAATATCTAAATATAAATTTATTTTCAATTTTTCGGTCAGGAATAGTAAATAGAAATAAGTATAAAAGGCCCCGTTTTATCTCTTTACTGGATGGTATAAATGTGAAACATTTGTGTTACTTTGTTCCAAGTTTTTATTTGTTTCTGGTTGGTTAAATATTTGCAGTATAACAAAGAACACAAAAAGCTCGTTTACGAAAACAATTTAAGGAAAACAATGTTCACATTTTAGTTCAATAGGAAATTGTAATGTAATTCGCTCCAATTTAAATAATAATATTTTTGTTTGAAAAAAATAAAAAAAAAAAATCTACTCTAATACAAGAATCTATGTTAGAAAAGATTAATTACAATATTATGTTTTTTTTCTTATTCTTGTAACATGCTTATTATAGAGGTTTTAAATTAGGAAAAAAGCAGCTTCACGCTGTATCCCGCACACAGCAGGATAGGCAGAGGGAACCTAGTGTTAAGACACTCCGTTCTCCACTTTCCGCCGAATTCTGGAGTCATTGTGTGTTGAGTGGCAGGACTTTAAATTAATATTTAACTAACTAGTTCTTATCTAAGTTATATTTTTTAAATAATCATATATTTTTTATTAATTGTATATGCAAAGTTTTCTCAAGGTCAACAAATAAAATATAAAAGTATATGAACACAAAAATAAAATATAAAAGTTCTTTTCATACATACCACTTTTTAAAATCTCTCTTTAAATCCCCTCATTAGCCTGAATTATGTCTGAAATGCTTGAAATTTATGAGCCATACAGAACACAAAGTGCTATCTTTTGTTGAAAGTACTGAAAATGAGAAAAGTGAATTTATCACATTCAAATATTTGGACCTTGACTCCGGTGGGAAGTCTAATTACCCTTGCAATTTTTTTTTATTTTTACTATTATTTAACTTTATTTGGATTTACTTTTGCACTTTATATAATTAAGTATTTTATACAAATAAAAATAGTGATAAAGTACCTTTATCGGTTATAATTAAACTCTGTGATATTCACGTAATTTAGCTAGAGGCCATCAAGATGCAGTGAGGCGTCTTACTATTACATATAGGCGTGATTGGTAGTTCCATCTTTACTCAGGGGAACGATTATTATAGTTAAATTATTTTACTTTTTGAGGCTAGTCATAGCACAGTGGTACTAGAGTGCAATGTAAACGTGACGGGTTGTCAGTTCGATTCACACTCGGGGAAATGGAATATTTAATGTTTTTATTTCTTCGGAAAGTGGGAAACGGAGTGTTCTAATACTAGGCTCACTCTTCCCACCCCGAGACACACGAGATACAGCGTGAAGCTGAAAAAAAATCTTTTTAAATTATATATTTTTGGCAGAAATGTATGAAAATTACGATTTTTACAATGTGGACAGAGAGAGTTTAGTTCTAAGACAGTCCGTCCCCCATTTTTCGAGGCAATGTGGAACTCAACGCCGCACTTTGTCTTTTAAGAGCAAAGAAAATGAAAATATTTCAAACTGAATCATTCTCACGATTGGTACTACCGGCTGAGTAATTAATTAATACAAATGTTTCACCCTTTCATGCTAAATTATCTGCCAACGCTCTGTTATTTTAAGATACAAAATATAGTGATTTAAGCAAACATTTACTACATATGGCACAGGAAATATCATCTGGCTAAGAATTTTAACATTTTGCACGTAACTGTCGGTTTATCTGTTTCTTATCAAGCTATACAAAAAAACATGGGTATAAAGATGAAACCGGTGACGAAATTATATATATATTTTTTATTCATTAGCTTCCAGAAAGTCCATTCAAATTAGCTGTCAAATACAGTTTATTTCAAAAAAGTTTTTATGTCAAATCACTCTTCGTTGCGATCTTTGGTGTAAAGATTTTTCTCATTAAGGATTTGTCAATATCGTGAAAAAGGTTTAATCACGTTTTTTGTAAGGTACAAAGAGTTCACGGGCTTTTGGTTTTTAATTATAATTTAACAAGTTTTCCACAGAAATATTTTATAGCTTTTTAAGTTTAAAACATTTTTAAAAAATTGACATTGAATTTTATATTTTCTTATTCAATGTTAAAAACAGCTTTAATAACATAAACGTAAGTAAATTTAATACAAAACTTAACAAAATTTACAAATAAACCTAATTGATTGGCACTTGTTATAAAATTTATATTTTATATTTACTTCAATATTTCATTATATTACATTTTACTTAGAAATTAAGAAAATTTACAAATAAAACCTAATTAGCATTACTTGTATTAAGACATTAACTACCTATTTAATTGAATACTGTGATAAAATTGCTAGATTAGATCTATTCATATGCGAACAGCAAAGGAGTGGAACTCCCTGCCTGCTCAACTGTTCCCCGACATGTATAACCTGGCCCTCTTTAAGGAACGAGTGAATAGGCACTACCTAGGCAAGCATGCTCCACCTTCGTTGGCATCGTCAGTTACCACCAGGTAAGATAGCGGACAAATGCTTGCCTATCTACAATAAAAATCTATACATATAAAATCGAAAGGTCACTCACTCACTCACTCATCACGAAATCTCGGAAACTACATGTGACATGTGTACAATCTCAAATTTTGCATAGGAGTTATTTATAGGACGTAGGTGCTCGCTAAGATGGGAATTTGCAATATTCGACTTCTAAGGGGTTGTTTTTGGGGTTTGAAAGTTTGTATGAAACTTCGTTACTACAATTGCTAGGAGTCTCAAATTTTGCATGGACGTCACTTATAGGACGTAGGTATTCATGGAGACGCAGGTGAAGCCGCGAGCGGGCTAGTATGGCCCTATACAACGGCTAGTATACATATATATATATTCAAAACTACCCAACATAGATGGAGTAAAACAACAAAATGACAAAGACAAATAAACTCTACATGCCCGAATTGACCCCAAAAATCTAATGAAAGAGACAAACGATATTGTCAACTGAGCGACCCGCTGGGATGATTACAAGGTGCGGCTGCCCCGATCTTGTTACGCAGCGTGAGGCAAGTTATTGGGGCTTTTTATGTTTTATATATTCGTATATACAGGAAATAACATAGCGGAAATGGGAACTAAAATCCTTTTTATTTGAGCTATTTTTGGCGAAAAACAGTATAAGCATTGATTAGTGGAAGATATTTTGTGAAATATAGAAATTGTATTGAAAAATACAAATTTTGCTCTTGTGCTAACCTAAAATTATAGTTATGAGATATCTATGATATCTATGATATCTATGATATCTATGATAACTATGATTATTATTATTTTCTCCACATTTTTGGAATTACTGGACAGATTTGAATGCATCTTTTGTTTGTATAGTTAATGAGTCTATATAGGAACTATATAGCCTATGATATGTTTCAGCTTAACTTTAAGAAATAATAAAATTCTACCTTAATATTTTATTTTGGCATTATTAGCATTATAGCACTTACACGTAAAAAGTAAAAATCACTAACAAAAACCTCTTCTTCTTCTTCTTCTTCCTGGCATTAATCCCGGCTATTATCGGGGTCTGCCATCCTACTTAACCTACTCCACTTTGCACGATCTTTTGCGTCCTCGGTGTTTAGACCATTGGCTCTCATGTCCTGCATCACGACATCCAACCAGCGCTTCCTTGGGCGTCCGGGAGGTCGCGCCCCAGGAACTTGTATAGCAAGGCACTTGCGTCCGACATAGTTCTTAGGCCNATTGAATCCACAACTATTACGTTCATTCAGTTAAAACAGAACTGCACTACGATGCAATGCAATGCAATGACGTGATTTAATGTTAAATGTACAGTATAATTTGGCTACATCACGTCGTAGACAATAGCTACGCCGTAGATAGCCGTAGATAGCGGGCAAGCTACTAATCGAATCGCCCGAGTGATTAAAGTGAGCTAATACCCTATTTTAGAGTCCGGTGACCGGAAATGATGGTTACTATCGCAGGGTGTCATTTTAGCTCCGAAATAAATCAAAATAAGTCATTTGTATAGATACATTTCTGAACTAAAATTTTCTGTCTCCAATCAATGCCTCTAGAATTCGGTGGAAAGTTCTGAGCTGAGTGTCGTAACACTAGGTTTCCTCTGTCTATCCTACTGTGTGCCAGATACAGACAATCTCTACAGGTGCTGACTCTACACCAACCAATATTAATTTGTATAACTCTAACAAAATTCGTAATTACAGAACACAAAAAGCAACTATAAAATATTTTCAGATAATTACTATTCGTTACACTTGACGGCGTAGTGTGGGCGGCCTTCATTTAGTTAAAATATTTCCCGCAAAGGGTACATATTATAAAAGCATTTTAATCAATATATAATTATATAGTAGAGCTTTGACTAGAAAATTAATTTATAAGGTGGCATAAATCAAGCCTATCCTGGCACCTTCGCAGCTTCAATCAGAGGCAGCAGCATATATTTTCTGATTGAATTCCCACTCGAGAACTTATGGGAAAAGGACAATAGCATGGCGTGAGCTCCACCCTTCATTAAACAATGTCTCGTGAATTGGGCGGTGCGTGGTAAACAGACTGTCTTGACACAAGAATCCTTCTGCCTACTCTACTATTCGAGATATAAAGTGTAACTAAAAAAATATCATTTATTTAATTATTTAAAGACAATAATTTTGGCATTTTCAATAAGAAACTTACAATTTTTCTTCTTTATTTTCGTCTTTTGGATTAAAATTTACATTTTATATAGAAGCCAGTCGTGACAAAAGGGCACACGTGCGTCACAAGACGTTGAAACGCGTCAAAAAAAAGAAGTGGGTTCGATACCACTCAACGGGGGAACGGAAGTGTCTTATGATATGGTTCCCAGGTTCCCTCTATCTATACTACTATGTTCAAGATGCAGCACGAAGTTAAAAATACGTAAATATAATAAGATTAATTATGAGGAAGACCTTCAATTTTATTGATTCTTATTACAAATTTATTCTATTACAAACTTATTAGATATTTCTTATACACATAGCAAAATTAGCACAAATAAGCCTTAATATATCTTAATTTGATGTAACAAAGGTATACAGACAATACGGCGGAAATCTATGAAACACTAAACATAATATACATTCATGTTAGGTAGCGTTGTTTGGACAATAGTCTATTTGTGCACAAATACAGGGTGTGTTTGGTTAGACCCTCCCTGTGGAATCAGTGGTAGAAGGGGGGTATGATTTAAAAGGCACTCAGCTAAACTATGTGGAAGTTTGAAATATATAGACTGTAGCAATAGAGGAAATAGTGTTTGAAGAGAGGTTCCTTATTTCATATTAGTGTTTTAAAAATAAATTAGCTTTACGCTGTATGAGAGGGTGACAAAGGGAACCTTGTTTTAGGACACTCCCCGTACTCCATTTACCGTCGATTTTTTCGAGGCATGGCGTGTGCATTGGAGGAACTCAACGCCGTGCGAAGAAAAAACTATATTAATAAATAATAATTTATTCCCCCGAATGGGGATCGAACCCGTTGCGTTACACCTATATGCCACGACGGCCTCAAACAATAGTGTTTTCATTTATAAATAATACATGTTGATAATGTGTTGACTTTTATGCTCAATTGAATGTAAGTAAGAACAGAACCCGCCTGTGCACTTTATTTTTGAATAAGATATGGGATGGTACACAAACATGTTGTGAGTATGTGAGTAATTCATAATATACCGTGAATTAAAATATGTTTTTTTTTAGTTTTACCCTATATACCGTATATAACAGTGTTAGCAGAGGAGACCTAGTGTAAAGGCATTCTATTTACTACTTTTCTCTCAATTTTCGAGAGCGATTATATGTCAAAATGAAAATAATACATATATATTCCCCCAGTGAGGATTAATTTCGGAAGAAGTAAATCATCCATATCCTGCAATTAAGAAAAACCTACTACATTTATTTTAATTTTTTAGCTTCAAGCTCAGTTCCACGTTTAGAAATTTACTCATGTCAATTGACGCGTTTACCATTTAAAGTTAGTTGATAGATGTACTCATCAGCGTAGTATCCTGGGCTAATTTCTAGGGGAAGGAGGGGTGTTGCATTGGGGCTGGATTTTAGCTTTAAACAGATTTAACCTCTTAACATTTTGAGATCATTACATTAGGTCCCCAGGTTCCCTCAACCTACCCCTTTTTTAGCTTCACGCTGTATCCCGCTCTATACAAAAAATACTTACAATTGCATTAACAATTCAATTTAATGAAATTTCTGCTTTATATATAAAGTTAGAGCATTTGATGTTTATTAAGTTAAGATTTAGACATTTCAAGTTGCTCTCGTGTATAGAACTACGAACCAACTTTATCTAAACAATGTAAATAGTCTTCATAACTTCTATATTTAATTGTCATCAAAATACCTGCACTGAGTTATGTTATTTGCTATATTGTATTGTTTTGGTAATAGTCCATAATAGTTTTGTATTTCTATTTGATATAGTAGGTTCGATGCTTGATTATGATATAATAAAAAAAATATTTAATTATTATATGTAAGGCGTCATTTATATAATGAAAAAATATACCTATCTTTATAATATATTTATATAATTTTAGTTAATAAATCATCAAATTATAACAACTTTTTAGTGTTTCTTATCCTCATTATTGATATCAGATTTTAGTATAAATATTTTGGAGATTTTTTGTACTAAACAACTAAACGAGTGTTATTATGAGCTCAGTAGATCTCAGATATAGACAGTAAAAATTATTGCTAAAACAAGACAGACGCCAGCTCTGCGAATTGTCTTTATTTGAACATCAATTTTTTAATGTATTTTTAATTTTTTTAAGAATAAATTCATATTACGTATTACGTACATTTTGAAAAAAATGTGTTTTCATTAATTATGAAAAAGTAATCTTATTTAATTAGATATGTATAATTCGTTTTGAAATAACAATATATATTCACATTAATGTTTTTCTTGCTAAATAATAAACTTTCTGACATGCTGGCCTTATATTTGATAGATGTCTGGCAAACTTGTATGGAAGTCGCAAGAGAACAGAAGTTTAGGGATAATTAAATTAATCTATGTTCCAAAGACAGTTCCACTTTACTCTTATGATATGTAATTAATAAATAAATTCATTTCTAAATAAATATAAAGACAAAAATATTATTATAAGCGAATATTTCAATTTCAGTTTAAAATATAATTGCTATAAGTACTTGCTATAGTACTATTTCTAAACAAAATTCTCCTGGATCTTTCAAATCCTGCAATGATTTTAATGCTGTTTTCACTATCAGAAAGAGTGATTTTAGATATTTTTTATGTAAGTACAAAACGATGACGACGACTATTTATTATATTATAGACTTATATATATTATTCAAATAAGTATTCTGAATAAATAAATATGGCTTTGAAGTATTAAATATGTGTTGCTTCTTCTACGTACAAATATTATACGATCTTGGTAGTGAAAGAAGATATTATACATTTTGTTAAAAATACTTTTGTGGAAAAAGTATAAAAGTCAAGTATCTGAAAGTGCCTCGCAAGCTCCTTGTACGTGAGGCTGCTTAAGTTTATTATTTTTTGAATCAGCAAAATTTGAGATATGAATATTTTTATACCAGACTGCCATTTTTAGTGTTAAATGTATTTATTTTATACGATTTTTGTATTAGATTTTGTAACTTTTGCAACATTACCTAGAAGTGAATTTTGTTGACTTTGTAGTAGAATTACAAAATGTAAAGGCTATCGATATCATAGTAAATTTGATTAGTCGTAATGTGATGTGTACTACAAATTGTCAAAATTTCTTGTACAGCGTAAAATTAAGTGATAAATCATTCTGTTTCTATTTAAATTTTTGTTCAATTTGCAGGTCTCTTAGCAAATACAGCAGATAATTTTAATTTTTGCTTTAACTTCTTTTAACAACTTTTAGATATTTGATCTATTTCGATAATACAGTATAAGTAATTGTGTTATAAATTTTCAAAAACATAAAATTAACTACCTCAACTTTTAATCGATGTTTTCTATGGCATTAACACATAATATATTTTGAGATAAGATATTTTACTTATAGTTTTTTCATCCAATTATTGTAAAAATTATTGGATGAAAAATGTTGTAATATATTAGTTTTTGTAATTTCCTCGAAATGTACTTTTTGTTATATCTATATAGGGTGTCCCAGGAGTCAACGATAAAACGAAAACAGGTCGTGACAGACCAAGTCGTGACAATTATGAGAAAAATATAAAAAAAAATCTGTGTCATGTATTTTTCATANATCTATTAACAACCTAGTAACAAATCACATCGACTACAACACGTGTAACCTCAAGTATATGAGGGCCCAATATGTCCTCCCGCTTAAATTAGTAACTTAATAACAAAATGAAAAGAGCGGGAGCGGAAGACATTGACAGTGACATTGACACATTGCAGTACTATATTTGACAGTTGACATTTGTAGCACAGAAGTCTCCTAAGTGTATATTTCTTGTCTAAAGCAATCATTAAAATAAATAATTTTTATAAAAAATTATAACCTCTAAAAAGGAATATAAACATAAATTAAAAGTTGAAAAATCCACCACACAAAAATTCTAATGAGTAAATATTATCATCTATCTACATTCTATTCATTGGAGCCATTATAATGAATCCAAACACGATTATATATGCAACAAATATATGATTTTCACGCGTTATATATTTCAAATGAGTTTAAACGGAAAGTAGAACACAGAGTGTTGACATTAGGTTGTCTTTGTCTATCCTCCGGGAAAAGCGGGAAAAGAGGAAACTTTTAAAAAATCGATAATATTGATTTTTAATTTGATTGCTTCGTCCATATCGATTCTCATATAGCTATGCTAAACGAAGGCTTTTTTGAACCTAATGCAAAGGAAATTGGAAAAGCAATGCCAAACAGCCCGCGGTTTGGGTTATTGCTTTACGGAAATGAAAAATAATATAAACGGATGTTTCAGAAATATAGCTTTAGTAACAGGCAAATTCTTTTAATTCTAAATTTAATAACAGTGTGCCTTACAAACTATTATATTATTATTAAACTTTAAATTATTTTCAATTTTTAATTTATATAAATAACTAAAAGAAAAAATAATGCTCTATTAATTAACAAAAATAATAAATTCAGTGTAGAGACTTTCTGTTATTCCGAACCATTTTAATTTACTTAAGAAAAATATCAAAATATATTTCGGGAAATACATTTATTGCGCGAACTAATCTCAAAGAAACTAATAGGTTTTAAATTAAGCTATGCGATTCAGTTTTTAGCTTAAATATTTCGAATTATTTATAGTAACTGCAATATCAAATTTTTTATTAAATAAATTTTAAAAAATTGTAAAATTTGACTCTTTCTTTTGTTATAAAAAAATATTTCTACCCAAAATTCGTATGAAATTTAAAAAATCACAAAAAATGTACAATGAAATAAAAATATTCAGTTTCTGCAAAAATAATAGCACGTATCAAAGCTATAAAAAATATATGAATAATGTATTGCAAATACAAAAGAAATACATTCAGAAAATCTATTTAAATATATAAAGTCAATGTTATTTTTTATCCATAGCCATATTATAAATTCGAAAGTAACTCTATCTATCTGTATGTCTGTCTGTCTGTCTATCTGTCTTTTACGCAATCAGGGCCAAACCGCTAACTTAATTGTGATAAAATACTCATATAGAGATACTTGGAGGTCTCGGGATGAACATAGGATACTTTTTTTTTCTCATATTTGTAATATTTTCTATATATACCAATATATGAAAATACTTATTAATTTGACATGCAATTTATTCCGCCATGTTAATAACAACAGTCGCTATGCGACAGTTGCTAAGCAACGATTTGGAAGGTTTGTTGTTAGAAAACGTCACCCAAAATGAGCTTGCTTAACACATCTCTATTGAAAGCTAAAAATAATTTCATAAATATATTTAATAAATATTCGTATAGTTCAAGCGGGCGCAGCCGCGTTAGGGTCCACTAGTCAACTTATAAATTAATTGAGAATAACCAAACAAGATTGCGGCTTATAGTTGGCTATAACAAGATATGGCACATTTATTATGGTAAGACGGAAGACAGTAAAAATAATTCATTTCTCTATTTCTTTTTCCAAAGGCTGTTTTTTTTGTTATTTTACTAGTACCATAGATTTATTTAAATCTTTTTGGCAGCGACTGCAGGATGTGGCCTGATGAAATCCACCAATATTCATATATCTTAAAACAATACAAATAACTTTGCCTTGTCAGAGGCCAGTCGCTCTTCGCTCTAGTATTGTCTCCAGAATTCTGCGATAAGTCGAGAGAGTGTCTTAACACTAGATACCACTCTGCCTATCCTGCCATAACTTTTCCATTACCAATCTTCACTACAAAAAAACCTGATTCCTAAAGTCAATTAACATAATTGCTAATTCGCCCCAGCATCAGTTTTATTTACGTAGCCTCGATACCTAAATCATAAAAAGTCTAGCAATAACTTGCCACATGCTGCGTAAAACAAACCCGGGACTTTATGCCTTTTCCTTTAAGCCTTGTAATATCATCCCAGCGGGTCGCTCAGCACCGACGCCCTGGAAGATGCTGTCATTGGAGTTTTTATGATGATTCTCTACATTATTGTATATTACATATTGGCATGAGAATAATAGAAATGTGTTTCTTCAATTTCTATGGGAAGTTCTTTGGTTTATTTCTTTTATGTAGTTTTTTAAAGTAAACAAACATGTAAATAATAATGTAAAATTAAACTACAGATTGTTTAACTAAATCATATTTGTTTTGAAAACTTCGACTTCGATTTTGTGACCGCCGAATTCTGAAGGCATTACGTGTTGAGTGGCGGAACCCAACGCCGCGCTTTGCCTCGATACCAGAGCGAATGAATGAAAATATAAATGTAATTAANCAAAGTGGAGTAGGTTGAGTAGGAAGGCAGACCCTGGTAATAGCCGGGATTAATGCCAGGAAGAAGAAGAAGAATAATCATTAATCTTACAATTAACATTTATTTTTATACTCGTCCAATTAATTAAATCTCCAACTCCAAAACAATAAAATTATCACACAATTAAGATAATGATTACAATTAAGTCTCAAATAAATAATTAGGTTAATAAAATATGAACCGACGTTAACTGCTTACACTCGTACCCGTGGAGCGGGAGCAGGCTGCAGAAATTTTCGTTATTGCTTTAATAAGAACTGCTTTAGAATTCGTGCTACTTTCGAGTGAATGTTATTTCATGAGAACGCACCAGATTAATGGAATAAATTATGAGGAATATTTTTTTTATAGCAACTGTAGAGTCGTTTGACGTGAGAACTAGTGTAATTGTGTATTTTCTGTACAAATTTAAAACATTCGAGTTGATTATTGGAGCTTAATAGCGCATTTCATTTTACCTGAGTTGAGAAGTGAAAATATTTAAATGTGAAAACATTTATAGTTAGATGTTGTCCTACTACGTCGCGAAAGCCTTGAAATATTATTCGCTTTTTTTAGCTTCACGCTGTATCCCATATATAGCAGGGTAGGCAGATGGAACCTAGTGTTAAAACACTCCGCTCCCGTTAAAACACTTCTATTCCTCACTTTCCCTGGAAATTCTGGAGGCATTGTGTGTTGAGTGATGGTACTCAAGGCGGCGTTTTGTACCCGTACTTGAGCGAGAAAATAAAATTAATTCATGTTTCAATTCTGCGAGTGGGAATCGAATATACAACCCTTGCGTTTACAGTCACACCCTTGTGCCCCTACGCCACGACGACCTCAACTATTTTAATGAACTAAATAATATTCTTAATATTATTAAAACTCAACAAGTCCCAATGTGAAACCCTTTTATCGTGTATCCGCGGTACGTGAACAGAATATAAGTCTATCGCCAAGGAATAATAACAAT
This sequence comes from Heliconius cydno galanthus, assembly GCA_036379175.1. Lineage (NCBI taxonomy): Eukaryota > Metazoa > Arthropoda > Insecta > Lepidoptera > Nymphalidae > Heliconius > Heliconius cydno. The sequence goes on along the minus strand of JAKRZM010000805.1, from coordinate 178,574 downwards.
ATGGATATTATAATTTTTCACAGTTTTATCATTTAAGAAATAATTATAAAAGCCAGTAGTAGTAAAAGAGGCCGGGCATGGCGCATGGGCACAAGCGTGTGACTGTGTACATATATGACGGGTTGGGAGTTCGATTTTCATTCAAGAAAACTAAATATTGAAATAAAATTCTCATTTCTTAGCTCTGATGTCCACCACTCAACACGCAATGCCTCCAATATTTTCCGAAAAGTGGGGAGCGGAGCTCTTAACACTAGGCTCCCTCTGTTAATCCTGCTAAATGCGGGATACAGCGTGAAGCTAAAAAAAATGTTTGAGCCCACAACCAAAACTAGACCACTATTTAATTTTGTAGTAAATATTAACATTTAACATTAAAATCGGACCAGTGTACGTCTGTACCTAATGGTCCTAAATTTACTATAATTTTACTTGTTTTACTTCTTTTAGTAAGACTAAATGCGGTATTGAATATCAAGATTGGACAGATGTCTTAAGTACTTTCTGGGTACCTTGCTATTAAACCTTGCTATGCAGAAAAAATCGTGAATTTTCTTCTTATAATACTTTTATATTCTAATGTTATATTTCGACACCGTATCCCATATTATACACAGCAGGATAGGCAGAAGGGACCTGAGAACCTTATGTTAAAACAATCCGTTCATCACTCTTCGTCAAATTTTCTCGAGTAGAAAACGAACCCCTAACCTGTCGCACTTACAGAACGCACGCTGGCTAAATTCAATGATAATTAAACAATTTAACAATCAAAATATATATTGTAAAAACTGCACATCCATTACAATACACGCACATACACGTATATCCATGACACGGAATCGTCAGACCAAGTTAAATTAGTACAAAAACGTGTACCGGTTTTATTATTGTAACAGTACGATTTGTATCTGGTAACGATCGAGCTGGATAAATTGGAGCGGTTCTTCCTATTTGTATCGCTTTACGTGTCTTTTGATGATATTCTCACAATTTTTTTCTTATAAGTGTATGGAGAAATATAAATGTTTATATGTAGTACTGAAATTTCAAAGCAATATCGATTACAATTTTCGTGGAGAAAGTGGAGAATGGAATGTCTTGACACCAGGTATACCCTGAAATACAAAAAAAGCCAATCGTGGCGCACTTGAGGTCAGTCATGGCGTAGGGGCGTAAAGTGTGACTGTGAAATCGACGGTTGTGGGTTCGATCCCCACTTGAGAAGACGAAATATTTCTGAGTTCCGCAGCAACTCAGAAATACCTCCAGAATTCGGCAGAAAGTGGGGAACGGAGTGTCTTAACACTAGGTTCCCTCTGCCTATCGTGCTATGTGCGGGATACNTCTTAATATTATTAAAACTCAACAAGTCCCAATGTGAAACCCTTTTATCGTGTATCCGCGGTACGTGAACAGAATATAAGTCTATCGCCAAGGAATAATAACAATATGGATATTATAATTTTTCACAGTTTTATGATTTAAGAAATATTTATAAAAGCCAGTAGTAGTAAAAGAGGCCGGGCATGGCGCATGGGCGCAAGCGTGTGACTGTGTACATATGTGACAGGTTGTGGGTTCGATTTCCTTTCAAGAAAACGAAATATTTAACTAAAATTCTCATTTCTTAGCTCTGGTGTCCGCCACTCAACACGCAATGCCTCCAATTTTTTCTGGAAAATGGGGAGCGGAGCTCTTAACACTAGGCTCCCTCTGTTAATCCTGCTAAATGCGGGACACAGCGTGAAGCTAAAAAAAATGTTTGAGCCCACAACTACACCACTATTTAATTTTGTAGTAAATATTAACATTTAACATTAAAAACGGGCCAGTGTATGTCTGTAACGATCATGTATTTAAATCCCACTCCTTACTATAATTTTACTTGGTTTATTTCTATTAGTAGGTCTAAAGGAAAGAGAATGGGGGACGGATTGTCTTAAGTACCTCCTAGGTTCCTTGCAACCTTGCTATGCAGAAAAAATCATGAATTTTCTTCTTATAATACTTTTCTATTCTAATGTAATATTTCGACACTGTATCCCATATTATACACAGCAGGATAGGCAGAAGGAACCTGAGAACCTTATGTTAAAACAATCCGTTCATCACTCTTCGTCAAATTTTCTCGAGTAGAAAACGAACCCCTAACCTGTCGCACTTACAGAACGCACGCTGGCTAAATTCAATGATAATTAAACAATTTAACAATCAAAATATATATTGTAAAAACTACATATCCATTACAATACACGCACAAACACGTATATCCATGACACGGAATCGTCAGACCAAGTTAAATTAGTACGAAAACGTGTACCGGTTTTATTATTGTAACGGCACGATTTGTATCTGGTAACGATCGAGCCGGATAAATTGGAGCTGTTCTTCCTATTTGTATCGCTTTTGATGATATTCTCACAATTTTTTTTCTTATAAGTGTATGGAGAAATATAAATGTTTATATGTAGTACTGAAACTTCAAAGCAATATCGTTCACAATTTTCGTGGAGGAAGTGGAGAATGGAATGTCTTGACACCAGGTATACCCTGAAATATAAAAACCAAGCCAAGTGGTGCAGCAGGGGCAAAAAGTGTGACTGTAAAACCCACTGGTTGTGAGTTCGATCCCCACTCGCGAAGATGAAATATTTACTTAAATTTATATTTCCATTTCTTCTCTCTGGAGTCGAGGTAAAGCGCGGCGTTGCGTTGGTTCTGCCACTCCAGAATTCGGCAGAAAGTGGAGAACGGAGTGACTTAACACTAGATTCACTCTGCCTACCCTGTTGTGTGCGAGATACAGCGTGAAGCAGAAAAAAAATAAACGATCGAACTTAGATTTCGTAACTGGCAACATTGGTTAAATTCAACCTATTTATTTAAATTTTCGTTTAAAAGTAAAAAAAAAACATATAGATAAGATGGTATAAATGGCAAAAGGGAACGTTTAAGGTTCACTTCCTAATTATCAAAAAGGTATTTACGAGAGGACATTTTCTTTTTAAAGAGCTCATTAGGCTGAATTTCCTTTTTTTATTATAATGACAACCTTGGCACTGGCCCTCTTCAATCGAGCGATACGTAAGCCACGTCGAATAAGCCTTAAACTTTTTTCCTTTTTTTATCTTTTAAGCTTTTATTTTCACACGTAAGATGAATATAGATAACCTTGTGATATATCACATAAAGATCACACCATTTCACAAACTTGCATTAAACGCCGAAAGGTTTTTTATGTTTTTTTCCTCATATGCACTGTAACCCTCATATGTAGGGTGGGCAAAGGGAACCTGGGGACCTAGTGATAAAACACTAAGTTCTCATTACGACACTTCCCTTCACCATTTTCCGTTGAATCCTGAAAGCATTGCGGAACTTACCGCCGCGCTTTGTTTCGTTAAATAGTTTCTTTCAGTAAATATAAACAGAATATTATCTGTTTTAAACCTAACGCTATACGGTACAAGCTAAATTATTTCTATCCGGAACTAAACCGACGCTAGTGTAATATTTATATAACATAGACATTTTCATTGTATAAAGTGGTTATAAAATATAAATACCGAGTCTATTACGCTGAAATGCAGATATGAACATTCAAATACGAATTCCATGCTTGAATGCTGACCATAAAGTACTGTACGAACAATATTGGACCCAGTCCAAATCCACCATCGATATATGTAGAATATTTTATTTTATAGAAAATATAAGCCATTTAAAATAAATGTATTGATAAAACTAACACCAGCTTTTAGTTTGTGGTTGAAATTTGACGAATCTGTACATGAAAATCGATTGCAATATATAACACTTTTAGTTTTAGTTTTTAAAGTTGTTTATTTTATTTTTTCATTGTCATTTATTAAGACTTCGTTCTCCACTTCTTGAATAATCGACACATTTGTGTGGGGCTTCTTACTAAAGGCAAATAGCGAGGAAATTAAAATAATTTAAATTTAATCATCCTCTCTAATGGAAATCGAATCCACAAACATTGTTTCCAAGCATAAATTATTCCACTACGCCACAGTGGCCTACTCGATGGATTTTAAACAAAAAAAAAATGTCAATTCATATGTTCTCTCAAAGATATATATGTAAGTAACTTCAATACGAATTCAGCATTGAAAATGTATGCAAATAAATTGTAACCACAAGTTTCTATTGTATAAAGCCAAATTCAAAAGACAGTACAAAACAACAAGTTTTGATAACCTCCGAGAGTTCTTCCACTTTGTCGTGAGTTATGTTGCAAAGCGCAAAATGCAAAATTGAAAATTGAATTTTAAAATATTCTTTTGTTATTATAGTGAACCTAGAAGAAATATTGTTAGTACTGTATAGTATAATAAATCGATATTTACTATATAGTGTGTTTGTCTGTCTGTTACAGTAAATGTTAGGTTAATGATGCTTGAAACACGTCATCTAGGAAGGATAGGAGATCGGATAATTTTTGTTAATGATAGAGTTGATTTATAATTTTTAGTGACACTAGTCGTCGTTTATTTTACCAATTGTATTCTAGTATGCTTAAAGAAAGTAAAAAAATATCAAAAATTAAATAAATTGTCAAAAAATAAGCTTATTCTGTAACCTATAATTTATAGGTTATAACAATACAAATATTTAACACCCTATTAGAATTTTAAATATCTAAAGTAAACTGATACAGGTAGGCAATTCATTTCGCACGGAAGTTTTTCATTAAAGTCGACGACAGGCAATTTGTCTTTGCGTAATTCACGCAAAATACTTATTGGTTGGTTTGGCCCACACGAAGATAACGTGATTTATTTCCCATAGGTAATTCCGGTTGTTATCGATTTTAAAGGTATGCAAAGGTCTCTTTTAGGGAAGTATGAAGCGAAATCTGGGTGAAGTAGAAGAAGAATGAAAAACAAATAAATATGGTAGAGATAAGATCTCTTCGTAAGATATACAAAGTAGCTTAGGCTTAGGTTAGTAAAGAGCGGAGTGTCTAAACTCTAGGCTCCCTCTGCCTACTCTACTGAATGTAGGATGTAGCATGAAGCTGAATCAAGAATCACCTTTGAGAGATTGTATTGATGATATAAAGGTCTCGTAAAAAGCAGTAGGACCAGCCGGAGACCATGTATGAAGAGGTTGATGACAGAAAGGTGAAAGAGGTATGCAGAGCGTAGGGTAAATTGTTCTTCTAGCATAAATGTAATTCACATAAGAAAAAGTTCGCACCAAGAGTTTTTCCGCAAAAAATAGCAAGTCCGAAATTTATTACCAAGTCTGTATTAAACGTCTTTTAGTACTTCCACAGGCCTTGACTTATGAAAGCTACGGTTGAGTTTACCTCTTAATGAGCTTTCTCTGTAATATACCTAGTGGGGATCACTTTAGTTCTACTAGCAATATTATTTCATTCACGACTTAAAGAGTTTTTGTAAGTACATACAAAGGATGAGGCTAACAATGAAAACTTTTATACCCATGTTATAAGAAAATAGAACATCTAATTAGACATAACATATTTTACACTTTGTTTTAGTACACAGAGACTTTTCTTGTCCTCCTCCTCCATCCTCAGGACCCATGAGGATACCAGAGGGGTTTTATCCGTACCGTACCGTCCAAATATATATTCGCTATTATCATCATCATTTAAGTAATTCAATAAAAGCTATTCGAGTCCATTCTAGCACTATATGAAAAACACATTGGAATAAACACAAATATACAATTTCCGCAAAAGGGTTAGCGAAATTTTACTAGCGCTGTAAACACATAAAATGGGAATATGACTCGGGCTGTTATAGCTGCATCAGCGGGCTCTTACCACAATTATGCACTCGTGTAAGCCACAATGCAGTTCGTGTCACTGTTTAATGCACAAACGTAACTGTGTTTTGTTTAATGCACTGTATTAATGTAATGAGTTATTATAATATACATTCCATGAGCTCGAATTTTTTGAAAGTAAATTTATTATAGCTTTATGGCATAGATTACCTACACGTACATAGACGTTTCCCAAAAAGGTCAAATAAATAAATATTTACATACGTTAATAAAACTAAAAAAATTGCATCAAATAATATAATATTCATTTGTTTCTAGAACCATCTAACCGTACCTGATACTAACGAATTCGTTATTCATTTTCATACAGCCTTGAAAACCTCGTCTGACCGCAGACAGTTGGGTAGCAATTAACTTTTCAGATGATCTCGGCATTCCAGCATTCAATATCTGTGGGCAATGGGCGCCCGCATATTGCTCTCGTCGATATGCCTATTTTATCTGTGAACTTTGTTAAGACGGAATCAATAAATTTTATATTTATGGTCTTTACCATGTGATGTTATATTTGTTTAACCCGGCGTTCGTCGTAACTGGGTAAAAAATACCACAGAGGTGATAAACATATATATATCTTTTTTTCTATATAATTTAGAGACTTTCCACTTTAGGTACCTTTTTGCATACAGACAAGAGATGCGCCCACGTTGTTGACACCATGACTTTGGGCGCAATAGATTAATATCATTAAATTATTCAATATAAATATAAATTATTAAATTATTAATAAAAATTCATGGTGTTGAATTTCCCAGATTTTTTTTGTTTGCTTTGTTTTTTTGAATATAATTTTAACAAAAAATATTTTATTTTCACGCACATGTACCTGTCAAAGGAAAATTGTATACGAGCATAGTTCTGGCTGACCTACATATTGACAATATTATAACCCCAGATAGCCTACGGCCACCACATGTCGCATGTCCCAGACAGCCAATTAGCATCTTTACAACGTATACCCATTATTGTTGGTATGAAAACGGACTTTAATCTGATGAAATGGTAACATTCACAAAGCTTTGTCTCCTTTCCAGATCTTAACAGCATTAAACGTGTTTCGTTGAAACAATGCCCATCTCGTGCAATATGTAATTGAGTTATTCTTTGTAATTAAACGGTGATAAGGTTGATTTTATACTGTTTGTATTAAGTTTAAATATAAATTGGTGCAATTTTAAAAGTTAATAACGTTATGCAGCGTGAAGCTGAAAAGAAAATAATACGCGGTACCCTGCACAAAGCATGATACGCAGAGGGAACCTGGGAACCTAGTGTTAAGACATTCCGGTAACCCATTTTCCACTGCATTCTGGAAGCATTGTATATGAGTAATCAGAAAAAAAACTATTATATTGTTTAAGTTTAAAACAAATGTCAAGGATCTATCTCTGAATGGAATAGCATTTTTTCTAGTGGCCAGCTACTAGGGGAACTATGCGGATGCTAATGGCTGTGTCGACGAGCTCTTGTGCCACAATTATATTCTACCAAGTTACAATGCAGGTCGCATTGCTTCTTAACACAGATTTTAATGCTATTTAAATGACTAGCATGGAACTATGAAATTACTAACGACAGTTTAAAAGTTCTTTTCATAATTAATGAATCGCATGTATCTATCTAGAAATGTTCACTCGAGAAGTAATGACGTTTATTGTGTCGATTTTTTTTTATTTTTTTTTTAAGAAAAAAAGTGTGATGTTTTTTATAAACATTTCAATAAGATTTCTTCTATACGTGGATAAAGAAAATTCACTTCAAAAAAGCAAAATGACACACTACATACATATATCGGAAATTTAATAATTTATTAAAATAAAATGACATACAAACTATCATTACATTTTATCTCGGGGCTTTTAAACTTCTCGTATATTGAAAATGCTATAAATTTCTCAGCGTAAGAAAATATTTCATTATTCATTTCTAAGAGCTAGAATAGTCCGGCTGCAGACAGATATTACGTCGTGCAATTAACCTCTCACTCCTGTAAACAGGGCTGAATCTTGGAGTTCATTTCAAAAATGAAAATGCTATTTTATATATATTGTATAATAAATAAGGAAATATTAATATATATATTTTTTGACCTTTTTTTACGCTTTTAAAGGGTAAATAGAGATAAGTTACTAAGAGATTTAAATTTTCAATTCGAGACATTCCTCGGCGAAACTCAACGCCGTGCTGGTGCTGCCAGTTCGGTTCTATATACTAAAAAAAGAATAAAATAATATACTTAATGGACTTTCATTCAATAAACGTGATTTTTGGACGTTTTTATAAATAATGGTACGGAACTCTTCGTAAAAAAACCATCCCAGCTCGCTGGCCTCAAAGTAAAATACTTTATCTATGTTTCTCTTTTTATTTTGTAAAATATTAAATGAAAGAAATTGAATACCTTATAAAGTAAGAAGTAGATGTTTATCTTACGTAATCTTAACTATGTATCACCTGTCTTCAACTAATCTAAAGAAATTAATTTCAAGAATATAATTCTAGAAGGAATTTATATTTCTTGTGAAAATCATCTGGATTTATTTCTCAATGTTGCTTTGGTCATATTTCAAGAAAATCTGCACATAATTTCTATTGAATTTCATAGTCTTATTTTATAATTAAATCAGATTTTTTAAAGTGTTATTCACGTTTTATATTAAGACAGAAAATACAGACAGACAGAAAATAACCTCAAAAATCCAGCTTCACGCTCTATCCCGCATACAGCAGGTTAGGCAGAATTTTTAGAGGCATTGCGTGTTGAGTGGCAGAACTCAACGCTGAACTTTAATCCTTAGTGCCAGAGAGAGAGAGAGATAAAAATATTAATAAATAATAATTAATTCCCTCGTGTGGGGTTCGAACCCGCAACTATCGCATTACAGTAATAATATACTTATTGTGTTATATTCATATATAACACTAATATATACATAATAACATTTGTAAGTTATTTTGTTCTTGACATTAACTTAATAGGATCGGTCGTTTAGAACATCAGAACTGAAAAAGTGTTTCCTTTGCATGAAAGATTCTTTACCGTCGAGCTTAATAAAGCCGAAAACGAGAAGCATTCCGTAAATAAATGGCTGTACTTCTAAAGGAAAGATATATTTAACTTGTTTGTTCTTTATGTCGAAGGATTTTCGAAAACAATTGGATATTTTGATAATGAGGTTTAATAAACTCTACTTACTTTTACATACTTGTATATGAAAATACAAAAAATATGATTAATTGCGACTCGAATTCGCCCACGGAGGGTTCCATATCAATTTCAGGACAACCGAAAGTACAACTTATTAAATAATAAAAAAAAAATCAATTTGCGAGCGATCAAATTAACTACAATTATAAGTTTGTAATAATTATAAGAATTTTTTCCTTTATTTATGTTGCAACTTTTCACTTCTTGCAATTGCGTACAAAATGCTGCAAAAATGCTCTTTTCATTCCGTTGACTTGAATATCTGTGCCTTCGACCGTAATCGTATTAGGGGTTCTGATAATCCTGGTAATCTATAAGGCAATCACAGAATATCGAATGTCCCTGACAGACTATTAGCATCTCAACAATATATACCAATCGAGGCACGCCTGCAAGTGCAAGTATTAATCTCTGCAAATAGTGTTATTTATTCATTTATGAAAATCAGGATGTTTATTATAATATAGGTACTACAATACAAATAATATAGAATAAAGACTATATTAAATACATATTATTTAGGCTCGTTTAACACTAAGAGGATTTTTTTTTTTTTATGAAGACAAAGCACTAAGTTCTGCCATATTGCACGTAATATCTCGAATTTCAACTAAAAATGGAGTTATCTCATTCTCTATCTCTTTTTTTATATAATCCACAACGATTTCGCTGATGACGACTTCTTGCACTCACTTTATTTTCCCTTCGCAAAGCCGAATTGCATCTTGAAACTCTAATATAGCTATTGTTATATATGTGCTTGGACTGAATTTCCCGTGACTATCGTAACCTTCTATATAAGTGCTGTTATTACCAAAAATATATTATATAAATACTAAGTAAAAAATCGACATCAAATTCCAACTCGCTCTCTAAGACTCAAATTGTAAATCTACTAGATACTATCAATATAACGCCCTCTTATATCGATGTTTAAGCGTATGTATGTATAATAGTGAAAACGTAAATTTACTCGAATTAAATGAAAAAAACAATTAATATTGTCTGTCTGTCTCAATAAATGGTAATATATCAAGTTACAAACAACTCCCAGCTACGGATGTCTAATATAGTGTATATATGTATAAAATTGTACAACTGGCTTAAGTGCTTTTATGTGTTTTAATTCTCTGTTAAAGCTATTAGCAAAATGAAAAGCTTTGGTTTATTTTAATTTCCGCATTGTTCACTATGTTTGAATTACGGGAAATAACCTAACGCTTATTTACACATGTATGTGTCGCGAAATATTACTCGTATGTTATTAAAATTTTCAACAGTATTATAAGATTTAGATTTTTTTATATAGATTTTTAATTTCATTTCTTCGCTCTAGTGTCGAGGCAAGGCTCCTGAATTCAGCGGAAAGTGGGGAACGGGGAGAGGAACACTAGGTTCCCTATGTCTACCTTGCGGTGTGCGGGATACAGCGTGAAGCCGAATATATTTTTTTCTTTAATCAAATTAAAAAAGCAACAACATATTTTGGCAGGTTTTCTGCAGTCAACCTGTGATGTTAGTCACTTCATCACAATTTAAAGGCTAAAAATTACCTTTCAATATCAACTGACGTCACTGCACAGAATTTGAAATTTGGCGCCATTGAAATGGAAATACAAACGTAAATAAATATTCCACTGCCTCAAGTGGGGATCAAACCCACAACCGTCACGTAACAGCCACACACTTGTGCCGCTGCGTCACGACGGCTTCTATTTACTTGCAAAAAGTATTTATAAATGTATATTATATATTAAATATAGGACAGATTTATTCCTCGAGGAAGTAAAATCAAACAGCCTTTAGCAACTTTCGTGGCACGAGCAAGCTGCAGACATTTTAATTACAGCTTCGATAAGTCTTTAAAGCTACTGCTTATACCAGAGGTACTCTTTAGAGGCTTCAATTTCATTAAGGAGTTATTAAAAAACATTACAAAATTTATAAATATTTCAATTTTTATTACAGCATTGTTTTTCAAAATTCACGCTGTATCCCATTCAGCACACAGCATGGTAGGCAGAGGGAACCTAGTGTTAAAACACTCTGTTCCCCAGTTTCTGCCAAATTCTGAGTCATCGTGTTGAGTGGCGGAATTCAACGCCGCAATAATAATGATAATAACAATTTTCAAAATTCTACAAAATTTGTAAGAAAGTATGTCAATAAGCAATAAAAATTCACCTTTTTGCATAACGTTCCTAGCGTCTAATAACAGCGTTGTAACACAAAGTAGAATTAGTGAGGAAACGTGTTTTGGTTTCAAAATTCGAGCATTGATACTTATTAGTGAGCGTTCTCTCTATCACTGAAAACATTTAGTTTAGTTTAATGAGCTTATGTGTAATTAAGAAGATGTTATCCATCTATCTTAGGGCTTATGTGAAATATATATGTATTTATTTTTTTATTTTTTTTAACGAAACATATTCGACTAAAATAAAGTTCTATTGTATTTTTATTGTATTTTAGAGTATAATAACGCATAAACGTGGAGAGCGGAGGGTCTTAACACTAGGTTTCTTCTGCTTACCCTGGTCTGTGCACCGTGAAGCTGACGAAAAAATAACGTATAATAATGGTCATAATTGACACAACCGATCAATATACTTCTCCATACATACTTCTGGTTGAACATCGTGAGGAACGGAGTTTCTTAACATTATGTTCCCTCTGCCTACCCCGCTATGTGCGGGATACAGCGTGAAGCTCATATTTTTTTTGTGGTTGTTTTATTTTTAATGTAATTACGTTAATGTAAAAGGGATATTGCTTATTATACAAATGGTTTACGAATTTGTTTTACATCATTGCACTAAAAAGCAGCAGCAAAATGTTGCATTTACGACTAGCATAGAAAGATTGAAATAGCAACTATAAAAAGTATATAGTAATAAAAATAAATAAAATCTGGCATTACAAAAAAAAATTAAGTTCTTCTATAATATTACCTTCGTACAAAAAAACAACATTAATAAAAAAATATACTCAATTCGTATCCAAGTAACATTATCGTGAAAGCAATATAGCTATTAGGGATTCAGATATTATCGAAACAGTTGACACAGCTGGTGCTTTAAGTACACCCTGTATACGTGAGGGTCTTAACACAATTACAGCGGTAATGGCGAAGTAACTCGCGAAGGATGCGACGTTTATAGACAATTGTAAAAAAACTAGGCGAGTGTAGAAAAGTGTTATATTTTTGTGTTGGAATTGTTTGAACGAAATCGTAAAAAATAATATTTATTATATACTTAAATTGATTATTTAGTTATTAAATACAATGATAATAATATTTCTGTATAGCCGTCGTGGGCATGAGCGTGAGATTATAAACAATACAGTTGTGAGTTCGATTTTTACTTGAAGGAATGAAATACTCGCAAACAGGCTCTCCCATAATTTCGATCTCTGTAAAGAGNATGTTACATTTATGACTAGCATACAAAAATTGAAATTGCAACTATAAAAAGTATATAGTAATAAAAATAAATAAAATCTGGCATTATAAAAAAAATATTAAGTTCTTCTATAATATTACTTTCGTACAAAAAATAACATTAATAAAAAAATATACTCAATTCGTATCCAAGTAACATTATCGTGAAAGCAATATAGCTATTAGGGATTCAGATATTATCGAAACAGTTGACACAGCTGGTGCTTTAAGTACACCCTGTATACGTGAGGGTCTTAACACAATTACAGCGGTAATGGCGAAGTAACTCGCGAAGGATGCGACGTTTATAGACAATTGTAAAAAAACTAGGCGAGTGTAGAAAAGTGTTATACTTTTGTATTGGAATTGTTTGAACGAAATCGTAAAAAATGATATTTATTATATACTTAAATTGATTATTTAGTTATTAAATACAATGATAATAATATTTCTGTATAGCCGTCGTGGGTATTAGTTTGCGATTATAAACACTACAGATGTAAGTTCGATTCTTACTTGGTTGGTTGGTCTCATTAAATTATGCATTAATTCCCACCATTCAACGCACGATGCCTCAAGAATTCAGCTGAACGGAAGTGTATTAATAGGAATGGAGTGTTTTAACTCTATTCTGCTATGTGCAAATACAGTATGAATGAAGCTCTAAAAAAAAAAGAATTAGTATTGCCATTTTTTATTTTGCTGACTGGATAGTTTTTGGTTTAAATATATTACAGGTATTCCAAAAGTTACATTTGGTCTCGGTATGACGTCTGATCGGGATTTCTTAAATATCAATCGAAACGACAGATTATATATTTGATTATATATTTTATATTAAAAAGTATTTAAGAATAATTCTAATATAAAAAATATCTAGAATCTTTTAATTTCTTTCCCCCGCCATCTTATATTTGAACAAATATTGACTTAAACTTGCCACTCTTGAGAGCACTCAAAACCCTTGAGATACAATATTGAAGTAGGTGCATAGCCGCGACATGCTTGAGACTTAGGAGAACTACGAGAACACGTCTAGGGATGCACAGTAGGTTGTTAAATAATCTTAGTAATAAAAACTAAATTCTCTCTCTCTCTCTATCTCTATCTCTCTCTCTCTTCCTAATGTGCTATATGCGAAACACAACATCAAGTTGAAAATAATTTATATATTTTTTCATTTATTTATATATCCCGCAGATAGCAGGATAGGCAGAGGAACCTAAGATTCTGGAGGCACTGCGTGTTGAGTTGCGTAACTTAACGCTGCGCTTAACCTCGGTACCAGAGATATATTACATTAGAATTAGAAAACGTAGAATAATAATATACATTATAGCTTATGTCCATTTTTAGTTCCACTTACTTTAAACAATAACTAAGTATCTGTTATCCGATTACTCGTCGCTTGAATTCTATTTCTGAAAATAAAATAGTAATATACCGTAGACGCTAATGGCCATGTCGGCGAGCTCTCTCTCCACAATTATATTCTGTGCAAACCGCAGTTCAGTTTGTATCTATTTAGAATATATTTGAATACTACCTACGAAAGTTGTTTGGTTTAAACTTTAAACTATCACTTGCAATAGAAGAGGGAACCTAATGGAGGTTCCCTCTGCCAACCCTGCTGTGTGTAAAAAATATTTGGTAAAATACCCATAAAATATGTATGAAGCTTTAGATATATTTATTGTTTTACAAATTTCGTATATAAAACCTTGAATAGAAGATAAATGGTATTTCATTTAGACGAGTAACGGTAAACGAGGACAGCGATTTATGGGAGCATTAGGAAAAACAATGACCTCTTGTGTTGTGTTCGTGGTACCTTTTCCAAAAAAAAGGAATATGTATAAATCAGCTTTACGATGTATTCCGCACACAGTACGTAGAGGAATTCTAGTGTTAAAACACTCCTTTTTCCCAATTTTCACCGAATTCTGGAGGCATTGAGTGTTGAGTAGAGGAACTCTAAGCCGCGCTTTGCCTCCGCACCAGAGCCAAGAAATGAAAATATGCATTTTAATAAATATTTCATTTTCTCGAGTGGGGGCTGAACTCACAACCAGTCGCATTTACACCTTCGCCCTGCCCCTCTTCCTACCCTGATATACGAATATGTGTGATACAGGGTGAAACTGATTTTCATTTTGATTATTGACTTTCTATATAAATTAGAGTGCAATTTGACAAATATCTTTATCTTCAATTTTCTAAGTCTCTATGGCTATTACATCGTAAATGAAAGTATCGTATGAAAGTTCATCTTAACTTTAGCATAGTAATTTCCCAAGATAAATAGAAGGGTATCGAGGAGAGATACATGTCGATCTCTCCATTATCCGATCTCGTTGTCTTTGGCAATTAATTAACAATAATGGCACTGTTCAAGCTACTATCAAGAGGATTATAGATAAAGCAGTAAGTTCTCCTTTAGTGTTATTTCGGAATTTGATAAAACTTTAAAAATTCTTCGTAGTGCAACGGCACAAACGTGCGACTGTAAAATCGATGGTTGTAGATTCGATTCGAACTCGGAGGATTGAAATATTTCATATTTTTATTTCCTCACTCTGGTAACAAGGCGATGCGCGGCGTTGAGTTCTACTACTCAACGTCATAATAGAGAACGGAATGTCTTAACGTCAGGTTACCTCTGCTAACCCTGCTATGTGCACTAGAACTATCAATAAGAAAACATCAGTTTTCACCGTAAATATAATAAAAATACAATGTGTTTTTGACAATAAACTGACGTAATGAACGTCAAAAACACTATTTATTCACATGTATTATTATAATACTATTATTTTTTTGGAATATCATAACTATAAATAATCGATAGAGAGATTAGAGTTGCTAGTGTCTAGTGCAGAACCAAATATATTTTATTACGTTCAATATTTATAATAATTATTATATGAAAAGTTACAAGTATTATCAAAACTTTGACGAGTTATAACATATTAAGTTTGAGGCATAGTTTGAAAGTAATATTGACTGGAAGTTAGAGTCAGAAAGCAATATTTCTTTGATATCACTTCAAGTACAAGATTTGTGCCTAAATTGCTGCTTTAGTTCGTAATATAAATTATAAGTTTGGCTTTACAAGAGCTTAGTATATATGTATAACACTTACAAGTTAAGTAAGAAGACCATAATAAAAATATTATTTTCTATATTTTTTAGTTTTACGCTGTATCCCGCACATAGTTCCTCCAGAACTCAGCAAAAGATAGGGAACGGAGAATCTTAACAAAAGGTTCCCTCTGCCAACCCTAGTGTGTGCGGGATACAGCGTGAAGCTGGTTTATTATTTAAACACATTATAAGACCTTGTAGATATAATTTCAAGGCACGTTTTTTTCTCAAATTAGTACTTAGATAAACTAATTATTAATCACTAAAGGCTATTTCTATACTAAATTATCAGGTTAATGAAATATAAACAGCCTCCAGCTTTCAGAGGGGGCGGGCTGCAGACATTTTCATTATCGCTCCAATAAGTGACTTTAATAAGAAACTGCTCTTAGAGTTCACGGTGCCTTTCTAGAGACCCGTAATTTCAAAGGATTCAATTGTACATACTATTACTTAGATTAATTACGTACGATTTTGTGATATAAAATAATATTAATGTACAAGCGTGTAAACGTGACAGGTTGTGGGTTTGGTTCCCAGTCGAGGAAATTAAATATTTAATTTTACCATTTCTTCGCTCTGAGGTCGAGGCAAAGTGCGGTGTTGAATTCTGCTACTTAATACGCAATGTCTCTAGAATTCGGCGGAAAAATGGGGAACTGAGTATCTTAACACTAGGTTCTCTCTGCCTACTCTGCTGTGTGCGGGATATTGCGTGAAACTGATTTTTTTAAAAATAAACAGTCCAAGTGGGTATCTGAGGTAACACTTAATAGAGTGATGAAACTCAACGCCTGACTTTTGCATTGGTGCCAGAGCGAAGAAATGAAACTATAATAATAAATAATAATTAATTCCCTCGAGTGGGGATTGAACCCACAACCATCACGTTACATTCACTTCCTGACTATCTATTAACATAGCAACCTTTCAAGTCAAAGCTTCCCTAACTTAGTGAACCTTAATCTATAAAGCACCCAAAATTACCAGAACTCGTCCCCAGTCCTTCAACTAGCACTAAACAATGTCAGATATTACCGCACCAAGAACCTGTTGTTAATAAACTAGTTGGAGGAAGCAGCGACAAGACATGTTCTACTTAACAACAACTGACAGCTGGCCATTTAGATACAAGATTGAGATATTAGACGATTATAATTCGATATTATACTGTTCTAGAATCGATATTTATTAGTTGACTATTATTTTTTGTTGGGAAAAGTTATTTAATAATTATTTCTTCTATGGTCCAGTAAATATCCCATAAAATCGCTCTAAACCAACAGACAGACATTTTTTTTTTTGTAATATGCAAATATGAAACTATCATAATATGAACTTGAAAAACTACGGTTATTTTGAAATCACAGATAGACATTTTAATTTTGTTTATATAGATATAGATATAGATAATCGAAGCTTATCAATTTTCCTATAGCACAAACTATTACACAGAATTTACTACACCAAATACAATACTAACAGTTAAATCAGGTTTAGTTCAAAATAGGTGGCTAGCTAATCCCTTTCTGATAGAACAAGCGGTATATCCGTATCGTGTATAAGCACCCTCTATCAATTTTGCTATTTTGTGCTGCAAAACCAATAGTGGATTCCATCGGGCTCTCTCCCCACGTATATTCCATTTAAATTCGTATATGCTATTAACTTTTGACAAAACACATTTGGGTTTTGTAAGCCTTTTTAATACTTTTATTATTAAACATACTGTTATTGATACTTTTAAGTTTTTGAACGCAAACTAATTTTATATTTCAATCAATTGAAAATACTCACACCCAAAAATTTTTTTCAAGGCATCAACTGGAAATATATATTTTTACATTTAATGTAAGACTGCAGTATATAATAATCTATCAGGCGAACTTATACTAGGAAAGGCCACATAAAACTCACTGTGAGAGAAACAATTGTTTCTTAGATCTACGCCATCATTTTTTTCCATTTGGTCCTGCTTATTAATATTCATGACATACCTTATTATAATTTAACCGGAAATTGGAAAAGCTTAAATTTAATTTAGTCATTTCATGGTATTAAAAGAACCCTCGTTATAAAAAAAATTCTCCCTGATTCAAACCAGTAAAAATACATACATCAATTGTGTTTATGTAGAGTCTTTATTTGAGGTCTAGTTCCATTAACCTGTTTAGGTGCTGCTGGGTGTATGTGGTGATTTCCCTTAGCCATACTTATTACTATTATAATATATTTATCACATAGCAGCTTGGGGCCTAATCCTAACCTACCTCGGACACCTAAGCGAAGACATGGAAATATTAAACACTTTAATATCTGCGCTCAATTAAATAAATATAGAATCTTAATATAATGGGAAATTGAAGAAAAATCTATAGTTTTTACAAACAAATCAACGGTCCCAAAGCGACACGACCACCTCAATTTTCAATGTTTTGTTATTTTTCAACAAAAAATCTATCATTATCAAATCTACAAATAATACTAAAAACACAAGAGAAATAAAAAATAGTTTACAAATAAAAACAAAAATAAATAATATGAATAGGAATACCTCTTTCGTTTATTAAAGTCATGTGTCATCGAAATGGCTCCATATTTAATGAATGTAATGTCTCAAGTGGAATATTCAGTTTCCAATTTTCGGTAAAGTTACAATAAATAACATAGTTTTCTTTATTTATATTGATTTGATATTTGTTTTGTTTGAATCTTGTAGTATTGAATTGCTTAGGTCCAGCAGGTTGAAGCCAGTGGTCGTGCGGGTGCACCAACGAGTGACTGTAAACACGACAGGTTGTAGATTCGATGCGAACTCGAGGAAATGAAATATTTTATATTTTCCTTTTTTCAGCCTGATAACGAGGCAACGCGCGGCGTTGAGTTCCTCCAGCCAATTCGCAATATCTGAAGAGTGAAGAAGTGGGGAACAGATGTGTCTTAATGGAAACGTTCCCCGTGCTAAAATGTAAGGCAAAAAAAACTTAGGTAGGTTAACTAAGGTAAGGTAAGGTACTTATTAATATTATTTAATATTATTCTTTATAAAATATTGTTTTAACTAAAATGTGATTTATGTATAAATAAGATTTTTACAATAACATACACATTTTGGAGAAAAATTCTTCGATTAATCCATTATTAGAGTATCACGTAGCAGATTACTCTACATTTTGATAAAGAAAGCTTTAAGCCAACTTTCCTCATGGAATCTACAGTCTAGAATATATATTATATAAATACAACATCACTACTAAAATATTTTTATATGTTCAACCAAGTAAATAGCATGAAAATATTTCCATCTAAAAAATATTATAACGTTCAATCGAATAGAAAATCCTTTTGTAAATAAAAATAGCAATTTTTTTAAAATTATATTATAGCAAAGTTATTATAATATTATTTGCAAGAAATTTTGAATTGTGTTTTCATACAGAGGTATCAATTGCAAAATCTCTTACATGATTTCATTTTTAACAAGCAACTAATATAATTATATTTTTTTCTTTTCCAAGATGAGTTTGCTTTTGAAATAATAACTTTCCTAGAGCAAATTTTTTAACATAACATATTAAATAGAATACACAATATTAAAAAACATAAGGGTGTTAATGTAACTCGACGGTTGTGTGTTCGATCCCCTTTCGGGGGAATGAATTATTATTTATTAATATTTTAATTCCTAGCTCTGGAACCAAGGCAACATCGCAGCGTTGAGTCCCGTCAATTAATGCTTGCGTGGTGTGGTGCAAAGGGTCCGCACTTTCCACCATTTTTTCTTTAAACTTTGGCTCCATATTTTTAATAAATTATATATTTATATCATGAAAACCGTCAGTTAGTTAATGTATTTGGATAATCAATGTCAGAATAATAAATTGGTATTTATTGTACTTAACATGTAAGTATGTACATAATATGTACATATGTATGTTTGTTTATTACGTGGTCATATACTAGTACCACAAGCTTTAAAATAAACATAAAGACATATTGTTTTCCTAATGCTTCTCATATATCGTTGTCCGCTTTTAACACAAACAAAAGAATCTTAAATGAAAAAGTATTTATCTTTCTACGTTAATAAAGTCCGAAGTAAAGATAAAATAATATTTGACATTATAGTAACTAACATAGTAACAAAACAAAAAAAATATTGAGTTAAATATATGTGAATATATAAAATATATTTTCAACTTTCCACTGGAATCTTGTGGCTAATCAACCCGAATGTAATATGTCGTGACAGGGTAGAAAGTGTGCAGATACGCTGACTTGTTTTGAAGCGACCTTCTGTCATCTTTTGTCACTAGATATTCCTTACCGTAAATGTTTTCTTATAATCAACGAGGACAAGATGAATTCAATGTAGATCAAATAGATTGATAAATCTAGATTAATTAGATAGATAAATCATAGAAGTGTGTAGGAAATTGGCAACCATTGGTTGGCAACCACCATATATATGCAGAAATGTCTCAAAAATTCAGCAGAAAGTGGAGAACGGAAACCTCCTTAGGGACGCAGAGTGTCTTAACACTAGGTCCCCAGATTTCCTCGGTCTATCCTGGTACGTGTAGAATACAGCGTGAAGATAAAAATTAATTATTAATGATTCCCTATGTTTATATTAATCAAATGCACAACAAACGCTACTAAATATACTAGTAAATGCAATGTTTTGTTTAAATTCAGCTTTGGTTTATAATAGTGTTTGGCAACGATAAATATTGGATACGTCCCATTGTTATGGTTGCCATGTTTATGACAACTATGTGCTACATGCTGATATCATATTTACTGTTTTCAATAGAATTAGGCTATTATTAATAAAAGCTAATTCTAATTAAACTATATCGAAACTAAATTTTAGTATAGAATCAATTGTAATATATTTTATTTGTAGATTTGGTGATTGGTCACTTTATTCTCCATTTCCCGATACATATGTGTTAAGTGAAAGATCATTACTTAGTCGTATTGAGTACAAAAATATTTATACCACAGACAAAAATATAGCTGTAAATTTATAAGGATCACAATAAGTTCTATAAATAGGTTCCAACTTTTATATAGTGAATGGGATAATTGTGGGTTTGATTTCCAATTATTTAATTTCTTAACAAGACAGAGTGAGCGTTTAATTCCCCTACCAGTCAACACAAAAGTCTTGTAAATTGGCAAGAATGTGGGGAACAGGATAAAAATTATTCTTATTGATTTCTTACATGAAATGGGCGGAGAACGACTCTGAGAAGAGAGTATCTACACTTGGCTTTCCACGCCTAGCTTGCATAATATGCGGTATAAAACGTGTGAAAAATTGAAAAAGAAATAAATGAATAATTTCAACGAAATTTTACCGAAATACACGCGCACTATGGAGTATCAGTATGTTTCGTAACGTAAAACCCAATTTTCTTTCATCTAACAAGTTACATTAACTTTTCATATAAAGTTAAAATCGATAGAAAGGATAAAAGATTCCAGGAAAAAAAGTCACATAACGTAATCAAAGACCCACGAGTATATTGTAAGTATGGTATATACAATTAAATATACGTATATACTTATACGTATATATAGAAACATAATATATTTATCATGTTTCTATAATATTATAAAAATAAATTATAACAAATTTATAAGAATTTCGATGGAGCTCGATGAGATCGTATGGCTTAGTTGGTCAGAGCGCTTGGACGGTTTTCAAAGAGGCGCGGGATCAAATCCGCCACGATCAAATTTTTATACATTTTCTTAATAAGTATTTTACTTTAATTTATTTTAAAAAAGTATAACATGATAAAATATATGCTACCAAATTAAACATAAAAAGTCATTTTAAAAATTACCTTTCATCATCATCATCATCATCAGCCTGTCCTCGTCCACTGCTAGACCTCTCCAATGCCACGCCACTGAGCTCGAAAATTACCTTTACGTTTGCATAATTATTTCCAAAGATGAATAGTAAATGAGGTCGTCGATCTCTCGATCATCGACGCTCGTTATCTTTGACACTTAATTATCATTAAAGGCTGGTGATTGCAGGACTGCAGTGGACAGCAGTATGCGAGGACTGCTATAGGTAATAAGTTATTTAGATTTAGGTATATACATAAATATTATTTATTCTAACAATAAAAAACCGGTTAAGTGCGAGTCGGACGCGCTCACCGAGGTACCAATTTAAGAATTATAACGAGAATTATCTGATTAAAATTAAGATACCTCTCGGTATACGTAACACTTTAAAATATTTAATAAATGGCATTCTTGTCAAATGATAATTCTAAGTATTTATCTTTTATCTTCCTACAGAGATGCTAACAACATAAATAAGTTGTAACAAGCGCATAAGAATTTCGAAATAGCATGATGAGAACGTACGAGTATAGCTTAGTGGTTTTCTAAATAAGTATTTTTTCCTTTCTAAGTGTGGAATAAGACTTTACAAAAATATCAAAAATATTCTATAGGTACATCACTATCTTACGTAAGGTTGAGGACAGTCGTGGCGCATGGACAAAAGGGTGTGACTGTAAACACGACAGGTTGTGGGTTCGATTCCCACTCGAGGTAATTAAATATTTAATATTTTCATTTCTTCGATCAACACGCAATGGCTGCAGGCTGCAGACATGTTCATTATCGCGCCAAAAGGTGACTTTAATAAGAAACTGCTCTTAGGGTTCGCGCCTTTCCGGAGACTTTAACTTCAAAATACTCGATTGTAAGTACAATTACTTAGATTTTTACCATGTTTTTGTCAGGTTGTGTAAAAGTTAAAGTATTATCTATATATATAAAAGGACTTGTCCTCACTGACTGAGGTAAGACGCACGCACAGCTGTAACCGCTGTGCGTAGAAACGTGAAAGTTGGACAGATGTTTACTTACGTAATCTGGACATCCACTAAGAAGGGATTTTGAAAAACTTTTACCCTAAAGGGGTGAAATACGGGTTGAAAGTTTGTATGGAAAAAAAATTAAATCTTCACCGATTTTTATAAAATTTGAAATTTAGATTTTTAAAAGTATTTGATTGAACACGTATTTCGTCGTTTTCTAGCATTCTCCCCCTAAGGGTGCAAATAAGGGGTTGAAAGTTTGTATAGAATTTTTTTTAAATCGACACCAATTTTTATAAAATTTTAAATTCAGACTCCTAAAAATATTTAATTGAACATGTGTTTCATGATTTTCTAGAATTCATCCCCTAAGGGGTTAAAAGTTTGTATGGAAAAATCTTTAATACGCCACCGATTTTTATAAAATTTGAAATTTAGACTCTTTAAAATATATCATTGAACACTTGTTTCGTGGTTTATTAGAATTCACCCCTAAATACGCAAGCGAAGCTGCGTGCGTCCGCTAGTCTCACATAACCACTTAGACTGGCTATCTATTATCTATAAATATAGCAACCAGCTACCTTTAAGTCAAAGCTTCCATAAGTTAGTGAAGCTTAATTTATGGAGCACCTAAGATTATCAGAACTCGCTCCCAGTCCATACAACTTGTACTAAACAATGTCAGATATTACCGCACCAAGAATATATTGTTAAATAACTAGATAGTTGGAGGAAGCAGCGACAAGACATGTTCTACTTAATAACTGACAGCTGGTCATCTACAAGTAAGATTGAGATATTAGACGATTATAACTGGATATTACTCGGGCATCGATATTTATTAATGGTGATGTTGAAAGTTATTTTTTGTTGGGAGAAGTTATTTAATAATTCATTTCCTTGGAATTATAAGAAAACCAGATTTTTATTATGATTATTTTCTCAATCTCAATTGATATAACATCCTAGCACAGGCTTGATCCATTTTTAGATTTCTTTTGCTGCTACATGATTAATAATATATACATAGTTAATTTTACAATTTTTGCCCAGAAGTCAAATACACATATATCACGTTTGAAGTCAAACACGTTCCACTACACCACATTGGCCCATTACTTATTAATAAGCATAATTTTAAAAGTATTAATACATATAAAAATATATTTATTAAAGTAATAATCAAGAAAATATACTAAGAATTTATTTGGTGTAAAAACAGATAAGCCACCACACTGTAAACAAGGGTGGACGATATATCTCGTTGAAAAAAGCATCTCGTTTCTCCTGGAATGTGATCTACAACTCACGGATTTTTCCCCATCCCTTTCGAATATACGATGATGCCATCCATGTAGCGGAGCTTTGAAATGTGATGCTCTAGGAAGTCGGGATTGAAGTGTTCGTGTGGAACTTTCGTACTATTCTACAATGTTTTTATGTAATAATGCTTGTATTTTCGTAAAAATTTTGTTCTTTTATATATAACATATCTTCTTTTATTCTTTTATAAATAAGGTAAAAGTTCTTAAATCCCGATCGCAACTGTTTATATAGCCTGTCTTATTTGTGAGGGACAGAATGTCTTAACACGAGGGTATTTTTCCCTCTGCCTGCACAGCGTAAAGCTGATTTAAATTTAATTTAATTTATAAAAAAAATAACAAAAATAGTTCTAAAATGTTTCTTCTTAGCTTAGACTAACAACCTTCACTCACAGACCCGTTCACGATGGTAACCGTCGTTAAGCATTTTCATTCATTTATATAAATAACACTAAATTTCTTATCACCAATAAATACACTAAGTATATAATAATAATTTAATTATTCATAAAAATATTATATATTCAATAGACTTTTACTTAAAATAAAATATCTATTTTTATTACAAGAACAATATTCCAAATCACTTCCTTATAGATTGAATATGTGAAATAAATTGAATCAACCCTGAAGTTAGCTGCTAAAAACGTGTCACGTCGCCACATTACAGAAGATCCAGGTTAAAGTGTCTTCCATTTCGTAGTAGGTCTCTATATTACTACAGCTGGTATTCGTATAATAGATGCTTTTACTGTAATTTTATTTATATTATTTGGTCGCTACAATTTAAGTTTATTAATGTCCAAAATTAACAGAAACAGACATTCACAATGCTGAAAGATAGTAAATAAAACAACTGAACCTGTATTCTTATTACAAAATATTACTTGGGATCATGGCGCAGAGGCACAGGACGATTGTGGGTTCGATTCCCACTCGAGAGAATGAAATATTTAATATTTTCATTTTCTCGCTCCAGTAAAGAGGCAAAAACGCGGCGTTGAGGTCTGCCAGCCAACACACTATGCCTCTTAAATTTGGGAAACAGTGTAGAACACACTCTAGATTTCCTCTGTCTACCCTGCTATATGCGAAAAAAAAAACAAATTACAAAAAAAAATATTTTTACTAAAGGCAGTAAGTAGTGAGCCAAATACATTTCTACAAAGAAAATAGGGTTATTTTACAACTTTATTTGTGATACAAGTTGAAAATTCCCGTGTTTGAGATCATTAGTTCAGCTACATTACTCGTGAGTTATCACTTTATCCGGAACAATGATATATTGTTTCCGATTTTTTCAAGCGCTCTCCACATAAACTTGTCTCTGCCATAAATAACTTGCACCTGGCAAGTCTATATTCAGTATTAAAAAATACAGTAATTTTGACTGATTATTTTATTATTTCAGCTTCACGCTGTACCTCGCACGGTAGGGTAGGCAGAAGGAACCTAGTGTTAAGAACTATGACACTGCATCCCCCATTTTCCACCAAATTCGGCAGGCATCGCATGTTGAGTGGCGAAACTCAATCAGAAACTCAATCAATTAAATATTAAATTTCCTCGAATGGGAATCGAACTCACAACCCGTTGCACTGTATGCCTCTGCGCCACGACTGGCCTCAGTATAGTGGTCAATATAATTTATACACGTAGCAAAAATACAACACTTATAAAAAAATGAAAAAGACTAAGTTATCTTAGTTTCAATTGTAAATGTTCATTTATAAGCATTGCTGTAGAGAAACATTTCATTTATTTACCTTAGGTAAGATATCCGCTTCTTGTGAACCAGATTACTGGCGAGGCGGGTTTGTACGATAGATAGGATGAAAGAATTGAAAGGACAATAGTCTAGGAAGATAAAATATTGAATTTGTATTGTAGATTTAGTTGAGAAAATGTATTTAACCGTATTCCTTTTATAAAAGTTAGCGTATAATCTTCTGTGTTTATGTGCGTGTTTTTATTACTACGAAAACACAGTTTCAAAGATACTGGAGGAAGGTCACGTAAAAATCATGAGGATCCCCCGGAGAGCATGTATGAAGAGGTTATGACAGTGGACGAGGCGAAAGAGGTATGGAGAGACCGTAGTGTTTGGCGCTCCGTTCTCTCTGACTACGCTAGGGATAAAGCGTGAAGCTATGTTATGTTATGTTGTTATTACATGTAAATAAGTAATTGTAAATTTCACCCGCCTGAGCTATGCTAGTGTATTTAAGGAAAAAAATATATTTTAGTATAGTTATCAATACTTCTAAGTAATTAATAAATCTTAATTTAAATGTTATTGTAAATGTAATAGTCACAAAATTTCTTTAACAATTTATATTGTAGAGAAATTAATTTTTGTGTATTTTGAAATTTTTATATTATAAAAATAAATGTTCCACTAAAGTCGTTTGAAAGAAATAACAGCAAGTGTAAATATTAAGCTAAGATTATGGCATTTCAAGTCGTACTCGAGATTACAAACAAATTTAAAGCGAAATACTATTTAGTTTCTTGGAAATGTTTACTCCTGGTTTAATACAAATATGATTCCAAATACGACCAAATTAGTTCAAACTTAATTGAAACTATATTGCATTAAGATGTTTTAATTATTTCATTATAATTTGTGTAACTCTAATAATTTTATAAAAATTGTAATTTCTTTCAGCTTTACTCTGTATCTTGTTTATAATGTAGTAGGCAGAGGGAACCTAAGAGTCTGGGAACCTAGTTCAATGGCACTCCGTTTCCATTAAGATATTTTAGTTCCCCACTCTACGCTAAATTCTGGAAGCATTGCGAATTGAGTGGTGAAACTGAACGCCGCACCGTTCCTCGTTACCGAGCGAAAAAATAAAGATATTAAATATTTCGTTTCTTCAAATGATTATTGAACCTACTATCCATCGTTTTTACAGTAACGCGCCCCAGCCCAACGACTAGCCTCGAAACTGCGCTACGAAGTTAACCTCGAAAGTGTATCATAATTATGTCAATATTAATTATCCTCATATATTTACAAACATTTAATTACATTAAACATCAAAATCCCACTCTTACAAAAGTTCATTCGCTTTCACGTATCCTCTACTAAACTTTACTAAATCTATTTACCAAATCATTCGAGACAGTTCTGAAATATTAATCCTCTATTGAAAGAGTTGGGGCTATCCGGTCCGGAACAGGACTTGGTTTACTTTTCGGAAGGATCCTTAGATAAATTCATGATAACTAGATAAAAAACTTTTACGTACGTCTTACAATTTAATTTCAAGCTTCATTTTCTTCTGGGAATTACTTTCGATTTGTCCTTTTGAAAACCTATTATAGGAGAGAGTTCAAGACTAGTCTCTTTAATAAGACATTTTAATGGATGACTTTAAAACATATCAGAAATGCTAGTCCTATTTCTTTAAATTGTGTTTTAAATTAAAAGTCCATTTATAGCTTAGGTACTCCTTGTACCATAGATATATAAACAAAATGAATCTATCTTCTATCATATAATAAAAAGCGGACGGAAATATGGTTTTTTTGATAGGTATTACATAAATTGCTTAAAAGAAAAATAAGAAATCATTTTGTTCAATAGCTGTATACAATTTTAATAGTCAATTCACTTACAATTTCGAGAAGGTCACAATAAATAATTCAATTTGTCGATTTTTCGAATTATCTTTTATAGGAGGTAAGTATATTATAACGTAAGTAAAATAATATTTATTTATATACATTTATTTTCTCGAAGATTTGTTCCAAGTTGTAGAATGGAAATCGATCAACCGTGGTCTTCGAGTGTTGGATCTCATTCATAATCATTCCTTTATGTATGTCCAACATTTTAACACTCATTCCCTCACGTACGGCATCATTCCCTCATTCTCAATTTTTTTAACTACCCTCTTTCTACTTTCCCATGAAAACTCACTTATTTTGGGGACCACTATATCATTGATAATTAGTTACACTAGTAGTAATACAATTCATAGAAAAGAATAGTTAAATATGGAAAATATTTTTAATAAATTTTTGAAACCCTCATTTCGTATTTTTGCTAGAATGACCCATATATTGTGTTTTTTCTAGTAGAATCTGATTTTAAAAATAAAAAAATATATTGGGGCCGCGTTCGTTATTTGAATTAAGAAAAATATTTTTTTGACAACATAATAATCGGGGTTACCATACAAGAAAAAATATTATTAAGTAAAATATATGTGCATCAATATATACAATCTATTTTGACACTTTCCATTGGAATCTCGCGGCTAATCAACCCGAAAGTAATATGTCGCGACAGAGAAGAATATCTTCAGATACGCTGACTTGTTTCGAAGCGACCTTCTGTCATCTTTTGTCACTGGAAATTCTTTACCATATATGGTTTTCTCATCATGAACGAGGATAAGATGGATTTAATAAATTTTAATGCAACGTTAATAAGAGCCGACTGTAGCAGATTTTTTTTCTTAGTTCTCTGTGAACAAATTATTATATTATGCGTTTATTTTTTTGAAGCGATTAATATACAACTAGTTGTTATATTTATCGACAATAATAATCTATTTCTTACTTAATCTCGAACTGAAATATTTATTTACGTTTATATTTCCATTTCTTTGCTCTGGTATCGAGGCAAAGCGCGGCGTTAAATTCTGCCACTCAACACGCAATGCCTCCAGAATTCGGCAGAAAGTGGGGAACGGAGTGTCTCAACACTAGGTTCCCTCTGCCTACCCTGCTGTGTGCGGGATACAGCGGGAACTTACTTATTTGTAATATGCCATAACATTTCTACAGTCTATACCATGCTAGGACTAATAAGTGAGAGAGAACTCAACGCCACGATTATAAAATTAGGCAATAGATTACATTTATTTCCAAATTAACTTTTTAATGTGAAAAAAATATATCTCCTTTAGAAAAAAATCAAGAACTTTATTATTTTTAATATTTTTATTATATTCGTTGTATGTACGAGAAAGAAGTTTTACAGCCTGACCCTCACCCAGTAAGCTTAAGGTGTCAAAAGCAAAACAGATGATAACAGATTTTCCCATTCACGTCACACCTGTATTCACTATTCAATGTTTCACTTTCAACCTAGATATGTATAGTAAGTAGGTATTAGTTATGACATTTCTTCACTAAAACAGAATATTTTTTATTTTAATATGTTTTTTTCACGACTGTTTTATTATCTTTTATAGCCAAAGCTTAGATGACGTAGTCATGCAGTATTACAGCACTTATCTGTCAATTATCTAATTGTCGGCTGTAAGCGAATATGTGGTCATTTTTATTAGGGTTCCGCACCTGTAAAGTAAAAATCGGAACCCTTATAGGACTCACTTCGTTATATTATAAATTATATTCATTTTCTTGCTATAGAAGACAAAATACATAATTAAACTGTACTACACAACACGCAATCCAGGCCTAACCTGGCTACCCTGTTATTACATGCGTGATAAAATGAGAAGCTGGATTTCTTAAAACAAATATTTCATTTATTATTACAGTTTTAACATTTAAATCAATAAGACCAGATCGCAAAACGGCTCACACATTATTATATTCAATTTACCTGCCATACTAATATAACGCGACGTATTTATTGATAGAGAACATTTTAGATATTTATTACATCACCGTTTCAAAGTTGACAGATCCAATTACACGAACGTTTAGAAGGCTATGTACGCTAATGCCGATATTAAACATAGTTAGTGGTGAGGCATAAATCATATTAGCCCCGTACTTCGACACCCAATAAGCGTTTTACGAATTAGGACGAGATAAATTATCACCCTTCGAGATTAATATGAATTTTCCAATAAATAAATTTTGTAAATTAAAACGGCATCTCATGCCTGAAATTAGACAAGTGTTTTTTTTTTACATATGTGAGTTTTTTAGTGCTAAATTAAAATTGGTTTAAAGATATTGTTTCAATAATAGTCTTGATTGAAATATATAATTTAATAAATACTGAAATATTATGTTTTACCATAGATATTTTATCTTTTACAAATATATTTGTACAACGAAATATTTGAAGGCCCGTTTTATATTCTCAAAGGCCAACTTAGACGAACTTTGTCAAAGACTATATAATTGCAGTATCTCTTATTCATTTGGACTCCATCTCGGCATTCATACCTGCCTAGAGTGTTACAGCTTCCAGTTTTAAGCAATCATAATTCAACTTTTGTTTGTTTTTCAAGCTTCACGATGTATATCGCATATAGTATGGTAGGCACAGGGAACCTAGTGTTTAGACACTCCGTACCTCGAAATTTGCGCTTTTACCTTGGTACCAGAGCGAAGAAATGAAAAAATAATAAATGAAAATTCCATATCTCGAGTCAGGATCGAACCCAAAACTATCGCGTTAGTTACACACTTGTGCCCCAGTACCACTACTCAACTTATATTAGTATTAGGCAAAATTGTAACTTAATATCTAAGTAGAACTTAAGTTTCTATAAACTTATACCCAACATTCGTAGACACAGGAGTTGTAAAGTACTTTGGGCTTTGACGTCTTTCAAATTGCTTAACGCAATTTTTACATCACTTCTTTGGACATTGAGATTGATTTTACTTGAAAAGTTAATCTTAGTTATAGCCTGTTCGGTGACATGGCTTTAGAAACTTCTGTGAGAGAAAATAAGTTTCGTAATCTAATATGGTTTAGTGGGGAAAGATTTGAGCTCGTCATCTTGTGTGTGTTTTTTCTTCAAGTAATTATAAATATTTCTATAAATAAAATTATGAATATTTTTATAAATAAAATAACCTAAACAGCAAAGTGAAAAACCAGATTAAATTCTATTTAGTTCTTTTGGGATAGCAACTGATAACATAAAATATATGGGAAAATGTTTATATTGTAGCCAAAAGGTTGTGTCGATAAAATAATGTGAAAAAAAATGGGAATATAGGCCAGTCGTGGCGCTAAGGTTGAAAAGCACGACAGATTATGGGTTCGATTCCCACAAGAGGAAATAATAAATATTTTCATTTGCTCGGTCATATAATAACAAAATTAAACAGATTACCGGTAATATATGTATTCGTATTAGCACAAAAAATAAAACAGTGTCACAACACTCTATTTATTTACCATTTCATTTTCAATGAATTTTAATATTTGCATATGAAATATTTACTATTATATATAAAGAATAAAAGCCAAGGTGTGATATTGGATAAGAATAATGCAGTTGACTGCATTACCGCGGCGGCCATGGAATAATATAAATTTTATGATATCGCCGATATCCGCCTCAACATTCACTGAATTTTTATTTTATCCACTTCCAAGTATTTATTTTCTTTTTCTCAGTACACCGTTTTCACAAAGTTATTTTAGACATAACTTTATTAGAGGAATACTCACTTTAAAGGACTATGGATAAAATTTAATCACGTCGTTAATATTAGTACTGGTTTAATGTGGAGCTAAAATTATTATTTTTGTATTGTGTTCATTTATGGTTTTATTTCTTTTGAAAAAAGTTATATGTGATTTTGATATTTGTTAGCTGATAGACATATCTTTGATAATGCTTAAAGCTCAAAATATGTCTATACAAGCGGACGCGCGCAGCTTCGCTTGCCTATTTCAGGGTGAATTCTAATAACCCATGAAACATGTGTTCAATGAAATATTTTTAAGTCTAAATTTCAAATTTTATAAAAATCGGTGGCGATTTAAAGATTTTTCCATACAAACTTTCAACCCCTTATTTGCACCCTTAGGGGGTGAATTCTAGAAAACCATGAAACA
>JAKRZM010000805.1:124072-146553 GCA_036379175.1 Heliconius cydno galanthus | reverse complement strand
ATAAAAAATCAGTTCTATGTATTGAGATACAAAAATAAAACAACGTCAATACAGTCTGAAAATCTCTAACTATTCAAATCAAAAAATGAATAATTGAAAAACTGTCGTTGAGGAAACCATAAAAGGTATTCACAAGTTAAATGGAATACGTGTGCAGCCACACGAGCTCGATGGAGTATTGGTTTTCCTAACAAAATAGAAAAATTGATAGCTGGAATGTACTTATATAGTTTTGGAATGCAAAAACCAACTGTGCAAGAATCCTTAACAATCTTGTTGAGGTTAGGGATTGTTTAGTTAAACTTTTCTAAGAAATTTATTATTTTTTAGGTTCAATCTGTTTCCCGCACATAGTTAGTAAGACGGAAACTGGGAAGAGGGAACCTAGTGTTAATACACTCCGTTCCTATTAAGACTCTTCCGTTTCCCACATTCTTGTATCAACGGTCCACGATGGCCTCTAAAATAATAAGGATTTACATGAAATAATTCGTTATTCGCTTAAATGTTCTATTTAATGTAATAAATGTTATGATAGTAAATTAAAATATGCTCTAAGATTGTAGTAAGTTTATTTATAGTGTTAGGCTGATTGAAATATAACAAAATTGAAAACAATCTTTTCCCCAAAGCAACATTTTACTAATAGTAATAAAATAGAAAAAAAAATATCATAATACAATTATAGGTTTAAATAAATATCTACAGTTAAGTTAACCAAATTCCATAATTTTTCACTATATCAATTCCAATTGTAAAATCATAGCAATGACTAAAATTATTACACTGTAGAAAAGTAAGTTTGTTGCCAAAAAGGACATTTCTCGTCGAAACTTCTGTAGTACTCGTAGCAACTATTCAGTTTCTTAACGCGTCTCAGATGGTGTTCGAAACTTTTCAGAATATAAATAAAAATTTGAAATATTTTTTAAAAGTGGAAATAAGGAAAATATAAAAAGTATCTAAATATTCTTTTACGTTGCGTTTTTCAAATAGATAAAACTACAGTTTTAACATACTTTAATATAGTAAATGTATTTTTTTAGCTGTATTTAGCAGATGAGACGCAATCCCTACAATATAATAATGACGCCAAGCCATTTTGGAAGAAAATTGTGAAATTGTACCCGCACTTATCGAAAGAAATGTGATAGTAAATTTTACAACCCTCTTGAGAAAGTCTGGATTGCTAAAATGGTATCTCAACGACAAGACCTGCCATTTACTTAATCTCTTCTGTTGAGTACCAACATTGTTCTAGGCTATTAGATTCATTGCACGTCGCGCGTCCCCTCAAAAAGATACTCCTAGATTGATATTCTTTCATGAAAGCCAGGTAGTAAAATTTATTACTAGGTTGTAATATAGAATGTTCTAGATTAAGGAACACTTTATGGACTAAGTTTTAGGACCCAGACAAAGTGCGACGTACGTGATTCAGATAATACGAATATGGAAATTTATAACGTTAATAATTCCAAATTTCATGTATTTTAGATGATTTAGCTTGCCAGGTTATTCAATGAACTGCTTAAGTTTAAACAAGCGATTCGGTTTAATTAAATACTCATAGTTTTCAAATTAGGGCATGGTATCATATGGTGTCTATAATAGCATCATCATATTTGATAAGAAGGTTTTACAATCGATAGAGAAGACCAAAAAGCTTCGATAGTAATAAATTAATCATGTTTACAAACTCCCACTGGGAGAATATTTAGCTGTATTTATAATATATATACGAGTGCTTGTATTAGGGTAAGATAAGCAATGATAAGAAATTAAATTATTGATTAATACTTTTATAATATCAACTAAAAAAAATTTTATACTTTTATAAAGATATATTTACTTTTATAAAAAAAACTTTAAATCATCTTATGGTAGGTACTTCCCTAGATACCACGTAACATTAAATGTAAAGAAAATATATTTTATTTTTACGATTCATCCTGTTCGTGACATCACTGTAATAGGCGCGATTTCGCTAAGCGCACGAGCTGGTTGAAAAAAAATTCTCATACCGTGATCCGCTTCTGAGGATATCTGTCTTGCGAGACGGCCGTGAACATCAATAAAGCTGAACACGCCAGCCATGACTAGGCGAATATATTGTATTTGGGCAGGATATTATGATTATATAACTTAGGCTGTGTAATTATATTATGTTAATAGGTAGAATAAATATAAAATAGAGAGAATTTGAAGAAACTTTTATTGTGGTTGTTATTAGAATTCAATAGATAAACAAGAGGTTTACTTCCGCCACTTATCACGCAATATCTCAAAAATTTGAGGGAAAATGGAGAACGGAGTGTTTGAACATTAGATTATACATATACTTCCCTTCGTATTCTTTTCCTCGCTTTCATATTTTAGAATATTAATACTAAAAGATACTTTTTTCTCTTTTCCGCAGAATTTACGAGTAAATTCTATATTAGCGTTTCCTTATACTCTCTAAGCATTACAAGCCAAATTTCAGAGTTTTACGCCGCGAAATTGTGTACGTTGACTGATGACTATTGTATCTCGCTACGAACATCTAAACTTTTACAAGTTTATATAAATTAATTAAACAAACAGGCATTTCATAGTTTAACACTTAAAATATACGAGACAGTATTTTTTCCCATAATACATAGAATTAAAAAAAAATCTCTAATAAAAGCTTTAATCAATTACACGTTAATTGTGTCTAATTCCACGTATATGTGGAAACGGTGGTCTGCGGTGGAAAGCCAATTCCCGTGTAAAACCACGTGACGCGCCACACCTGAATCTTCGATGGCGTTACCACAGGATGTCTCTACCACGTGATATCGATCTGTTAAATTTAAAAACCTTTGTTATTTTCATGCAAGGCAGTATCTGTATTATTTTAAATAATATCTTGTTATTTGCCAACCCGGTATCTGACCGTAAAAATGCTGATTATGGGTTCGATTCTCACTCAGAGGAATGATTTTATTTAATTGTGTTAAATCTAAGAAATAATAAAAAATACATACTTATAGCATTTATATAACAGTAATTAAGATTATAAGATGATATTAAGAAGTAGCTTTACATATATAAATATGTAAATGAATTTTACATTAAATTGCTCGATACAAAAGTTAGTTTATTTTAAATAAGTGTAATAAAATATATTAAACCCGCTTAAAAACAGATTTCGAAATTGATTGCGATTCTTAAAGTATTAATATTTAATTTGAATGATTGTTTACAGATCCAGAACGTGCAATGTGTATAATTGGAAGAAAAACGGTAGTAAAGAAATACGAATATTTATGATACTAAGGATATATTTTCTTACTCGTAATAAATAGGTTTTTGTATATGTTTTTTATTATTTATACATATTATAATTATACATTTTATTATTATATATTTAAAAAAATCTAATATTCAATAATATTTTCGTAGTCGTTAAAAAAAAAATTATTATACAAACTGTTGCAATAAATCTTTTTGAAACAAGACAGATCAAAAAATGTTATACTTTCGAGATTCCTAAGATGCTGCGAATTTACTTCGCAAGCGCAAACTGAATAAAAATAAGGTCCCCTTGCTGCCTGAAATATAAGTGGAAATTGGAATAAAGTTTTAAAATGTGTCACAATAAAACCTTACAGCATAGAATTATTGCTCTAATATTTGAATTATATTTCAATTTAAAATATCTGTTTATTTCACGTATATCAAATACATAAATGTAATGACCGTGACCACCGAATTGTTAATCGCATAGAGAAAAGAAGACCATTCTCAATGAAATATATCTATAATATATAATTGAGATAGTCTCGACAAATATACTCACTTTTTTTTATGTGACCAATAAATAATATTTATAAGATAAAATAATAAATCAGTTTAACATTGTATCCAGCACGCGGCAGGGTGGGCAGAGGGAACCTAGAGCGAAGATATGAAAATATTGATAAATAATAATTCATTCCTTCGAGTGGATATCGAACCCACACCCCTCGCGCTACACTCGCACCTCTGCGTCACGGCAGCCGCATTATGTTTGAACTTTCAAATAATGGTTAAATAAAATATATGCGACTGTAACCATCGAATTGTTAGTCACATAGAAAAACGAGGCCCATTCTCAATGAAATATATGGGTTACCCTTGTTTACAGCTTATCCTTAAGACTTTTTGGGTATTTTTAACATCGCTGTAATTTAAGTTGAAGTTTTATCTATTTTACTAGTGTCTATTTTGTTAAGGTTTTTTTTTCAACTTCAAACATCTACTATGGTGAATATACGGACATCTCATAATATATGTACGTATACATGCTTTCTAATATATGGCATATGATAGATTAGATATGGGCAGCGAAACCAAATTAACCTGTCTCATCTTCTTATCGTTTTATATATGAAAACAAATGGGGATTTTTTTTTAAATTAGTGTACCCACAAATAACGCACTTAGAGATTTACGACCCGAATTGACGATTTCACTGCCAAATGTTTAGCATTCTCCATTGTGAATTCAGTTCAAAGGGAAGAATAATCAAATCGAAGAGAATTTTATAGGTGATCGTTGGTTGATTGAATGTCACCTTTACTTCTTCTTGTCATTGCTAAAATAAACTAAGAAAAACTTCACAAAATTCAATACACGAACTATAGCCAGCTTTACATGTCACATTTCTTTCATAAAATCGTGACTGTAGATCAAACAAAAACAGCCGTTTCGAGCATTATGAAACGTCAACGTCAGATTTCGCATTGCAGTGTGTACATGGTTGTGACAAGCTATAAGCTATGAACCTAAAATACTAATATTCGGTGGACCTAAAATGCTAAAAAATAAAATAATAAAAAGTTAATAATAGTAGAAATTTCAGTCTTTATGCTTAATCTCTCCGCTTATTTTAGTTTATCCTACAAATCATTTATTTTATTACTTAAAAACAAAAAAAATATATTTAAAAACCATATAGCCTCTAACGGTAGATGGAATGTATGAATAGTAAAAAATATGGCGAATTTATTTGAAATGTAACAAATATTTTTTTTTTATTTTTCAACTAGTCATGATAAAATTTGGCTCCCAAAAGCTTTTCCAGGACATAAAGCTTTTCATCTAATAGACAACTTTCCGTGGGATAATTAAATAACTGATTATATCTGTACATTTGAAAAAGATTCGTAAATACTTAACTAAACGCAATCTTATGTACGGTGTTGGAAGACAAATCACCATTTGAGGAATATTTATTTTTACATTACCTCTCATACTTTTATGTAGGACCGTCATAAGTTTTTTTTATTATTTATTTCACAATTTTAGATGAGGAACCAGTCTATAGAGTCAAAATAATTTTTAAACTTTAGTTTCATTTAAAACATTTAGCTGTTTCAAATTGGCATTTTAAAATAAATTATAGCTTTTAGAAAGTTATTATTTCTAACTAAAATCTACAAGTGCTTTTTGTTAATTACAGATATAATGCTTCTCCATTATTCTGGAGAATATTATCTCAATATTTTGAGAATCAACAAAATATGATCAGTATAAGAAAGTATCTAATTATCCAACTTCCTCGTCACGTAGCTCCGTAGTCCGACTCCACCAATTATCGAAAATATGTCTTTCGCCAGCTAACTTCTTGATTACTTTGAATTTGTTATATTACTTGGTTATTTATTTTACTCTTTATTGATAATATGTTATCTATTTTTGTGACAAAGGAATACTTTAAAATAACTCCTCGCTCTATAGTTAAAAAATAGAATTTATAGTATAGAAGTCGGACAGTAAATGCAAGCGTTAAAGCAGCCATCTTAAAGCTACGCAAGTCCCAGGACATTGCTACGAGCCCCTTTCCGTGTATTGGGGTTAGCACCCCCACGAAGAATCTATATTATATATATTTTTAATTTTTCTTTTCTTTTTTGTTTTTATTTATACAAACAAATAAGTAAGCCCATTGATTTGTAAATAATATTTGTTACCCGGTGATGAAACTAACGTTTTTGCCTTAAAGTTATTTTGCATGAAATTTGAAGTTATGCTAACCTACTAGTATTCCAGGATCCTTTTGATATTGTTCCGTTTTTTTTTAAATTTTAATCGAAATATTGATTGTACATTGTCACACCTGCTAAAATTAATCGTTTAAATAAAAATGCCTTCCGCATAACCTATGGCCTGCTGCCTTTTTCCCTATAGGTTTTATATAATATAAAAATTCGAATATAATCGAGGATTGATATTTTTTTTAATCGAACCCGAATAAGCAATATGTATGTAATAATATCGTTAAAGCTTAATAAAAGATTTTAAGATTTTATACTTAAAAAACCCGGTAACATATATTTTATCCGAGAATCTATTCTTAGTCAACTACTGAAGTTGACAGGAAAAATATAAAAGTTTTAACTGGTCATACAAATTAATGGTATCGACGCTTCCTAAAATTACCAACTAGCTCAAAATATCAAAAAAACTAAGTTTACTTAAATAGTTAACTACATACTACTACTGTATGTTATTAGAATATCCCTATTATTATGAACACTTGTTAAAAAACATATAAAATTATAGGTTCATTTACATCTAGTAATTTCTAGAGGTCAGAGGTGGCCCGAGGGCTTAAGCGAGTGTCTGTAAACACGAAAGGTTGTGAGTTCGATGCCCACTCGAGGAAATGAAGTTTTTTAAATTTTAATTTTGCCGCTCTGTGTCCAGGCAAATCGTGGCGTTGAGTTACGACTCAACATACGATGCCTCCAGAATTCGGCGGGAAATTGGAATCGGAAGTGGAATGGACCTTAATGCTGTCTCAACACTAGGTCCCCAGGCTACCTCTGCTTACCCTTCTATTTGCGAAATACAGCGTAACACTAAAAATAATAATAATAATCTCTAGTCGGTACCTAAGACATTTATTTTTAATTTATACGTTCTACAAAATTTTATAACATTCTGTTAGCTAAAATTAATTAATAGCGTCTTAAACCTTCGTGGACTTACCTTGTACTCTACATTTATTTTCAGTGCTACCGATGCACGTTCTTATTCGGCTTCGCTAATTAAAAATGTGTTTAATTTAGCTTAAAATTTTGCGGTCTAAAGGAATTCTCATTTCCTTAACATTTTTGAATGTCTCCGATGTGAAATATAAGCCTATGTAATATCATATTTAGACGGTACGAATTTAAGTAATGTTTATATTATAAAAAAACAGTTAAGTGCGAGTCAGACTTGCCTACTGAGGGTTTCGTACCTATTTCAGGATTGGACATTTTTTTTGTATGAAATGAACTACAAATTAAGATTTATAATGATTTTTTCTATGAAATGTAACCTAACTTTCACTTTTTGGAATTTCTTTTTTTTGTGTTGAAAGTTCTCACTACATTCCTAAATTTTTTCTATTAATTTCAGCTTGAAACCTCCACGCGATATCAAGATAAAAGTCTTAACAAACGGACGGACGGACATACAGCAAAATGAACCTATAAGGATTCCGTTTTTTCCTTTCGAAGTACGGACCCCTAAAAAGTACGATACGAAATTTTCCATATTTAAGTTTCCAAAAACAAAATTAGCATTTACATTTAAAAATCACTTATCTACATTTTCCAATTCATATTTTCATCATCATCACCATTAACTGTTCTCCGTACATAGCTACATATGTCACTCTAATTCAGACAGAGCCTGACGCAAGCCACTAACGTTGCCAATGATCTCAACCCTCGCTATATGAAAACTAATATATTACTTAAACCAAAATATAAAATACTACTTTAAAAGAAAATAAACATAATAATATAATAAAAAAAACCAGTATAATATACAGTAAAAACCGTAGACTTACGCATTTGACGTATACGTCAATCGGGTGCCGGTGCGCTCAGTTAGTACCACGCAGCCTCTTGCCGGGGTGACTCGATCCTGGCGTTCCACGTCCACAGATATTATATCTACGGAGTGCAGTGAGTGCGAGTGTTTTTTAATAGTGTTGTGCTCAAAAATGTGAGTATATATTATTTTTATCGGTTTAGTTAGTTGGGAATTAATTAGGTTTTTGAGATTTGTATTTTATATTGAATTAAATTGTTTTATATATGTATTTTATATGTTAATAAACGTTTTAAATAAAGATTAAAATCAAGTAAATCAATTATTTTTTTTAAGCTATACTCGATGTATAAAAAAAATATAACACAAAAGTTAGTTATACATAAATATAAAAGAAAATCTATGACTTTATCAACAGAATGTAAGTAATATTTTATTAAAAAAAAAAACATTTAAAAAATGCTGAAACATCAATTTGTGAGTTCTAAAACATCTGCAAATAACATGAGAAATATTCTAACGTTATTTTTTGCTGTGTGATGTAAGCTGCCAATTAGTTGGCAGTTTCACTGAAAGCTCGGACCTAAATTTGTTTGTACCAAATTTTATAATTTCGTACTAAAGTTTTAACAGGTTTTTAATTAAATTAATAATTAAAAACCTGGTACATAAATATATTAGAATGATCGGTGATGTCTTAAATTATGATTTCGAAAAATATTTATCTTATTGATGGGAGGAATTATTTTTAAATTTAAATTCCAAATTCTTTTTAATTTCCTTTTCAAGAATTATTTTTAAATTTCAAATTCCTCACCTAATTGTTTTAATGGAGAAAAGATTAACATTATGATTCAGTTATTCAAAATTATTAAACGACAGGAAAATTCTTCTAAAAACAGGAACGAAATTTTTTCCTCATAAATCTGCTCCGTTAATAATTTAATATCATTGGTATTTTACGTGATTATTTATAGGAAAATTTGTGATTAATTTAAGTAAAATTGAGATATTTGAACAGAATTTTTTAATTAAATTTATATCTTTATCTTTACTTAAACAACAAGCGTGCAGTTTTAAGCGCGACAGGCTGTGGGTTCGATTCCCACTCGAGAAATTTTCATTTCCTCGCTCTGGTAAGGAGGAAAAGCACAGCGTTAAGTTTCGGGACAAATGGGGAATGGAAGTATCTTAAGGGGAACGGAGTATCTAAACATTAGGTTCCCATGTTCCCTCTGCCAACCCTGCTAAATTTTCGGGATAGAACATTAAGGTAAACACATCAATATCAATATATATTGTGTTATCAAAACGATATAACTGAAAGTAGAAGTTGGCGATAGAGAACTAAAACTAGTTCGACCAGCATTCCCCTTATATGATACATCAATCAATTACCAAAACTACTAAAGTACGAGCACAGATGCCGTTACAGAAACTACTTAATGTTATAATAATAGTTGATCTCACTTGGGTCTTTATTAAGGTGCTCCATTTTAGTCATTTCCGTGATCTATGGGTTTGTTAAAATAGTAAATAATATAAAATCAAACTGAAATTACTTTTAGTATCAATTTACTTTTCCATTATATAATTTTCAGGCGAAAATGTAAAAAGCACACTTAATTACAATGCCTTTTTTACTATATTCATTTTTTTGCTCGCACGAGACAGGGTATTCAGAGGGAAATCGGGGGCCTGGTGGTAAAACGCACTGTTCTCATTAAGACACTTCTGTTAACTATTTTCCACCGAAATCTGGATGAATTGCGTGTTGAGTGGCGGAAATTAACGCCGCGCTGACCTCGTTACCAGAACGAGGAAGTAAATTATTATATATTTAAATTCCTCG
Source organism: Heliconius cydno galanthus (assembly GCA_036379175.1). Classification (NCBI taxonomy): domain Eukaryota; kingdom Metazoa; phylum Arthropoda; class Insecta; order Lepidoptera; family Nymphalidae; genus Heliconius; species Heliconius cydno. The sequence continues at coordinate 136,865 of JAKRZM010000805.1, read as the reverse complement.
ACTGGGAAACGAACCACAACTTTTCGTGCTTACAGTCACATCCTTGTGCCACTGTGCCACTTAACAAAATATACTATATTTATATATTTTTTGATATATTTGTATGTAATTTATCGCATAATAAATATGTAGTTAAAATTGATTCATATTAAGTACTCCTTGCATTTATATTTATATTCCGCAGCCTTTCAATCATTATTATAGCCAACTTATATAGTATTTTAAATGTCACTGATAATAAAATAGCAAAAACGGTTGAGCTATTAAAAATTATCAATAAAAACTATAATACCGTAGTTCAAGCTAAATAAAATTATTTTATAATGTCCAGCCGTTGTGAAATAAATTTTAAAATAGGATATTATTTACATTATAAAGCAGATTAGCTATATATTTATTTATAGCGAAGTATATCTATGTATTTAAAACCTGCGATGCAACTGTATGAGAAGTTTGTAAATATCTGTATTAATATTATAAAGCTGAAAGATATGTATGATCGAAATCACTTACCTCAGAAACATCTTAATGGTTGAAATCCAAAAATATATTTTTGTATTTCCTGGACCATTGACCGAGACCAGAGTTTCAAATAAAAACTAGTTTAAATTTAATCAAAAATATGTTTTTATTTTCATTATAAGATAAAATATACAACGATATACGAGTATTATAATACATTTTTTAACTTTTAACAGATTACAAATCGATTGAAATTCCTTAAAAACCGAAACTAGAAATTACTTAAATTTTCACTCACTCACATATTTTCGTCATACACAGTTTACATTTAACATTTTTCCTATTTTTTCTTTGTCGATTTGGTAGTCTTATATAAAATATAAAATAGCGAACACTTTTTATAAATATTTGGACTTTTGAATAAAGTTTTATCGTCTAGAATAGAAAATTTTCTCTATCATTTCATATGAGTCACAAATGTGCGACTATATATGGGACGATTGAGGGTTTGATTCCCATTGGAGGAATGAAATATTTAATATTTTAATTTCGCTCTCTAATCGATTTAATAAGGCAAAGCACATCGTTGAGTTCTACTCGAGGATTCGGTGGAAAGTGGGGAAATGAAGTATCTCAATGGAAGAAAGAGGAGAAGTGGAGAGTGGAGAAGGCCTCCAGGTTCTCTCGGTCTTCCCATGTCTTAATATAGTGCGGAATACAGCTAAAAAAATCATATAAAATTTGTCATTGAGAGAAATTTTAAGCTTGACCTAATTGAACTAACTATACTATATAGCCACTTAAAGTATTTAACAGTGGAAGCCAAATTTTACTTTGTTTGTAAATTGCTTTGGAGATTATATAAAAAGCTACTCGTCTATTTTTTGCGACGTAATGAAGGAAACATTGTGGTTNTATAAAGCTGAAAGATATGTATGATCGAAGTCACTTACCTCAGAAACATTTTACTCCTGTAGCTCCTCTGGTGTTGCACGGGGTCGTGGTCGGTGGTGATCACAATCAGGTGACCCAAACGTTCGTTTGCCTTGTCCTTTTTCCATAAAAAAATAAATAATGGGTCGAATTGAAAATATAATATAATTTTTTGTATTTTCTGTACCATTTACCGAGACCAGAGTTTCAAATAAAAATTAGTTTAAGTTTAATCAAAAATATGTTATTATTTTCACTAAAAGATAAAATAAAATGTACTACAATATATTATAATACAATTTTTCACCTTTAACAGATTACAAATCGATTGAAATTCCTTAAAAACCGAAACTAGAAATTACTTAAATTTTCACTCTATTTTCGTCATACACGGTTTTGATTTTACATTTTTCCTATTTTCTCTTCCTTAATTTAGAAGCTAATATAAAATATCAAGCACCTTTTGCAAATATTTGCACTTTTGAATAAAGTTTTATCGTCTAAAATAGCAAATTTTCTCTATCATTTCATATGAGTCACAAATGTGACGATTGAGGGTTTGATTCCCATTGGAGGAATTAAATATTTAATATTTTAATTTCGCTCTGGTATCGACTTAATAAGGCAAAGTACAACTTTGAGTTCTACTCGAGGATTCGGCGGAAAGTGGGGAAATGAATTATCTTAATGGAAAAGAGAGGAGAAGAAGTCTGAGTTGAGAAGGCTCCCAGGTTCCCTCTACCTCCCCTCCCTCTCCCCATGACTTGTGCGGAATACAACTAAAAAAATCATATAAAATTTGTCATTGAGATAAGTTTTAAGCTTGACCTAATTGAACTAACTATACTATATAGCCACTTAAAGTATTTAACAGTGGAAGCCAAATTTTACTTTGTTTGTAAATTGCTTTGGAGATTATATAAAAAGCTACTCGTCTATTTTTTGCGACGTAATGAAGGAAACATTGTGGTTAGTGCCCTAGTTTCAATGAATATAAAAATGTTCTACCATTTTAGAATACTTATTTAGATTTTAATTAAAGAAGTCATAATAACTAATGAATAATAATGTAAACAGTGCTTGAAATTTTAAAACAATATTTTTCACTCATTTTATTTTGTTTCAATGCTTATTTTTCTCTATAAAACTAAATTTATTCGTAAAAATATTCTAAGCCCACTAAACCAAAAGTTATTTTAACATTTTAAAAATTTTTACCGTCACTGACATTTTCTGTTCCGAATGGTATTACGTGAAAACTTCGCTATATTAAATTTATTCTATTATAAAATTGTAGATTCAAAATATTTTTATTCAGCAAATATTTTATTTCAATCTCGCAAAAATGTTACGTTAGAAATAAATAACTTTTTGACATTTCTTAGATATTTCAATAAAGAAAATAATCTTGGCAATTAGATTCGAATATTTAAGGAATGAGTTATATAAATATATTGAGGCCAACACGGCGCAGTGAAAGAGCGTTTGAATTTAAAGCTGGTTGCGGGATCGATTTTAACCGGGGAAATCATTAGAAAATATTGTTCTTATTCTTGTGAAAAAAAACATGCAATTCTAGAAAAGTAGGTAGACAAATATTTTCATGCCTAGTTCTATCTGCCCACGTGAAAATAGAAACTGAAAACAATGATACTATATATTGGCAATGGCAGAAAGTGGGGAACGTAGTGTCTTACCACTTCTCCCAAGTTCCCTCTGCCAACCCTGCAGTGTGCGGGATACAGCGTAAAACAAGTGTTGCGAATACCACGCAAAATCAAACACTCTTTAGAAATAATGAACGTTGTTGCAACCAGCCCGGCTCTCTCGGAAATATAAAACATGGCAAACAATGGCTGCAAAGAAAAAATATGATTTACGAACACATGGCTCGCTGTGTTTTATTTAGAATACATATGAATAAAATATGTACATACTAATGATATGTACTGTCAAAAGTGACATAAAAATAAATATAATTCTAAATATGAGAAAGCTTTTGTATGCTTTTTTCAATTAAGCTTCACGCTGTGCGGGATGCACATTACAGTATAGGCCACTGGGTACCTGGGAACCTAGTGTCAAGACAGTATGTAAACAATTCCATTCTCTACTTTTCGCCGAATTCTGGAGATATCGTGTGTTGAGTAGTGGAACTCAAAGTTCAAAACCTCGTTACCGTTGTGAGGAAATTGATGAAAATCGAACTTACAGCCTATCGCGTTTAAGGTCATACGCTTGCGCCCCTCTGCCACAATCTGTGTTACTATATATAAAATTGTTAATTACTATATATTAAACTACTTACGAGGTATTTTCTACTTTACTTATCAAAAACAAAACACTCGACAAATTTTGTGTTATTAGGCCTAAGCCCCATATTTAGGAAATATGGGGCTAGAATATCCTATAGACATATAGAATTCCTTCTAGAGTCTATTAAACTTTATCAATATCCGAAACTATAAGTGGATGATAAATTCAGCTTTACGCTATATCCCGTACACGACAGAGTAGGCAGAGAGAACCTAGTGTTAAGACACTCCGTTCCCCATTTGCCACCGAATTCTGGAGGCATTTCGTGATGATTAGCAGAACTCATCGTCGCTATTTTCTTCGACACCAGATTGAAGAAATTAAAATATTAATTTAAATAGATATTTTTCACTTCCTCTAGTGGGAATTGAACTCACAACCAGTCGCGCAGAAATAAGTGGATAATTAAGCAATAATACTTAGCTGTAATTAGTGACTTGAGCTCTAGCCATGTGGCAGTCTATTTAATGGTTTTAGATTTATATTATGAAGATGAATATCAAGTGATTCTGAACTTTCCAATTATTATCGATAAAGTTAACGACATTTATATTGCACAAGTTAAGAGAAATTAATGTTGTTTGTCTAGATGGCCTCTTGATGTAAAGTTTGTTAATTAAGTCCAACTTTGCACCACAAAAAGAGGTCCAGTAATTAGTTTGGTATTAAAAAAGGGACAAATTCAATAGGAATATGGTTCTAGGAAATGATTATATCCTACTAATATTATATGTAAAAGTTTGTGAAGACGGATGTTTCACGNGGGAACCTAGTGTCAAGACAGTATGTAAACAATTCCATTCTCTACTTTTCGCCGAATTCTGGAGATATCGTGTGTTGAGTAGTGGAACTCAAAGTTCAAAACCTCGTTACCGTTGTGAGGAAATTGATGAAAATCGAACTTACAGCCTATCGCGTTTAAGGTCATACGCTTGCGCCCCTCTGCCACAATCTGTGTTACTATATATAAAATTGTTAATTACTATATATTAAACTACTTACGAGGTATTTTCTACTTTACTTATCAAAAACAAAACACTCGACAAATTTTGTGTTATTAGACCTAAGCCCCATATTTAGGAAATTATAATTAATAGTTATTGACATAACATGCCAAAAACAAATAGAATTCCTTCTAGTGTCTATTAAACTTTATCAATATCCGAAACTATAAGTGGATGATAAATTCAGCTTTACGCTATATCCCGTACGACACTCCGTTCCCCATTTTCCACCGAATTCTGGAGGCATTTCGTGATGATTAGCAGACCTCATCGTCGCTATTTGCTTCGACACCAGATTGAAGAAATTAAAATATTAATTTAAATAAATATTTCATTCCCTCTAGTGGGAATCGAACTCACAACCAGTCGCGCAGAAATAAGTGGATAATTAAGCAATAATACTTAGCTGTAATGAATGAGTTCAGCTCTAGCCATGTGGCAGTCTATTTAATGGTTTTAGATTTATATTATGAAGATGAATATCAAGTGATTTTGAACTTTCCAATTATTATAGATAAAGTTAACGACATTTATATTGCACAAGTTAAGAGAAATTAATGTTGTTTGTCTAGATGACCTCTTGATATAAAGTTTGTTAATTAAGTCCAACTTTGCACCACAAAAAGAGGTCCAGTAATTAGTTTGGTATTAAAAAAGAGACAAATTCAATAAGAATATGGTTCTAGGAAATGATTATATTCTACTAATATTATATGTAAAAGTTTGTGAAGACGGATGTTTCACGCAATAACTACTGAATTTACAACCATATTCCTAGGAATATATAATATATATAATATATATAGCACATATTTTAAAAAATAGTAACAATCTGAAGCTGATATTTACCCAAGCCGACTTAGTTAATTAGAAATTTATATTTTGAAATTTTTCTCTTTTCATTTTAATATTTATTACATCTTATTAAGGTTTTCAGTATCTAATCTAAATACTCTACAGATAGTTTTAAAATTATGCTTTTGTATATTTTTTGCCATTGGAGAGGCCTATGCCCAGCATTGGACGGGGACAGGCTGATGATGATGATGATGATGAAGGTATATATTTTTTGATCTATTTCGTTCAAAACTTTAGTTAAGCTGAATGAATGAATGAATAAATACACAATTTATACATTGTATTGTAAGCTCTTTGTAACACGCGTGTCAGTTCAAATAAAAAAATAAATAAATTTTAATCGTGTCAAACACAGTGATCCCATTCGGTTGATTGCCACACAAAATACGAAATAGGCTTTCAAAAATGTAACTAAATATTCGGGAAACGCATTACAATAGACTTACTTTATACTAAAAAAATAAATCAGCTTCACGCTGTATCCCGCAAATAGCAGGATAAGCAGAAAGAACCTAGTGTTACTAACCAACTCTGTGCCTCATTTTCCACCAGGCAAGGCAAGGCATTCTGTGTTGAGTGATGGGACAAGGAAGTGAAAATATAAATTTAAATAAACATTTTATTACCTCAAATTGGGATTGAACCCCCAACTAATCGCGTCGGTCTCGTTTCGGTCTCGGTCGTTCGGATCGGTCTCTGGACTACTTTATATTAGCGCTCGTATATACAGTGTAATGAAAAACAGAAACAGGCCGCCTGTAATCTACTTGCTTATGTCGAAATGGAATAAATGACATTTGGCAAGGCTTAGTAAGCAGTTTGTGGATATTATATGAGAGTTTTAGGGACGCCTGGATAGTATAACCAGGATTGATCTATGTTATTATAATAAATTAGTATGAGTATTTATTATTGGATTATTATTGTAGTTGTATTGTTTATGAATACATAGATTTATCTATTAGTAGAAATAAAATTGACATGTCTGTCTGTGATTTCAATATATTCGTGTTTTTCAAAGTGATTTCGGACACATGATATTTAGACATAAATAAAGAATTTTGAAAGGTTTGTCTGTCTGTCTGACTGCCTTTCGAGCTGTCTGTATATCTGGAGCAGCAAAACTGATTTTTATAATATTTACATGTAAAATTAAGGAGATTAAGATTATATAGGCGTTTTTATCCCAGATTTCCCGAGGGCTCAAGACTTACTACTGTTAAACCACATTTATCGTGAAAAGATTTAAAATACAATTTATTAAATGTATGACAGTATAAATAACCATACTAAAGTAGTCAACCAATTTCCATGAAAAATTCAGCCTAGTTCAAGCAGGCGAAGCTCATGTAGAGAACAGACAACATATATTGGTAATTTTAAAAATTTCAACAATCAATTTAAGTACAATAAATAGAAAATAATGTTCACATGGCATTTACAGAAAATAAAGTCTGGAAAACGTTATTTCCTAATAGTATTATAAACTCGTCGCATCTAATAGCCGTTGCAGTATACTACTCGTATATTTAAAGCAATTACATTTTGTTAACATTTTAAACTGCATTCCTACATTTTCTGTTATTAGTCTGCGCAATCATTTTTGGAAAGCCTTTCTTCTTTCTCACATTACGTGTGCTTGTTACAATTATATTGTACTGTTTTTATTTTTATAGCTTCACGTCGTTCATATAGCAGAGTAGGCAAGGGGAAACCTTAAGACTAACCTTGTTACTTTCCTAATGCGAACGGCAGGAGTGGAACTCCCTGCCTGCTGAACTGTTTCCCGACAAGTATAACCTGGCCCTCTTTAAAGAACGAGTGAATAGGCACTACCTAGGCAAGCATGCTTCACCTTCGTCCGCATCGTTACTTACCACCAGGTGAGAGAGCGGACAAATGCTTGCCTATCAACAATAAAAAAAAAAAACTATGTTGCCCACTTTCCACAGATTTTTTCAAGAAATTGCGTATTAAATGGCATCGCTTCGTTTTGCCATGTTGTTAGAGCGAGAAAATGAGCATTTCCCCTATTGGGAATCGAACACACACCCGTCACGCGAAAGCCTCGCCTTTATGTATCGTAATCGTAAATATATATATATATTGTACTTAAATAAATCTTGCGATCAGAAGACCGAAACTTTCACCCTTATCGAAGCATTTCACGTTAAGTGGCACAATACGACGCAGCACTTTGTCTTCACTCAAATACTCTTAACGATGTTTTAATTACATCTACATATATCTAAATGTTCAGTATAAACATAAATCAAATCAGGTTCACGCTGTATCCCGCACACAGCAGGATAGGCAGAGGAAATAGTACTAATACACTCCGTCCAGCATTTTCCGCCGAATTTTTCATTGCCTGTTGAGTGGTGGAATTAAACGCCGCAAATGAACGCAAACGAAAATAATTATAAATAATAATTCATTAACTCGAGTAGGGTTCGAATCCACAACCGCCGCGTTACAGTCACATACATGTACCCCTGAGCTACGACGGCCTCTACGTGTATGTTAAAATCGAACCTACACCATGTAATTTCCTATGTAGTAGGCGTGTTTCCATTAAGTTATAAGCAAAAATTTATGTTTTTTGGATGTAGTAGCTAACGCCAACTATGCGTTGCCAAACTTATGACGCATAAATAACAGATTAACGATTACAAGAGCAAAAGTAAAGAGCTCTTGTGGTTATGGAACCAGTTGAGGCGTGAGCTTTAAGCTCGTTTCGCTTATAAATGATTCCAGTTTCAACTCCCTCAAAATGTTGATTGATGATTGTTTATTAAGTTTTTTAGGGGTTAAAACCACCCCGTTAATGGTGTTTGAGTTTAACCTTTTGAGAAATTACACAATCATTTCGTTAATTTACACAAGAAACAGAAGTAAATAGCTTTTGTTTATATTTAAATAGGGGAATTGTCGTACTTTTGTCGTAATTTACATTCAGACTGGAATTCTGGTTAAAAAGTAAATAGTTACAAGTTAATTGTGTAGGCTATATTACATGGTATCGTAATTTGATATAANTATACAGGTAGGGGGTCTAAATATTTGAGCCAAATATGACAGGTTTAGGTGGAATAGTTTTTGAGTTACGAATAGGTAAAAAGTGGCTTCAAATGGTTCGTGTAAAATAACACACGGTGCTGCTCGCCAGTTCTGTTTGTAAAAAAACTTGGCTACGCGCGTCCGCGCGTTTTAAATTCTATTTACTTTAAAAAGATCTTGTATTAGAATAAGACCAATGCTTGTGTTTTCCTAACTAATTTGTGTATGGACTAAAACTTTAAAAATATATCTTTAATAGTAAAAAAAATAATAAGATATTTTGATTCATACAATCATCCTAACGATATCCCATTAGACATATTTAAGCTCCAGCCAAAAAGCTCTTCTATTCAATGCTCCAAAAAATTTATAGTAAAAACGTTAACCTAAATATTTTTATTTATGTCAAACGATCCTTGCAGCTTACATTTTATTCTTTTTATGTGGCATAGTAACGGCGAATATATCGACTTTGTGCGCTAAAAGAGATTTTAAAAAACATCGGAACGCAAGCAATAAACGCGACAAAGAGCGATAGGGTAGTGGACAAAGAAACTGAATTTCAGGTCACTGTTTTCATTATACGCCTAAAACAAAGGAATATTCGGTAAAAATCTAAGACGAATAGACGGATTTCAATTTCGCGCAAATAAATCAACAAATGATCGAATGTAAATACAAATAAGGTAATTTCCTTTTTACTGAGAAAATGTCCTAAAGTATGAAAGGCTTTTTATCTCCACTTCTGTTTTGTAGAATTTTATTTTTTATCTGGAATATTCGAATACGGTTGATATTTTATTTAATTTTAAGAATCTGTTAACTAAACTATTACTTTCGAAACTATAATATACAGGATTTTTTTAATAAAATTGTAATATATGAACGCAATGTCTGCCTTATATGACCCAACACAGTAAAAATTATTGCCTAACATTATGTTAGGAACATACTTATTAATTTTCTTTATAAAAAACTTTTTTTCACAGCAAAAATTCCTTTAATACGTTCGATAAAATATAAATTTAACAATAATTGAAAACAATATAAAACTCTAATAATCATATAAATTTAAATGTCGGGAAAATCGGTATCATTAAAACTTTAGTGAAATATATGTCCAAAGGGAATAAACGTTAGAAATATTTCAATTGTAATTGACTGGCTGTTATTGTTGAAACTTAAATGTTTTGTGAACAATATGGAAAAACTCGGCGAGTGTTAAAACGGCGAGTGAAATTCGCCAATTTGCGAACAATGGTCGAGCAATTTTTAATGTTTTAGCTTTTATAAATAAAACCCGAATGGCTGTATTGTGGGATTTTTTGCATTGCTTCCTATGAAACAAAATTATATCATTTAGCTTACATATTTACATACTTGTATGTTCTTTTAATTTTTTAGGGTAGACAGGAAGTAATTCCATTTAAGCACATTTTTGTACATTTTTATAGCGGCTGCAGTATGACAGTATATATCGTTGCTATTTGTCTTTATTTAGCTTCAGGAGACAGAGGGAACCTAGCGTTAAAGTACGTTCCGTTTTCCGCCAAATTCTGAAGTTATTGCATGTTGATTGGCGGAATTCAACGCCGGTCTTTGTTTAGACACCGGAGCGAAGAAATTAAAATATGAAATATTTTATTTTCTCGAGTGGGAATTAAAACCCATATCCTGCCATGTTAACAGTCATACGCATTTGCCTCTGCGCTACGACTGCGTCAACAAATTAAAATAAATTTAATTTCTCGTTACCCTGATTGGAATTTAAATATAACAGTGTATAGTTACATATTTCAACTGCGCCATAATGGCGTCAACACCATGGTACTTACATGTAAATATAATTGAATTTGAAGCGACGTACCTTCCATTATCAACTTTGAGAGCTCTTCGTTTGTCGACACTTAAATATTCGAAGGAGACGTTGTTATCTTGAAAAACACATACATCGTGAATTTAAGGACTCTCAGAATTTTCTTAAGAGTAGCTCCGAGAGATTAGCTTTGTAAAAGCAAAGTTAAATTTCCTTGTTTAATAACATTTTATTATTACTTTTAATATAAATTAGAAATGCAAAATTGGTAGAAGTTAACCGTTCTACTCGTATATATACTTGCGATAAATGTACCTATTAAAATATAGCTAGTACGTAGGTACTTATGTAAATAATTATTTTCAAAGGCTAAAAGTATCAAATATAAAATATATATTTATTTATTCTAGACAAATAATTATAATCAAATTTAAATAAGCTACTTTTAGAAACCCAATCAACTTATTTAATTTATTTGTCAAAGAAAATCTTTTAAATATTCATCATAACGGTCTTTTCAGCATAAATACCTCTAAGTGGACTGGAGCCATTTAAAATGGGTAAATTTGTGTAAAATTGTATAATTTGACTATGTTTCATATTGTCCCTTATTACCATAAAAATATATTTAGCATTTATATTCTACAATTACACAAAAAAAACAGGTTTTTAAAGGAAAAAACATTTTACATAATATTTATATAAGAAAAAAAATGAAAATTAGGCTCTATTCTTCCTAGGCTTCTAAAAATAATAACTTCAGTGACACAATTTCTTTTATTTTAAACATAGAATTTTTCCTTCTGAAAGGTTATATTTAAAATTACTTTCTTTTAGTAAGAGTCTCAACTTAAGCCCCAATTAACACTTTTCACGAACTTATTTTCGACTCTCTTGTATTATTTCGCTATATTTCAACGGGAAAACTTTCCAAAATACATTTTAATAGCAAAAATAGCCTTAAAGGGAAAACAAAAACTTATTCACTATATTTATACCGTAAGTTAAATAAGGGTTCTAAGAGTACTCCATGAAATATACCATCATTGTTTTATTATCCTTCTCTACTAAGCCATAACAATCTTTTGGTGAAACAACCAAAGTTATATTCAACTATTATAGCTAGGCTCTGGGTAGAGCATCAAATAATATTATTTTGGCAAATGGTTGGACTGTTAAGATAATAAAGGAGTAAGGGCAACCGACGGTATACCTCAAGTAATCGTTAAGCATGTTGTTGCGAGAATGTAAAAGCGTATATATTTGTTTTTCTAGTCTGTTTATAAATTTCTTATTATTTTGTTATTTTTAAATTATTTTATATAAGCAAAAATTTAATTGGTAAACTGTCACATTAATTTTAGATCATTATAATTTTAACCAAGTGTTTTGGTGATTTTTTTCTGAACCAATTTTAAAACACCACAAAAATAAGCTTTTAAGTCGACGCAATTAAAACATACGAGGTATATGTGTATCGTTTTTGCGGCATATTTTTTTTAAATTCCCCGTGTATTATAATCCTATAGGGTATTTCCCGTAGACTTACAAATATCAAATTTGGGACGAACTGGGATTTAAAAATTCTCAATGCACGTAAAAGAAAAATCTGAAAAGTAGAAATATTTTCTCTCTCTCTGGTGTAGAGACAAAACGCGACGTTGAGTTTTGCGACTTAAACCGCAATGCCTTCAGAACTCGGCGGAAAATGTAAGTGTTTAATACTTGGTTCCCTCTGCCTAAACTACGAGTATTAATTGAGATACACCGAGAAGCAAAAATATATGTAGTTATTTTTTAAAGATTTGCATTTTTATCTTTATATAAGACACGCCTCCTACCTAGCATTGTAAAAATAATAAATCCGTAAATACTAATAATCGTTGCTTATTATAGAATCCGTTCGAACTGAGCCACAGTTTATTAGCTTTTAAAGTGACAATAGCGATAGCTTTAATAGGAAAATTTAATAATATATGCATTAGTAGCTCTCTTAGGCACGTACACCTCGTGTAATTTAGTATTCAAGCAGGGTTACAGGCACGTTTCGTATATTATAAATACTTGTTTATATGATATTCAAAATTACTTTAATTATAATAATCTTTATGATAAGATTTAATACTTTTTAAATATTTAATATTATACAGTAAGACTAAGTTGATGACATTTCGAGCATGACTACACAGACAAAAATATATTTATCTATACTAATATAATAAAGCGGAAGAGTTTGTTTGTTTGTTTGTTTGAACGCTAAGATTTCTGGATCTACTGGATCGATTTACTTTGTTTTTGTTTTATATGAAAGCTGCATTCTTCAGAAGTGCTATAGGCTATATAA
>JAKRZM010000805.1:34025-103363 GCA_036379175.1 Heliconius cydno galanthus | reverse complement strand
TCCATTTTCTGTCCAATTCTGGAAGGATTGCGTATTGAATGGCGGAACTCAACACCGTGATTTGCCTCGACACAAGAGTGACGAAGTAAAAATATTAAATATTTAAGTTATTCTAACTGTAAAACAACGATATATTTTTCTTTATTTCGCACATTCTATATTATTTGTGTATTTAGTGCAACCTATTGACTTTATTTATTGTACAGAATAAATTTAGCCTTGAGAATCGTAAAACATATTTATATTATTCAATTAGTCCCAATAAAATGAGATTATAAAATATTTATTCCAATAACTTTCACACACCTGCATAAATGAAACAAATTTAAAAAGAACTGTTACATTTCATAGAAATTCGTATGAGTTGGGCGGAAATGAATGCAGGTGTATACAAGAAAAATAGTTCAACGAAAAATTCTTTTCGGGAACTCCACAAAAGCTAGATTTAGTTTTGAAAAATATTATTTCGGTTGAAACTGTTTTTGTAGTACAAAATTATTATATTGAAGAATTCAATATAATTGAATAACATGACTGTGGACAGAGTGTTGGATAGTCGTGGACTCTAATTTCACGGATAATATTTTATAGGTAAAATGTAAAGAAAATTTTCGTTTAAAATTAAAGGTTAATTCTTATAGGTTTACAGACAATATTTCTATGCGAAATTAAACAAAAATTGTCGAGGTGGGATTTGTAATAAGATAAAAAACTTACATTCATAAAATATAACAATGAAATGAGCTTACCTCAATTAAAAAAAAAAAATTGAGAGAGAGAGAGATGATTTAATTAAATGAAAGAAAAAATCTGCATTTTGAGTTGATTGAGAGTTAAATTATATTAAAAAAGCTTTTTATTGAATATAACATAATAAATAGAAACTTAAACAGAAAAATAAAAACCTTATAGTAAATGGTACCAAATGTTTTCTTTTTTTTCTTAGACCTATGTGTGTGATGTTTGTTTTTGTTGAAAAATATTGCTTAGTAGAAATAGACGTTTCATTGTTTCAGTATTGTACGTGTACAAAAATTTTATATACTCATAATGTATCTTTTATAACAGGAACGAGATATGATATATTGACTTTTCTTCGGATAAGTTGTTATTTATTACGTTTCTGTTGTTTAAAGTAACTTACTTTTAAAAATAATGTTGAAAAGTAAATAATAATATTACATTATTTTATTGGTATGTTCAGTTTAAATTCAATACTTAAAAGTCATGTGGGGCAAGTGTACGCGCTTAAATTTTGTAACGTCATAAAATAGAATAATATTTATTGATTGAAAAGTATGATAATTATTAAAACTATATAATATCCGACGTTATGATTTCGAAATGCTCGATAACACGCGCCATATATTATATAAAATTAAATGATATTTGTTTATAGGACTTGTCTGGAAATCATAGGAGTACTGAAGAGGTTAGGTGCCATCATTTAGCTAGAAGTTGTTTTGGAAATATTTTGCATACCCGCTGCGCACTCTTTCCCTAAATGACTGTAAGTATAATGAGATAACCAGTGTGAATCTCCCGTCCAGTCACTTGTCACATTGGTAAAAGATTTCTAGAATCTTGGTGTTATCATAACAATAAAAAGTTAAAGCTTTCTTCAGCTTACTCGGATATATTGCTCGCAATAAAGTTGGATAATCGGTATTCTATTTTTATCGTTTTTCACATTCCTATCACGACATGAACGTGAAGAAAATACTGCTAACTGAAATTTCAACACCTACTTTTCACCAAGGCTCGTTAACATAATTTAATATACATAAGTTTACTCTGTAAGTGGTAAATTATGAAGTTGCCAAAAGCAAAACATTCTACAGTAGCGTCACGTAGTTTTTCACGTGAGCTGTGCCCAATTTCGTAGAAAATGATACTTGACTATCATTTTATCTATTTACATATCTATATTTTGTAATACGGGCGCTATTTAGATGTACAATATTATAAAGAATTGCATTTGAATACGCAACTACCATCTTTTAACCTAAATAATTATACCTAATTTATATGAAACACAAAATATGTGAAAATGAAAATTTTAATATAACTGTTACTAAAATTTCATGATAAAGATAAGAGTCCAGTTGGTAATTGTGTGGCATTTGATCGTTTTTTAACAATAGAGAAAATTTGAAATTCCATGAATAAATGTTACATTTCGGTTGTACAGTTAAATTCAAGAAAGTGTTCATTTGAATTTGTGAATAGTTGCTCTATTCTTTTGATGAGAATTTACAATTTTAAGGTTCATTTAACTGTTTTAATTTCCTTTTTTCAGCTTCAAGTTGTATTTCGCATGTAGCAGAAGGAGCCTAGTATTAAGATACTCCGTTCCTTACTTTCAAGTGAATTCTAGAAGCATTGCATGTTGATTTGTCTTGACATCAGAGCGAAGAAAATGAAAATATAATAAATATTTCAATTCCTCGAATGAGAATCGAACCTACAGCCTGTCGCACGCTTGTTCTATTCTATACCATGACTGGCTTCAACCGTTTTAACACTTTTTTAATATAACGTTATAGTTAGTGTATATTTCTAGCTATCTTTACAGTGCACTGAATATAACAGAGAGCCATAACTCTAGGTCCTCTTTGTCTACCGAGTAAAAGAATATCACATGATAATATTATAAAATATAGTACAAAGATAACATGAAAAATGCTTTATATAAAATTAGAGCATACATTTTTCACAAAAGCGTATCTGAAAAGCATATAATTTTGTTATGGCGTTTTACTATTTGAACTAAAATGTGAGTATACTATATGATATAATAGCTTCCTTTTTTCAATTCAGCTTTTAGACTTCCGTAGCAAGAAATAAGTCTTTGTTAAAGAGTAAAGGCCGGAAAGAAAGTAGCACTCTCATTATTTCAGGTATGAATTACATACTATTTATAGCTCGAATTCCCGCTTAAAATGTTTTAATATGAATATATTCTGTGACCTGTGATATTTTAAAAGTTAATATTATGTTTGTGCTTACATATATTGCCTTATATTTTGATACAAAATGAGCAATGAGCTTAGTGTTAAGACACTCCGCTCCTCACATTTCACCAAATATTGGAAGCATTGTGTATTGAGAGCCTAAATATTTAATTATTATTAAGTTAATTTTGTCATTAAGCAATGTTATTAAAGAAAGTTCGAAAATTCAAAGCTTAGACCGATAATGGAGTGCAGTGACACTACGTTCTCTTTATCTATATGTAAAAAGTGCGTGGTATTTGCATTTTCGTAAATTAATTGAATGAACCATACTTTAAAATAATAATTGTAAACAATTTAAATAGTAAATTTATTTTTCAGTTCCACAAATTTCCTTCATGGAGAAAAATTTAATGTTAAACAATCTATTCTCAACTTTACTTACCAAATACGGAGAGACGAAAACTATTTCAACATAAACGCTTGGAAATCGAACCAACTACTATCAATTTTCGACTAAATTTGTTCACCACCAGTCGCTATTCCACAAACAGTACCTTTAATAAGACATATTTATAACATAATAAGCTAATTAGAAATTTCATAGCTTATTTTAAGCGTGATCTCATTCCTTTTGTTGTGAATTGATTAGATACTTATCCCAAGTACACAGGGGCGTGCTAACGAGACTTTCTTCAAAGGTCTCTACACCCTGATATTTTATTCGCACCATAAAACTCTGATTAATCCTACAGCCTTTGATCTCTGTCTTGTAATAATTTTGTCGTCGCTAAATACTTCTTCAGCATAAATTTACTGTGAGATTGGAGGAAATTAACATGTTTTCAAAACAGTACGAACTCAAGTGTTGCGTAGGTTGTAAATGTATGTTTTTTTTTTGTTTATTTTGTTGAAAATACTGCCTTTGATGTTTATTTTACATGAAAATGATAAAAAATAATAAGTGGCCATTATTGACTGATTCAAATTCGACATAAATCATTTTAATTTTCCCGTTCTTATAGACGAAGAAGTGCTTCAACACAAGGTTTCTTCTGCCTGGCATCACTACAGTAATCGTTTTGAAAGATAATAGCGTAAAACTCTTGATTAGAGATAAATAAACAAAAAATAGAAATATCATATAAATTTCAAAATCTGAATTTTACTTAATTTTAGTGTCTCACAGAATATTTTCACAGTTGTATATTTTTGCTATAAAAACTGTATTTTTACTTACTTTACCCCGGTCATTTATAGCAGCCTCTAAATCCAGATAGAGTGGTAGGATTTTAGGATACTGTGGAGTGGACAAATAATAGCCAGATTTTTACGACTCTGTGTGGTTTCGAATTTAAAGTACACTTTTATAACTATTCTGAAAAATATTCTTTTATCTTTATATAATTCCTGCGTTTTAGGTGGAAAAAAAATCATTGAGATTTTGTTTGTTAGGTAAAAATAGCCAAAACTGCAGTTTGTATATAGATAAGAGGAAAAACCTTGTCTCTACAGTGTTTGCATAATGTAAAACGTACACTATAAGCATGTATGACAGACAAGACATGTTATGGGTTCGATTCCCACTCGAGGCAATGAAATATGCAATATTATCATTTCTTCGCTCTAGTCCAAATCGCGGCTTTGACAACCGCCACTCTATACACAATACCAATTTTTCTCGAAGAATTAGAAGAAGAATTCGGAGGAAAGTGGAGAGCGGAGTATCTTAAAACTAGCCTTCCTCTACCTACCATGCTTAATTTTGAATCAGAAAGTATAATTTCAATTTAATAATAGATATAATCGTATATTATTATAACGATAATTTCCGTTAAAAAAAAATATTTCAGCTTCTTCCGCGACGTTAGTTTTGAATGGAGACGCTCTTTAATTTCGTCGCTTGTGCTCTTCACTTAATATGCGGTACGGCACGCTACGTATCTTATGTAAGTGGTTGTTAGAAATACATATTACGATGTAAAATTAGAAAGGTATTAAAATCTGTAGCAGAGCTCAACAGTTAATATAAAATTTTATTACTAGAGATTTTACATTAATTGCGTTTCTTCGTTATATTCGTTTGCGCCATTCGAAACCTATATGGGGAAATTGTAAAAACTGAAAAATTATAAAGATTTAAAATTTGTATTAAGCTTTAAAATTTTATATTAATTAAATTTACATATAGAAGTAGTACTGGTCAAATATGAGCCCTTTTAATATATTTTATGCTCATTACAGACATGATAAGGTTTACCGCCTACTTTCTATACGATTTTTGAAACCCAATATTAGCCCAAGATCCCAGGCCTTCCAGACCTAATAGTGGAGCCCTATCAGAAGTAACGCCAGCTAAATGTATATCTCTGTCTGGGAGGATGATTGAGCCTATGGATTGATCTGGGTGCTTATTAGGTAAATAGTTCTGTAAATAATATATTTAAAATTGAGGTTTGCTAGTATAACGTAATTTGCCTCTATGTGCTTTACCTCGTCACTAGAGCCAAGAAATAAAAATATTAAATGTTTAATTTGTTCAAGAGGAAATCAAACTCACCCAAACCTTTACCTTTTACATTGACAATTTGTGACCCTACCCCCCCGACTGACAACGTCACATGCATATTATGCTAATAAACGGTATACATAACCAAAATAACCAATTTGAAATTCTATTGTACTCGTAGTACATCCAGTAAAAGACCAGCCTGAATTTACATTTAGCCAGCAGTTCAGACAGTATACCGGTATTCATTTAGTGAGGTATAAAACACTTGCATCGCCTCTGGCGTTACCTAGGGACGTGCTTTCAAATTTATTTAGCCTAACCTTACTTACTAATTGCTTTACAGTGTTCCAGTGCGGTGTGGACACTATAGTAAACAATGCACGTTATAATATACGTTGTTTACTCTGGAAATTGTTCTATGAGAAAAATATTTACTTGTTATACCTGGATATATCTGATATTTTAGAGTATTTTGTGAATTGGAATATGTATTGGAATATTATTTGGTTTGGGAACGGTGGGTTGTTAGGTGGGGTTAGGTCTATTAAATGTTTCACTTCCTCGAGTAGGAACAGAACCCACTACCTATGTAATCCATCCATCCACGCAACTAAAAGAGAACTCGTCATTTCTAAATCAGTATGAAATAACATTTATATATAAATTATAGTCAATTTACTCAAATCTTCAAAGAAAATTGAACTGAACGACGTTTTGTGATAAAAGCATTCATTAATATCGAAGATGTCTTTTTATGTTAATCTCGTTCGCAATTTTTTTTCTACTAAAATGAAAAGAATGTTCGAAAGACTTGATGAATAAACTTAATTGTTGTTTTTGATTTATTTTGGTTTTTGTAATTATTTTTGTTTTGATACAAACATTTTCCATTAAGCTAATTGGGACCATTAATTTCACTAAAATATTATCGTAGCTCTAATAATTATTTAACATATTTAGATGAAGTAAATTCTCTGCCAAGAATAAAAACATAACTTAAAAAAACTAATTTAAACAAAATTACTCTAGATTTTGATAATGATATGTAATTTATTTTAAAGTTATAGTTTTTGAATTTAATAGACGTACAAACTATGTAAATGTAGTGAAACTTCAAATTTTACAGGTGGCGCTAGATACACGTACCTACTAGTGCTGCAAGTTTTAAATATGCCAGAAAAGTTCGCTTTTTGTTATAATTACACATTTCGTTATAATTTCACTATAAGCTTAATTTAAACTTTCTTATAATATTTAAATTAAGTAACAATAGTTTACGAATACGAGTTAAAAAAATAAAAATATATTTACATGGCGGAATGTCGCGAATGTCGAAATACTAGGTTCCCTATCCTGCTACAAGCGGGATATAACGTGAAGCTAGAAAAAAATCCTTACATAAACTGTCATAATTATTATGTTATCGATCCATATTAATATAATAGTTTAAATTTACAAGCACAAGTATATATTTAACCTCATTTATTAAACATTTTGTTGTACTATGGAAATTTGGGACAGCATATTAAAATTTTATAGTAAATGAAATTACACAAGCTTTTGTTAATCAAACATTACAAAATAAATTTGGAAATTCATGTAACTTTGTGAAAACATACATATATGTACTATATTTAAGTAATAGTGGATTTTCCGTAAATTATGAAGGTTGCAGCTAAATAAAAAAAAAACCTTGAAATTTTCCTTCAATTTTGATTTACTTCAGTTGAAATAGCTTGTAGATCCGTTCGATATTAGAGTTCTAGTTTTTGAGCAGGGATGGATAGCACCATGGATTTAAGGGGCCCCTGTCCCCACTTAAGGCAATATATATTTAATATAGGCAACATATAATTAAGTAAGACCTGATTCAAATTAGGTACGTACATTATTTTTTTACAATTGGAATGAACTAAAAACTAATATTTTTCTGTCGTCGTCCAACAAATGGCCACCATTATAGATATTTTATTAGATACATAAAATTTTATAACATTGTTTTCTAATCTTAGTATATTCAATCAGTCTTAGAGGACTGAAATGGAATTTCTTTTGGAATTTATTTAAAAAAAATTGGTCAAAGATGACTTTTTTCTTCAATATCTAAATCAAAATATGTAAAATATCACAAACATATTTGTTATAATCTAGTTCAAAAACCCTAATGACATTATATTCAATTACTACGATTATATATTTACGTTTCAATACACATCACTAATTAGATAATGATGAACCACTTCCGCAATCAACAATTTACCCTGGTTCGGTGTAATCAACATAATTGTGTTGAGTTGCTAATACCAGAACTCACGTTTGCCTGTTATTGTTTCACACCTTTAATGCTGTTACATTTTAAAGTGATCAAAATTACTTCAATTAAAATATATTATCGTTGATAGATTCTGTTCTCTTAACATAAAATTGGTTTCTTTTTTATTTTTTTTTCAAGCCAATCGTGGAACGGATATAGGTTTGATTCCCACTCGAGAAAATTAAATACTTATTTTTTATTTGCTCGCTCGTAACGGGGCGCAAGAATTCGGCGGAAAATGGAAAACAGAATTTTCCTAATGGAAACAGAGTATCTTGACACTATGTTCCCAGGTTCCCTCTGCCTACCCCGCTATGTGCGGGATATAATGTGAAACTAAAAGCATCATAGTTCCAGGTAGTAAGGTCAAATTACGCATGACATATGTACGCACGTATTTCCAAAGTTATATATACGTTCCAGGCACTGCACTGAGGTCATAACTCTACACATTTATGTATGGCAAGAGATGTTATCGTTACAGCCAAGAGTATCCCGCACACGGCAGGGTAGGCAGAGGGAACCTAGTGTTAAAACACTCCGTTCCCCACTTTCCTCCGAGTTCTGGAAGCATTGCGTGTTGATTGGCGTAACTCAACGCCGCTCTTTGCCTCGACACCAAAGCGAAGAAATGAAAATATAAATGTAAATAAATATTTCACTTCCTCGAGTGAGGATCGAATCTACAACCGTCGCGTTACAGTCACACTAGCCGCCTTAACTTTATGTAAAGGTTAGTTTTAAATCCTACTGAACATAATATAATATGCTTAGAATAAATTCTTAGATTGTTACGTAAAATACACTCATTTCCCAAATTATCTACAGAATAAATATTATAATATTATGAAGTAGGTAGGTACTCCCCTACTCGGGAAACACAAATTATTCTTATCTGACAATTGATTACGCGCCGGCATCTGCTTATCAGTTGGATGAAATGTCAAACTGAGTTGAAAATGACAAATGTTTACTAATGACCCATTGGTTAGATATCAAATAATTTTGTGTTGTTACATTTAAAAGTGGTGGCGGTAGGATACTAGGGGTAAATGTAAACGCAACGATTGTATATTCGATTCCTATTCGAGGGGATGTTGTTTATTTTTGCGATTAATTTATTTAATTAAATTTGTACTTCCAATTGTTCGCTCTAGTGTCGAGGTAAAGCGCGGCGTTAAGATATCTGTCACTCAACAGGCAATCCCTCCAGAATTCCGCAGAAAGTGGGGAACAGTGTCGAGTGTTTTAACACTCGATTCCCTCTGCCTACTCTGCTGTGTGCAGGATACAGCGTGAAGCTGATTATTATTAATTTTCTTAATCTGTAGCTTCAAACGCATTGTTTTGAAATCATCACGTCATATTTACTTGACAATGACGTAATAATACATAGGTATATTTTTAACTGGGGGTAACGTGATAAGGGTAAAATGGCACGGTAAAATGTATCATGTGACCGCTAAACAATTAGGGGAGGCCACTCGCATACCCTGCGGAGGATTACATAAACGTTTCTGTAAATTATAGGCACATTTATAAAAACGATGTTTAAAATGCCGACAACGACTAACTTATTCCCGTATGTTGCTTTTTTCTCATGGGGTGTTTTAGGCCATTTTTCGTTATTTTTAGGGTTACGAAAAAACTAAATCTTTTTTGTCCGTCCGTCTGTCAAGACTCTTTTTCTCAGGAACGCCCGGAGGTATCAAATTGAATTCCTATTAAGTACTTAAGTCTACTATCCCTTGGAGCTGGAAAATATTAAACTTCTAATCCAACGCAATTAAAAGATACAGTCATTTATGCTGCAAATTTCCACGCAACCCGACGCAACCGTCCGACTCGCATTTGATCGTTTTTTTGTATTTACTATCTATAAAATTGTATTTTTAATATGAATCTATTATGAGTTCAATTTCCAATTAAATGAGTCCAATAAAGTCTTGTTTGTTTTCTCAATAATATTATCTCTTGCTAAGCCGCTGTAGTAATACGATCGATGTATCAAAAAAATAATATAATATTACCAAGATATAATAATCTAAGCAGTTACGTAACGTAATAATAAAATCTAAATAAACAACAATATTTTTAGAGTTTCACATTTCTTCAAATTCACTTAATTCTAGACAACAAAGGAATATTTTTTTTAAGGATTATGAAAATTATTAAATATACCGCAAAAATTCAAATTGAGATATGAGAAAATACCGTGACTGAATAATATTATTGAAATTTTTCTCCTTAAAGTTTAATCAAAATATAATAATTGAAATGTAGACTGGCCTCAGGCGTTGCCTGTTTTGCAGTTATTTTATTAAAGGCGCGGCAAGATTTTTCTCGCGAATTTTCCACTCCAGCAGCTGTTTGCTTCCCGAACTTGTTATTGGATGCTGTGCATATTTTCGAACCTTGATTGAAGTATAGTATTAAAATAAATATTCTTTTACATTATATTTTTCAATTTTAAAAGCCTTTTTGGCTCATTATACATTTCTTCGATATTAAACATCATCTTGGTCCTTATAATATATGTATCACTGGGGGTTTAGTCTGCGAAATTTCATAGATGAAACGACGGGCACCATAATCAATCATAATATTTGAGCGTCCCCCAGGGACGAGCCTAACCAGTAATGAGTGGTGAGGAATGCAGCGTTGGGGACTGTGTTAAAGTAAAGGAAAGAAAAAAGGAAATAAAAGTATAGGAGAGAAAAGACAGAGTACAACGGCTGGCTGTATGGATTGTAAGTCTCTTTCATAGAACGTGCTCTAAAAAAAAATTCGAAAAAAGAACTTGCTCTAATGGTTAGGGAGTTTTAAATGTAATAGAAAAAATACAGTCGAATTGATAACCTCCTTTTCTTACAGTAGTCGGTTAAAAACTATATAAATATATATTTTAACCGACCGGTATATAGCGAGTAGCTAATAATGTTTT
This sequence comes from Heliconius cydno galanthus, assembly GCA_036379175.1. NCBI lineage: Eukaryota > Metazoa > Arthropoda > Insecta > Lepidoptera > Nymphalidae > Heliconius > Heliconius cydno. The sequence continues at coordinate 92,639 of JAKRZM010000805.1, read as the reverse complement.
TTAATATGAATGTTATTGCAAATATAATAGTACATTTATACAACAACTAGAGCGTTATAGCTGTATATATTGGCGCAGATAGAAAAACATAGTAAATAAATAAAACTGATAGGTTTATACAATTCCATTTTGTTTTACCAATTTTATCTCAATACAATATTGACCTAGATCTAGATGTATACGCTCAGGATTAACAGGATCCACCTGCCATTAGTGGTTCAAACATTCTACATGAACACCTCGTATGAATCGTTTTAAATTTAAAATTTAAAATATGTGAAGTTTAGTAAAAAGGAAAGATGCTATTTTTCCCTTTTTGTTCCTTATCTTTTGTATTTTTTTCAGTCTCATAATACAAAGTGCAACTTTAGGTTTCTCAATCCATCACGCTCACGTAATATTAAAATTTGTTGGTTGCTATAAAAATTTATACAAAATACTGGCGACCCAAAGCAAGCTATAATATTTGCAATATTATAGCTTATCTAATTCCGTTCAATATTTTTTTTTCGTAAAACTAGAACAAATATCCATCCTTGTTAACTTTCATATTAGTAGCATTAATTACTCAACAAAATAATAATAAAATTTCTTATAAAATAAAAATGAATGTAAGCTAAATGGAATTTCGATATCGACCAATGCCAATCCTCAAATCGTAATTGCACTTTTTAGTTTCCTTTGCGTTGGGCGTGTAAATTTATTCAGATTTGCGGAAAACTTGGATCGTTTCATATTTTCTTAATGGAAATATTTGTATTATATTTACGATCCAAACGATGTGTTTGAAGAATATTTTCGTATTAAATGAGCAACTCTTTACATTTTTATGCAACTTTATATAGGACCTAGTGGTATGACTCTCCATTCTGCATTATTTTTTGGGATTTGATCGGATCAGAGTATCTAATGTCTCTGCAGTAGGTATAGTGTCAATTTTTTTAGTTACTTTTACTTTGTATATTTTTGTTTTTCGAACATGAGCTTAATGATGTTAGCCCCATTTGCCTTTACATCAACTCCGGGTAGGTAGGAAAGGAGATACTCTGTCCTTGAGAAATTGCAAGCAATATATGACTGCTTGAGAGGGTGTCGACGGCGGCAAAGGCGTCTCCTGTAGGACAGGCTAGTAAACGACTTAACGATTGTTTTATAACAGTGGGAATGCTAATGGTGGGTTTCGATACTATATTAATCTCTTTCAAAGTAAATTATTTATTTTATCTAAAGAAAAGCCAACGTTTATTTCAAGCAGGAATAAAATGAATATGAACTGGTTGGATTTTCTAGGAATCCCAGAGCTCGCCCCAAGCTTTACAATATCTTTGGATTGCAGCGAATCTCGCAAAGCCCACTGGAGGCGCCTACACAAACAAATACTGATTAGGCTTCATATTGCTTTTCAGTTTAAACAAGATACAAACGCTAAACAGATTTACCTTAGAGAAACTACTATCTAGGTGTCAAATATTTTCTTATATTTTCATATGTTAAATGTATGAAAATATTATATTATGTTGTTAATAATATTTTAATTTGTGTAAGAAATTAATTTTGAGTTTCAATGACTCAAAAACTTTTTATTGTTGGGATTGAACCTTGAACCATGTAATTGAGTTCAATCTATATAATGGAATTTAAAGAATATAATCTCTTCTGTATGTATTCTATATCTTACTTACTTTTGCATTACTTTATTCTATTCTATTATTTAAATAAATATTTTGCTAGCATTATATCATAAAATAATTTAAAATACGTACAATAGCTTATATATAATTCTAACTGGAAATTCCATGTAATTTTTATACAATTCATCCAACAATAGTACGAAACCATAGAAATAGAACTAGAACATTAGGTTCTCTGTCTGTTAAAGCACTACTGCGGAACTTAAAGTAAACTTAGAGACCAGCGAGCAAATACTTGTTCTACTCTATCCCAGTTCTGAAGTACTAAATATCTTTGGGAAGTTTTATCGTCCCTTGTTATTTTAATTTGTTTTAAACGTATAATATTAAACTTTTTTTTATGGAATAAGACAAGGCAAACGAGCGTACAGGTCACCTGATGGTAAGTGATCACCCACGACCGATGTAACACCAGAGGAGCTACAAGTGCGCTGCCGGCCTTTAAGATATACGCGCTTTTTGAAGGTACCCAGGTCATATCGACCTGGAAACACTACCTCACGTAGAAATAATAAAAAACCAATTAAAAAAATATTTTCGAGTGAAATTTGAACCTAAAACTAACTCGTTCAATCAGAATACATCTTACCATAAAAAATAAGAAACAAAAGTAATACAAACATTTTTCTAATACAATTTGAACCCAAAATTACCGCTTATTCAAACCGCTTACGTAATACAAGATGTTATTAATATTTTATGATCATATATATCCAAAATGTCAACACTAGTGTTGATTCATTATATCTTATACGCACATACTCGTACAAGCACAACTAAGGACAATTGGACATTGTTTCACGGAAACCCGCATTATTATAACAATAATTACGCGGCCATTTCCCAGCACTTTCATAACAATAAGCAGTTGTTTAATATGATAATTTAATTCCAGAGTGCTGTAAGATTATATTATATAAGCTTAGGTTACTTATTTTTTTAAATATTATCTAGAATAGTCTAGTATTCTTGTAATAATAGCTGTAGAATGTTTTTAGTTTTATCACTTTCTGATCATTTATCTGATCCAACCTTTTTTTTCAGTTTCACGCTGTATCCCGCATGTAGCAGGAAAGACAGAGGGACTAACAATTTTTCATTACATATTTACGAATATTAGTTAAGGTATGAATGCAATAGATGTTCGATTTTAAATAATAAAAAAAAATATTTTGACCTAATTTAAAGATCAGTAGAGCACAAGTCATATAGCCAAAATTACATTTTAAGAAGTCGAAATATAAATTTAAGTAAATATTTCATTTCTTCGAGTGGGGATCGAACCCACAACCAGTAGGTTTTCAGTCACACTTCTGTGCTTCTGCGCCACGACTGGCCTCAGTACTAAATACAATAATAATAATATATTTGCTTCATAACCACGTTATTACGTTAAATTAGGTAACGTCCGTTTAATGCGAATTTATTATACACAAGGATTAAATAGAGAAAGGTATGCGTCATTACGTTAAAAGCCTAAATGTCTCTCCAATGCTTTATGTTGGCAACATTACTTTGACTGTAAAAGTTTCAAATAAAAAGATTTCTATTTATATTTTTCCCTTTATAGTTACTTAAAAGGCAAACTAGATTCAGAAAGAAATAAAATTGTTACTTTTCGCTCTCAAAGCATTTCTTCGACAAAATAAATGGTAAATGTTAGTGTTGCGTCAATTAATTAGTTATTGCAAGCTTGAAACGTAAATTTTATAAACGTACAACTTTGTTTGTAAATAAAACTATCTTTGCTTTAGAACTAGGAATAATATATTTTTGTAAGACGTCGAGGTTTCGAGTTTCGAGGCCGTCGTAACGCAGCGGCACAAGGGTGTGACTGTAACGACGGTTATGGGTTCGATCCCCACTCGAGGAAGTGAAATATTTATTTACGTTTATATTTTCATTTCTTCGCTCTGGTGTCGGAGGGAAAGCGCGGCGTTGGGTTTTGCCACTCAACACGCAATGTCTCCAGAATGCGGCAGAAAGTGGGGAACGGTGTCTTAACAATGGTTCCCTCTGCCTACCCTGCAGTGTGCGGGATACAGCGTGAAGCTGATTGATTATTATTTATAAGACATGGCGCAGAGGTACAAGCGTGTAACTGTAACGCGACGGTCGGGGGTTCGATTCCTACTTACACGATACAGGGAAATGAATTATTATATATGAATATTTCCATTTCTTCGCTCTGACAGTAATGCAAAAGCGCAACGTTGAGTTTCGAAACTTTGAAATGGGGAACGGAGTGTCCTCACCCTATGTTCCCTCTACCTACCCTGCTATATGCGGGATACAGTGTGAAAATGAAAAAAAAAAGAAAATAATATATTTATATGTAATGGAAATATAAGCAAGAAAGTGTCGATTTCCACTACACCGACACGAAATAGGCAGTACGGTCGAATAATAAACGTAGAACATATATGTATATGTACGTATATACGTACTTGTATATACAGCGTGTGGCTGTGCCGTATGTTTGTTATATTAGATATAGAGTATAAGGAAAATTTACATAACCTAGACAGGGTATATTTTGGTAAGAAATTCAAGGCTTGATTTCAAATTGATTTTGTGATGATTGCTAATTATATTTCTTTTCAATTCAAAACATACTTAAAGTAGTCATTGAAAATATAGAAAAAAATCAACTTCACGCTGTATCCCGCACTATATAGCAGGGTAGGCAGAGGGAACCCAGTGTTAAGACACTCCGTTCCCCCATTTCTGCCGAATTCTGGAGGCATTGCGTGTTGAGTGACAGAACTCAACGCCGCGCTTTGAGGCAGAGCAAAGACACCAGAGCGAAGAAATGGAAATATACACGTTAATAAATATTTCACTTCCTCGAGTGGGGATCGAACCCACAAACGTTGCGGTACAGTTATACCCTTGTGCCGCTGCGCCACAACAGCCTTAATAATATAGAAAAGGATTACTCAATTTTCTTCTTACGAAACTATTTGTTTAAACAAACCATGGAAACAAAAATCTCAGACTATAACTAAAATATTTAACAATTTTAAAAATGTAGAATGGTTTTTTATATAATAAGTAGGTTGAGAAGTTGAGGATTTAATTAAGGACTTTTGTTACTTAGCTAAGTATTAAGTTTTATCGCAGAATTAAAATAAGGAGATTACGAGTTTAAAACGCGTAGATGATAGCACAAAGCACTCAAAAACTGTTCAGGTTCTTTATCGAGCGAGCTGTTTTACTTGTAGTTGTAGGTTGTAAAAATAAGGTTATTTTAAATGAAAAATAATAAAATACAATTTAACTTACCTATTTTATTTCATCTCAGTGTCTCCAGAAGTACTTTCAGAAGAGAAGAAGTACTTTCATCTAAGTACAGTAACATAACTGAAAAAAAGAATAATTATTTAAAAGTATATCAAGTTTTACCAATTTTTTTTCAGCGATTCTATTCTTATGACATAAATAGGGAGTATTTATTATATAAACACAATTTTTTTATAAATAACACATATTTACATATATCGTTATACCAGGAACCATATTGTAAAAATATATATCAAAAAATATAAAACTGCCCAAAAAATATACAATGTAAATATAACAAGATTGTATTTATTTAAAAAAGAGATTTTAAATAAAAGTATTTTTTTTATTTACGCTCCAATTTTAAAACTAAAAAGAATTTTGTGTACTCACGTACACAAATCACAGCGTTGAGCACCGCCTGAGCAGCGGAGTGTCCTAACACTACGCCCCCTTTGCCTAACCCGCTACACGTGATACAGCGTGAAACTGAGAATATAAAAGTTTGTAGAACAAAAAGGGACTGATTAATGAATATGGAACAGTATCCCATATTACTTTTACATTCTTGTGGTATTATTTCTAATAAGCGATCAATCTTGCCAATAATCATTCTTTCTTATTCTTTTCTTAGGTTAACAGAGGTTTCTCATTGTTCCGGAGATGGGCGTATCGAGTAAGTAGAAGCCAATCACGATATCTTTTCACACAATCGAGTAATAAATAAATTATGATATTCTATTAAGAAAAGTCGATGTGCAGGGCACAAGGACAGGTTGTGAGTTCGATTCCCATTCAAGGAAATGAAATATTTCATATTATCATTTATTCGCACTNTACACGTGATACAGCGTGAAACTGAGAATATAAAAGTTTGTAGAACAAAAAGGGGCTGATTAATGAATATGGAACAGTATCCCATATTACTTTTACATTCTTGTGGTATTATTTCTAATAAGCGATCAATCTTGCCAATAATCATTCTTTCTTATTCTTTTCTTAGGTTAACAGAGGATTCTCATTGTTACGGAGATGGGCGTATCGAGTAAGTAGAAGCCAATCACGATATCTTTTCACACAATCGAGTAATAAATAAACTATGATATTCTATTAAGAAAAGTCGATGTGCGGGGGCACAAAATGTGACTGTAAAAAGAACAGGTTGTGAGTTCGATTCCCATTCAAGGAAATGAAATATTTAATTTTATCATTTATTCGCTCTGGTGTCGTAAAGCGTTGAGTTGCGCCACTTAAAGATCTCCAGCATTCGGCGAACAGTGGGCAGCGGAGTGTCATAACACTAGTCTCCCTCTGCCTAAGTTGCCACATGCGAGATACAGCGTGAAGCTGATGAAAAAAAATATTTTATCTTATAACCAATGCGTATTATTACTGTTTTTAAGTAAACATTTTAGTTTTGATATTACGTTCATAGGCTAAAGCCTATATGTAAACCTTTTAAGGTTTAGACATATTCTAAGAATTGTTTTAGGGTTCACAATTTATATTATAACCGACATAACACGACTAAAAGAGGGTATTATCTTGTAGCTATATTCGATCCAAATTTACTAGACTATTGAGACATCTTTCAAACCGATAAGATAAAGGCCAGCAAACTATCACCGAGGGATTCGGTAACTGTTCCTCTCTATTCAATTTATGGTAAATTGGTTAAAACGATTGTCTACTAACAATGGCTAGCTATAAATTTCTCGTTAATATATAAACTTAACGTTATTTAAAAGGCAAATAGCTATGGGCGTGATGTTAGAGTTGGTTAAATTCTTCTTGAAGGAACCTTTTCACCATCCTGTGTTCAATATTTCATCCCCTCTTTAAATATTAAAAGAGGGGAGGAAATTTTGTATTAATTTATTTTCTCTATTTTCTTTAACAATTAATATAAAATTATTTCATTACTTTTATCTTTTTCCTATAGTATCTCTAAACACAAGTAGACTTCTTGACATTGTAAGCTGCTTATAATATATCTTAGTATCTTGTTAACATAATATAACAGCACTATTATTGGTTTTATATAAAAAAATTGATTATTAAGATTATTATGAGTAAAAGAACGTATCATCAGTAGTTTCAAAGTTTAGAGAGAGAGAGAGAGAGAGAGATGTGATGGAAAATCTTTTTTTTTAAATGATGAATTAGAATATTTGGTCGACTAAGATTCGTGTTACGCAATCAAAGAACATTGGCAGTGAACCAAAAAATAGTCTCGACACATTAAATGATTTGAAAATCCTGTGATTATCACCGCTTTAGATGGATTACACAAGATCTAGTGGACTAGCACTACCGGTAAAATAAAGATCGATAGAGAGATATATAGAATCCAATTGTTTTCTATGGAGAAAATAGATAAAAATATCATTTTTTTACTTTAAAGTATTGAAACGCACGGCAAAGGCGAAGTTGTAGTTCAATACATTACGGTAACTAAATTAAATACCACTTTTAATTCGTTTTTCGCTAGCTTTAGAATAAAAATATTTGTTCATAAAATCTATTCGAGTTTTGAACGTCAAAGATAACATATGCAATGAAATAAATAATGCAAGCTGTTACGACGGAACGTAAATGATGGTTAAACCACTTGGGAGTTCATCGGGTAAATCGGTCCGCTGCTACAATGTATATACTTGTTTTGGTATAGGTATACTCGTTGTATATACATATATGTATGTTATTATATATTTACCAATCTATATTTATAATAAAATCGTAGCGGATCGGTGTCTGTACATAAAAGATATATAAGAGAAAAAATGTTTTTGGTTTGTCTGCTTGATTTTTTGTGCGTTTGTTCACGAATTGATTACAGATTGATTGCTAAACCAATTGATTGCTTAACCGACATTGATTTCTTAACCGATTTAATTGCAGTTTTTAGTTTCAACCGGTTGATAAATAAAAAAAGTTATAAAATAATAAAATAAAAGAATATTATTCAGACAGAATTGTTATAAATAAGTATTTTATGGAATTCACGGAAGCTTTACTTTTCAAGCTTCAATTTTATACCCAAAAATTGTTTTTAACATAATAATAATATTCAAGCAGGCACAATAAATAAATAAAACAATATAAACTGTTAGTTACCTACTACGGTACTAATAAATGGAGGATTTGTTAATTACCCCCAATAATATTTTCTTTAGGTGTTTACTAAATCGGTCTTTGCAAAATAAATTTATTAACTTCTCCGTACTAACTTCGTCATGGCCCAATATGTTAAAGTCATATCACAGCAAAGGTTCTCACATTTATGTATATACAACATACATATATACATATATATATTTAAACGAACTTTCTTGTGAAAGTGGAACACGAATTTATAATCTCAAACACGCGTTTGACTTTGGAGCTCTTAATTTTATAAACGGCGCCAGCAATTAGGAGTGAACAAAATTTTGTTCACCGTAAGGCGGTAGCATATTATAACGAATTTTAGTCGTTCACATTAAAATTTTACTCTTTTCTTTGAAAGTTTGACCTGAATTGGATTAAGTATTTTAACTGAATTATTACCAATCCACTTTATAAGTTTATGAGTAATATGTAGTTAAGCATAGTTATTATCTATATATATAAAATCGAAAGGTCACTCATTCATCACGAAATCTCAGAAACTACAAGTGCTAGGAATCTGAAATTTTGCATATGAGTTACTTATAGGACGTAGGTGCTCGCTAAGACAGGAATTTGTAATATTCGACTTCTAAGGGGTTGTTTTTGGGGTCGAAAGTTTGTATGAAGTTTCGTTACTACAAATGCTAGGAGTCTCAAATTTTGCATAGACGTCACTATGACGTAGTCATCGAGACAGAAATTAATAATAACATAGTTCACGCGGGTGAAACCGCGAGCGGGCCGCTTGTTATTTATAAATATAACAATACTGTAACAGTGATTAATTCTATACATCGAATATTATTCAATTTTAGTGTGTCTATCTATGTCCTCGGAAACAAATAGGCTGTAATTTATCTCGAAGTTCTGATCTCTCGATATAAAACCTAAAATCCAATGTAAATTCCAGCAGCCCGTCTAATCTATATGAGGTATTAATATAGCTTTTAAGCAAAAGCTGGTACCATGATAAGCATTTTCTCATGACATAAAAATATAAAATTTTGATATAGAACCCTAGCAACCTAGCTAAGCCTTAAGATATGACTATATAACGCCTTTGTAAACGTTGTTGAACGTTACACACATTTTCTAAGGATATTAAATGATAAGGATATTAGAAGTCTAGTTACCTTAAGAAAAAAAAGTAATATTTTATTTATCTTATCTAATGTGGGGAACGGAGTGTCTTCACACTAGGTTCCCTCTGCCTACCCCGTCCCTCCCCCTTCCCGCTGATTTAATTTAATTTCTAATGTGTAAATATTTCATTGTCTAATACAAAATCTCAAATAAATAAATATAGTTATATAAAATTCCTATTTTCATAGATCATGGATATGAAAATTACTTCTTGTTAATTCATTGGTTATTTATGAAAATGGTAATTTTCATAAAATTTTCATAAATTCAGTAAAATATGATTTACACAATTCAAAACAACTGAAATAATGAGTAAGTATAAATCTTTAAGTATACCCTAAGGATCTATAAATAACTGTAACTAAGTAAGAGAAAAGTCGTGTAATTTCTCACTTTTGACAGAAAATAATAGCACTTCGAGAAATGATTGGTGCCATCACACTTTTCTATTACGGCCGTCACTTATTCATCCGAACGTAGCTGAGACAAATCAATAGGGATTGGATGAATAAGAATTGAAATGAACCGAAAGGTCCGTTTTATTCTTTATAATGTTACTCAGCATGTAGGTATATAAGTATATATTACTTTCTTTTTATGTAAAATATATATTTTATGTTATAAGTAACTATCATATATATTGACATATTTTTATATGACTATTGTATTGTTATTAATAATAAAATAATGTTTTAAAAAAGATTTTAGAATTAATAACATTGACATTAACACAATATAAATATGTGTTTGCCCAATTTTTTTATGAGAACGTATATCTAATTTCACTGAAAACACTAAACCTACTAATAAATAGCCTATGAAATTAAATTTAACTAGAATTATACTTTTTTTTCGATCATGAGGTTAAGCCCTATTGGCTTTTACAGCGACACCGGGAGGAGAAGGAATGAGGGGGGAGTAAGAGGGTATTCCGTCCCTGAAGAAATGCAAGCACCACATAGTGGTGGAAAGTCGACGGCTGTAAGGGCGCCCCCTGCGGGACTCGAACCTCGGCTTGCGGCTGTCGAGCGGACTGGGAAACTTTTACATGAATGAGAATTTTTTCGAATTTATTTACTGATGCAACATTAACATTTTTCTATTATTATCTATTGCTATTATCTTGTTTTATCACATTTGTCATAAAGCGATACATACTAAAAGTGCTCTGATAACATTTGACGGCCCAGTGGTTGAAGTAACTGCTACTTAAATTTAATAACAGAAAAATCTCGGTATAAAATTTTAGATAAAAATAAAAATCTTAAACATAACTTTTCAAAGCTGCTTAAAACAGTTTATGATGGAGCTTAATTTACTTTTGTTTTATATATTATTATATAAAAACAATCAAAAACAATGCTTTTTTTCCATCTTTATATCCCTCATATAAGGATATTCAAAGACACTAGTATCGAGACCGAGATATTCGTAATCCGAGATATTAACAAAAATGCAATAAAAAGTTTACTATTGGTGCATGTTGTTTCTACCTGTAAGGGGAATAACAATTTGGAATGTATTTTTTATTATTTATTTTGTGTATTTTTTTCATGTAATGTGTATGTTCTGTTGGTAGACCTTATGAATAAATAAATAAATAAATTCTGGGTGCATTATATTAAATGGGAATCGAACTCACAGCCTTTCGCGACTATAATCGCACGCTTGCGCCTTTGCCATACGACTGGCCTCCATAATGTTATATTTACTAAACTACGTAAATATGTTTGTAAAACGAAATTATTATGAAGCAACTGGAAATTCTTAAATTAATTACTATTTAAAATATTTAATAGTTCCTTTAATATTTCACTAGCACTGTATTTTGTTCTTATTCTATCATTAATCAAGAGTGTATGCGCGCGACAGCGGTATTGAAACTATTTCCGACTTTTACAATCTGTTCCATAATTACGGAAAGGATAATTATTTACACTATAAACTATTAACGTGATAGTTTAAAAGAAAAAATATATATTATAGGAAATATTTTGCATGAAAACTATTTAGTGTAGATTCTGATTTTCAAGGTCTCTGAAGGTCACTTTTTCAGGACAGGCTCCCTATGCGGAGAAACTTTATAATTTCACTTTATTATTTACAGTTATTTACAGTACATACCTATAATACGAATATGTTTAATTTCTTATAATACATATTTTTTCTTTTTCTACCCACTTCATAAATTCACAAACAAAAAAGCGAATAAAATATTCAAAATATAAACATTTCTTTAAAAATATTCACAAAAAAAGAATGAAATATAAAGTATTGTCCTCGTCGAGCGCGATAAGGCTCCCCCATGTTAAGGAAAGAACGGAGTGGATTAAGAGAACGATGTGAACTAATCCCGCTGACCTATCTGTAAAGACCTAATAAATTGAATTTATTTCCTTTGAAGGATTTATTGAAGCTGCTGTTCTCAATCTTGATCAATGAAAGTACAATATTGATAGGTATTATATTTTTGCTTATACTTTTAAAATAAAGTAAATAAATTAACTTCACGCTGTATCCCGCACACAACAGAGTAAGCAGAGGGAACCTAGTGCTAAGGCATTCTGTTCCCCACTTTCTGCCGAATTCTTCGCTCTGGTGACGAGGCAAAACGCAGCGTTGAATTCAGCCACTCAACAGGCAATGCCTCCAGAATTCGGCGGAAAGTGAAGAGCAGAGCTTCTTACTACTTGGCTTCCTTAGGCCTATCCTGCTATATGCGAAATATAAGAAATATAGCTAAAAGATTTCTTTTAAGATTTATAAAAGACTAGCGGCCCGCTCGCGGTTTCACCCGCGTGAACTATGTTATTATTAATTTCTGTCTCCATGGCTACGTCCTAGTGACGTCTAAGCAAAATTTGACACTCCTAGCATTTGTAGTAACGAAGTTTCATACAAACTTTCAACCCCAAAAACAGTCCCTTAGAAGTCGAATATTGCAAATTCCCGTCTTAGCGAGCACCTACGTCCTATAAGTAACTCCTATGCAAAATTTGAGATTCCTAGCACATGTAGTTTCTGAGTTTTCGTGATGAGTGAGTGACCTTTCGATTTTATATATATAGATAAAAGTTATCTTACATTAACAAAGTATTATGATAATAAATTCGCATTTAATAAAATAATGGTTTACATTAAAAGTTACTTCATCAGTAACAAGGAAGCAAGGAAAGTTTGACACTCATTAATAATTTCACCCCCCCAAATAATTTAATCAAAGTTGAGGTTCGGCTAAGGGACTGCTAATTTGACTTCAGTGTTCAAAGATCATAAGCCATGTTATATGGTATTGTTATCATTTCAAACAGCCTCTCTGTGGAGTACAGATAGCATATTTACGTATTAAATTTTATACGTAAGTAAAGTACAGGGAGGTACGATGGTAGTCGTGGCGCGACAGGTTATGGGTTTGATTTCCACTTTGCTAAAATAACGTAGGTCTGGCGGCTCTGGGATCTTGAGCTATATACATTTATAAAGTAGTACATTTTAAAAGTGCTTTAAAGTATTCCAACCTTAAGAAAGAAAAATACTTCGTAGAAAACATAAAATTTTAAACGTAGTGGGATTTGAACTCGCATCTTGTAAGCCGTGACCAGACGCGTTGTCCCCTAGTTCTTCAGAAAGAAAGGATTATGTAGGTGTTGTAATTCTTATTCCCCCCGAAAAACAAATCTTCTATTTAGTTAATTTTGAAGGTATAACGAAAATAATGCCATTATGACTATCTACTCTCTAAAGCATCGTTTTAATTACATAATTTTATTGTTAAACAACATTGTATGTAACTATGCTTTTGTTGTCTGTCGGTTACGATCATAAACGTTATGTTTAATTATGATTTTATATGGTTTGCTAACAGCTAATTAACTGTAATGGCCAAATAAAATATACGGTGTTTTAGTGTACATACATTTTACGTAATTTGTATATAAATAGTAATGTAATTAATATATATGACTAGCGGCCCGCGCGCGATTTCACCCCCGTGAACTATGTTATTATTAATTTTTGTCTCCATGACTACGTCCTAGTGACGTTATGCAAATTTTGAGATTGTATTTGCATTTGTAGTAACGAAGTTTCATACAAACTTTCAACCCCAAAAACAACCCCTTAGAAGTCGAATATTGCAAATTCCCGTCTTAGCGAGCACCTACGTCCTATAAGTAACTCCTATGCAAAATTTGAGATTCCTAGCACATGTAATTTCTGAGATTTCATGATGAGTGAGTGACCTTTCGATTTTATATATATAGATAAGAAGATTAATTAAGGCCGTCATGGACCAGTGGCGCAGGGGTGCGCGCGCTTAGACACAACGGTTGGGTTCAATCCCACAACCGCTGTGTGCGTATACCCTTTCGGGACCATTTCTTTGTCTGTGTGTCTATGAGCCTGGACCTTCAGCGACCATTGCGGAAGCCATATTTAACCGTCATTAATCAAGTTCAAATTGAAAAATTTTTATTCAAAATAAAAAGTTACAAGCTTTATTTCTTGAACGTCAAATAACGTTACCACCAGTTCACAAAAGTTTCACAAGACCTGAGAAGAACCGGCGCAAGAAACTCAGTGGGAATTATTTTTTTTTAATTTAAAACAAATAATCAATTGGTGATCTTCCAGATATACCAATATATATAACCAAAGATAAGATTGAAATGTTCACCTCCATTTACACATCCGATATGGTCTAGTGGCTAGGATACCTGGCTCTCACCCAGGAGGCTCGGGTTCGATTCCCGGTATCGGAAAATGTTCTCTAATGGTTCTCACAACTTTTGTTTTGTTTTTAAATCAAGATTTTTTTTTTTTCACTTTAATTATCTTTTCGATATTTAAGCATTTGCCTTCTATTCTTGATGCGGAAGTAGAACTTCATATATTGTATTGTAAAATTTATAGCTTTAACAAAAAAACACGTTTTAATATTTATTGCATTGAAAATTGCAAGAGTGTATCGGCATCTGCCTGTCCACTTCACTATTGTAGGTTCGATGAAAAAGAGCAAGACATATCTAAACAATTTTTAAGATCTTTTAAGATGCATTTTTTTTTTCAGGGTAGAAAGAAAAAACTTAATTAAAACTTAACAGCTAAAAACAGGCCGTCGTGACTCAGTGGCCCAAGCGTGTGATTGCAAACGCATGAGTTGTGGGTTCAAATCCCTCTCAGGGGAATGAATTATTATTTATAAATATTATCGTATCTTTGCTCTGGCACCGAAGCAGCGTTGATTTCCGCCACTCAACACGCAAATCCTGAAAAATACATCAGAATGTAGGGAACGGAATGTCTTAATACAAGGTACCCTCTGCGTACCCTGCTATATGCGGGATACAGCGTGAAAGAGCCAAGAAAATAAGTTATTGACACCACAAAACCACCATAAAAATACCATAAAATATATCACTGTATTACAGTCAGAGCCCCGCAGATACAGACTCGTATAATGTTTTATGACCTTCGGTTCTGATGCTCTCAGACTGATAATTATTAAATGAGTGCAGATATGCTCTAATGGAAATGTAAACAATTCTTATTTTTACATATATTCCAATAGGATATCCCATTATATTTAGTCACACTTCACGCTGTATCCCGCACACAGCAGGGTAGGCAGAGTTTTCTCGAGTGGACATCGAACCCACGACCAGTCGCTTTTACAGTCACATACTTGTGCCCCTGTGCCACTACTGGCCTCGTTAAAATAATTGGTTTGAACCTTAAAACCTTTTTAAATTATTAATAAGTTTTAAATGTATTTTCTAAAATCTCAATATAACACATATTTTGGTTTGCTTATTACTCCTATATAAAACTAAAATTATTATAAGTAAGATTGATATATTTAATAATTATATTACATCCGATATGGTCTAGTGGCTAGGATACCTGGCTCTCACCCAGGAGGCTCGGGTTCGATTCCCGGTATCGGAAGATTTTTCCAATATTTTAATTTCGTTTTTGATTAATTCAAAATAGTTGTAATCTTTTTAAACGGTTTTATTTTTTTGTTGTCACTTTATTCTTTTTTTAAATCTTTAAGCATTTTCATTCTTTTCGATTCCCGGTAACGGAAATGCTAAGTCTAAATGGACAAAAAATGGACTGACTTAACCAACTTCAAAAAATGTTGCAAATACGTATTACATAATTCATATTTTTTTCCACCTATGTGTATTTAGTACTTTCTGAGAGTAGTAGACGATATTCGTTCTTTTTTCTATATATATAAAAGGATTTGTCCTCACTGACTGAGGTAAGATGCACGTACAGCCGTAACATCTGTGCGTAGAAACGTGAAATTTGGACAGATGTTTACTTTCGTAATCTGGACATCCACTAAGAAGCGATTTTGAAAAATGTTAACCCTAAAGGCGTGAAATAGGGGTTGAACGTTTGTATGGAAAAAAAAATTCATTGACACCGATTTTTATAAAATTGTAAATTCAAACTCTTAAAAATATTAAATATAAAATTAATTGAACATATGTTTCACGGTTTTTTAGAATTTACTCCCTAAGGGTGCAAATAATGGGTTGAAAATTTGTTTGAAAAAATCTTTAAATCGCCACCGATTTTTATAAAATTTGAAATTTAGACTCTTAAAAATATTCCATTGAACACATGTTTCGTGGTTTATTTTAATTCATCCCCTCGGGGTGCAAATAAGGGGTTGAAAGTTAGTATTGAAAAATCTTTAAATCGCCACCGATTTTTATAAAAATCGAAACTTAGACTCTTAAAAATATTTAATTGAACACATGTTTCATGGCTTATTAGGATTCACCCCTAAGGGTGCATACGCAGGCGAAGCTGCGCGTGTCCGCTAGTATTATACAAAATAGTAGATATTGATAAATTAGTTTAAGAAATATTCTCGTTTTTTTTTATGAAAATAAAAAAAGAACACTACTTTTATTTTAGTAATAATTTTGTCATGAATATCGTAAACCAAACAAAATATCGAAGAATCACCGTTATATTAGCTTCATTACAATATATTACAGATATAAAGGGATGACTGCTTTTTTATCAGGGGTGTTAAAAGGAAGCCCGCGGGCTCCACGCTTCACGGGACAGTGATATTCAAGCCGACTATTCAGGCGAAGGCAATTTAACCCTAAAGGATTGAAAGTAATGGTAGACCCTTAAAATGAGTCAAATAATGATTTCTTATTTTGAAACAATTCTATTCTTTTTATAATATATAGAATAAGTATATATTTTCACAGTACAAATATGTAAATATTAAGTGTATTTTAGTGATAAGACACTCCATTCTTTATGAATGCCCAAATTTTGCAGTTGAATGCCAAGCTCAAACTTAACGCTAAATGAAAATAATATATTCTTCCGAGCGGGAATCGGAATTCTACAAGCATTGCATGTTGAGTGGCGGAATTCAACGCCGCTGTTTGCCTCGACATCAGAGAGAAGAAATAAGCATATTAGGTAAATATTTCGTTGCCTCGGAGAGTTGGGAGACTTGTCGCGTTGACAGTCACAAAATTTTACCCCTGCGCCACTACTGGCCTCAAGTTGAAATTATATTCTAAAATATAAATGCAAAATTAAAATCACAAGCTTTTAGTTTTAAGCTTACTTGCGTACATATATTTTTAGTTGTTGTTTTTCATACAATATCGAAACACTTTAGATACCTTATATAGAAACTGTAATCCTTAGAATCCAAGTGCAGCTTATAAATCTCTCTGTAAATCGAAGATTTTACCATAAAAGCATATTATTTTAAAAATATTTTCATTTTTAATGTATATTTTATAAATGAATTTTATTATTAAAATGTAGAAGTTCTCGCAGTTCGTGATTAATAATGTTGATAGCATCTGCTTGTAAACGCGACGGTTGTAGGTTCGATGTCCACTCGAGGAAATTAATTATTTCTGTTTCGTTTTTTTGTTCGAATTACAAAACAAAGAGCGGCGTTAACTTCCGCCACTCAATATGCAATGTCACGATGAAGTGAAAAATGGGGAACAGAGTGAAAAAACTAAGCTAATTCAGCTGTTAGTTATAACTCAACGCCGTGCTTTTTTGCCTAGACACAAAAGCGAAGTAAGAAATACTTATATCAAATATTTTACTTCCTCAAGCGGGAATCAAATCCAAAATTTACAAAAGATAGTATTTACTCGTATATTCAGTTTTAGAATTAACATTGTGTATAGCTAAAGCATGGGGTAATTCACGAGTCTGGCTTAATGCAGACTGAACGATGCGACGTTAACTTAGCTGCAAAATGCCTTTAGTGGCCGATGTTACTTCTTGGACCTCTGTTAGATATATGTATTTATGTATCTAAACATTATATTTGTGCCTTTTTATCTATTATCTATATTAACGTTTTCATATATAATTTGCCTAATGTCTATGTATATATTGAGATTACTTTAACCCTAAGTTTTAACTTTTATAATCAAATTTTATTCTATTTCGCTGCAATAATGTATTTTATTATTATTTCATATTCCCGAGTTAGATTTGAGATTAAAATATTCATTATACAGTGAAGCAAAGAAACCACAAATTTAAACCATCTCATTACAGTACAGTGGTCTCAAATACTGCAAGAATATAATTCTGAAAACTTCCATTTTCTTTTTCTAAAATAAATTGCCAAGTCTTCTCTAAGCACAATCTGAAATAATCGCGTTTCGTGTGAACTTGTTAAATGCAATTCTCTAGTGCTCATTCTTTTAAGTTTCAAATACTACTTTTACAAAAAAAATATCATCATTCTCCATGCATTGTCTTGAATTCTGGAGGAAAGTAAAGGATGGAGTGACTCCACACTCTCTGCCTGAGTTTAAATTCATAACTAAACATCGAAAAAGATTATATAATACTTAAAAAATATGAAAATAGAATGCAAGGAATTTTAAATATGTACGCCTACTTTTAAGGAAAAAACGCCTACGCTTACCTTTAAAATAGATGGCAACTGTAACATAACTGTAACAAATTTATTTCAGAGTTCATGTACTTGGGATTTCCCCAAGTACATGAACTCCATTTATTATTTGCAAATGCGAAGGTAATTAGAACTTAAGCTTCTAACGTTTATTTCAAAGGAAAGTGCACTCGTAAGGACAACGTTCGCGACACGCCAGCGCGTAGAATAACGTTGCTTACGTACATCATTACTGCTTCGTTTTTTCCTGCTTTTAAATTTTTAAAATGATTTTTAGTGCTGATTTTATGTACTATACGAGAGAGAGAGAGGTCTTTTTGTGTATAAATTCGTTTGTATGCACTAGTAATTTACCATGTTTTTAACAAACAAAAATTTTATAGAAAGTACGTAAAGGTGCTAACTCAAAAAAAACAATTAAGTGCGAGCGGGACTCGCCCAAAGAGGGTTCCGAACCAATTTGTAAGTCGTTGTTTTGTATAAGTTGTACTTCCCGTTGACCTACCGTTTTGACCTTTAGAGCTACGGAACCTAAAAAAAATTTAAGCAAACCTGTTGTAATTAATAGTTTTAACAAAAATGGTCTTAATATAAACAACCTGGAATGCAAATGAAATTAATCATTTGAACATTCACCTTTTTGCGTCGCAGATATGTTATGATATGAAAGTAGAATATTAATTAAATAAACCTTGTCTTCAAAAGATACATTATACTACAATGAAAATAATAATTTTATGATATTATAAAAGCTTTAGCAATTTCATAAAATTATTATTTATAATTTTAGTACAACTTACATTTTATATAAAAGCTTGTTTTTAAGGGTTTTAATGAATATTTTATTTTTTAATTTTTTCTTATTCTTATCATTTCTATTAATACATCATTATTGTAAAATGTTTATTAAAAAAAATCTCTAAAGTGAAATTATATTCTTAATATTATTTAAAAAATATCTACTATTTAAAATAAACAATTCACGCCGACTACATTCAACTATTATTTTAAATGTTATACAAGGTTCAACAAGATACGACGGAGCCAGCTATCCACGGACATAGGAAACCACTAAATTGGTACAGTGTGGAGCGACAATCAAAGTTCGAAAAGCTAATTTACGTTAGTTTAACAGTGCTTCGAATTTAAAATGACAATAATTGTGGCCGTTTATGTAAATAAATTAGTACCTATATTAATATTGTTGAAACATTACTCCGCGTTGAGTTACGCGACACGCAAAGTCTCGGTCTTTAAGTGGAAAAGTTAGTGTCTCAACACTGAGTTCTCTCGCTTTTTCTACACACGTAAGAGAAACACTATAAGGGTACAAGTAGACAAAGTGTCATACATTGATGTATTAACTTTTCACACTTATATAGATTTTTTGTCTGATTACTGCCAAAAACTATATAGACAATCCTACAAAGGTTCCGTTTTATTTTTATTTTGAGTGAAGGAACCCTAAAAAGGTGACTTATACGAGCAACAATTTTTTTTAGGTAGAGGGATTCAACTTATTCAACAGAGCTAACTTTTATATATAATTTTATTTTTATATCAATAAAATGGCGATAAGGATTAAAGTAAAATCGATATACAGAATGCAGCACCTGCCACCTCCTCCCTAATGGCTATCCGGGCCGGGACACAACATACAGTAAGAAGAAATTAATGAACGAGATGACATTCTCATTTATCCAACAAATAAAATATCTAAATAAAACCAGTATCGTATATTATTTAGTATTGTTTAAATTTAAAATAACGTTAAGATTGTCTTTACGCCCGATTGTCTGATTGTCCCCCACTCGAGATCGATCCCCACTCCCCCACTGATATAGATCAAGCGGGCGAAGCCGCCTGAGTCCGCTAGTCTATTGTATTAATACTCGATTTCACAGAAGATTTTTGGATGAATTGTTAACAAAAACATCGCTTTTACTGAGGTAAAAATTGTCATTGCGATAATGATAAAATATTTTAAGGAATTATCTCCAAAATTTGAGAAAATATTAAAGAAATTTCTTTGACATATAGCAAGACAAGAACAACTTGACGAGTTGTTTCAACCAATTTTGCTATATTATTTTTCTATATTTTGGCGTACTTAATTTTTTCTTCAAAAAAGGGAAATGACAATAAAGGGAAATTTGCTATACTGTATAGATTTGAGGAAATAGACAAGCTTTATATATTATGTAAATTAATATCTTCTAATAAAATAACAATACCTAAAAAAAAAAAAATTCAATCTAAAAATCATGGCGCAGGTGCACAAGTAAACGCGACGGTTGTGGTTTCGATTCCCACTCGGAGAATCGGCGTCGAGTTTCGCCACTCAACACGCTGTGTCTCGAAGAATCAACGGAAAGTGGGGAACGGAGAGTTTCAACATAAGGTTCCCTTTACCTATTCCGCTATAAGAACGATGCAGCGCCTGAAAAATAAAAGGAAATAATTATAGAAAAAAGCAATAATAAATTCACAAAATCTTAGTACATTTCTGCCAAGCTACATCTCCAGTAAGTAATCAACCAGAGACGTATTCGAGCCTCAATTGTCGCGTCTGACGGATTACATACAGACAGCTAAGATAACCTTCAGTTTAATTTGCTGAGGTAGAGCTTACTCGTCATCGCTCAAATCTACATTATTAATTTGCCTCATATTAACTAGTACACTTTGGATTTACTAAGCACTAGTTTAATTAACTATTGCGTATTTGGAAAGTATTATTAAGAAATGTTTCTGGAAGTGACGGAGTTCAACGCCGTGCGACGGAGTTCAACGCGGAGTTCAACGAAGAAATGAAAATATTAATAAATAATAATTCATTCCCTCGAGTGGGAATCGAACCCATAACCTCACTCTGTGTACTTATGAATATATATATATATATATATATAACATTCAATAATAACATAAAAATGTTCCCAAGGAAAATGTTCAATTCATTATTATTGTATGAGTTAAATAGAAACACGAGAGTTTATCGATGAGATTGATTACGGCAGCTACAAATAATACAACGAAAGTGTGAAAACAATTTGCCATTGATACTTTAGCTTGCCTTTGATATTTACTTTGTTGAAATCTCAGTGTAAAAATATCTTATTATAATTTATTAGCATATTTAAAATATATAATCGTATATTTGGGCCATATTAGCACACTTGGACTCTTTTTCACTGTAAAGGCGATGTTTCTGGCTTTATCGTTCAAGATAATGAATTATTCTTGTTGCCTAGCTCCGCCAGACAATGTACAGTGATGAGTTTAGCAACACGGCCCGCAATGTCTTAAGAGACGAAAACGAATATTAAATTGTCTTCTCTGATTTCTCTCTACCCTACCTATCTACTATATGAGATAAACAGAAAAACTGAAAAAGGAATAGAATTAATATTATTTGCCAATATTTATGTATGAGACTCAAAATAAAAGGCAGGCAGACCCTGGTAATAGCCGGGATTAATGCCAGGAAGAAGAAGACTCAAAATAAAAGAAAAATAAATGACACAAACAGAACTATTTCAGCTATGCTATGCAAATATACAAATTTACCAAAATACAAATAAGTATAGCAAGTCAAGACAGCGTCAAAAATTATAGTTTGGCCTATATATAAAAACAATAACATCTAAAAGCCTTACTAAATTATTACTATCTAAACTTTACCAAATTTTATGTTTGTTTCCCTATCACAGCCCTTTAATTTAAAGGATAAGATGTCTATTGGTGTTTACATGATCCCGAGCGGAAATGAAATTTCAACTTCGTGTAGAATCAGCCCTTAATTGACGACCTTTACGGTGGCTTAATCAAATCATGACTCTCTCAATAAACATAAAATGGACAATGAAGCTTTTTGAATTTATTTGTTTGAGACGTTTTTATAAAGATAAGGAATGGCCTCTTAAGAGTCGCCCCAGGTTCCCTCTGTCTACCTTGCTTTGTGCGGGATACAGCGTGAAGCTAAAAAAAAAGAAAAAGGATCTATATATTTACGTTTAAATATACGTGCAGTTTCTTAACACCAGATTTTCAGGTTCTCTCTCTACTATATGTGATGGTGGTGCGTGAAGCTTAAAAATATATATAAAAATGCTNCGCGCGCACGGCAAACTTTAGGTACCTTTTCTAATATTAAGAATTTCCTTTAGTTACTTTTACTTATTTTGTTTGTTCATTTCGGTTACTCAGATATTTTTTCTAATAATAAATCTCCACTTATTATTCTTTTTTAACTTATTTTAATTATTTAGGCTTATATTTTCTTACAAATTCTATTGAAAACCGAAAATAATTTCATAACTATATATTTAATAAATAATAGTATAGTTCAAGCGGGCGTAGCCGCGTCCGGGCCCACTAGTATAGAAATAAAAGGAAAATAAAAGATATTACAACATTTAGTGAAAGTTTGATATGAGTTTAACAGTGCCATAACTTTGAATAGAAATGTTAGCAGCCTCACATACAACCTTGAGCTCTAGGTGCTAATTCTGGAGCTTTTGTTACTCTTTATACAACGCAGAGATAGCATGTGAAAGGGATAGGGTAACCTGGGAACCTAAGGTTAAGAGACTTCCATCCTCCACTTTCCATCCAATTCTGGAAGCATTACATGCTGAATGACGAAACTCCATGCTGCACCTTGCCTCGTTCACAGAGCGAGAAAATTAAAATATTAAATAGTTAATTTTACTCGAGACTGAGAATCGAACTCACGAATTGTCACATTTAGTTACAAGCCTGTACACGACGAATTGTCATTATTATCTATCTTTTATATATATGTGAATATGGGGATTAATAAAAAACTTTTTTCATAAACACATATTTTAGGAATGTTTTACTTTAAAGTTTAGTTATTTACTAATCTTCGAGGATAATTAAATATATGCAATATTTAATTGTTTCAGATTTAACCTTTTCATAATAAAATATACATGAAGCTAAATTAAAGCACATAATGATAAGATGTCATTTCTTTAATGGCATCTGTAAGAAATGTAGGCCACGTCTCCTAAGGTGAACGACGCTGTAGCACTTATACTTTGTGCTTTAATATGGAAATGCGACATTTTTTACTAAATACCTTATAAATAGCTTTAAAGTTTAATTATTTTGGATTAAACCATTTTTAAACTTTCTCTCTGCTGTACCTAGTTTAAATTTTCTTCTTTAGCTTCTCGCTGTATCCTGCATGTAGCAGGGTAGTGTCTCTCTAAGACACTCTGTCCCTCACTTCCGATATTACCTATTTAAGATATGTATTGGTTATGGTCGTAGCTTCAATTCTATTCGTTAATAATAGGCACAATTATGTTAAATACTGTGCGTTTGCACACAAGATAAATGAAATATAAAATTTAGTGCAAGACGGTACTGAAATAAGGAAAACTCTAAGAAACATGAAAATGTGTAATACAATAGGCCCATTTTTTATTTTTTATAAATGAGATGAAATCTTCACATATAAATAAAATCGAAGTGTCTGCTTGTGATTTCAATACTGTAACACCATCTTAACACAATATAACGATTTTAAAATGTATGTTTGTCTGTCTTTTTGTTTGTCCGGGCTAATCTACGGAACTATACATCCAATTTTAATATATTTGATAGAGAAAGTTAAAGAGAAACCCATATACTACTTTTAACTTGCTACTAGAGAACTAGAAATTTCCGCGATATATGGATTTATGCGGGAAACACCGCGCTTACCGCGTGCGAGCACCTACCACCCAGATAGCTATGGAATAACCAAACAATTTTCCCGTTTTTAGTCTATAACAGTATAGTAAAAAATAACTAATGAAATTTTCCGTAAATACACTTAAATAATATTAAATTAAGAAAACAAATATCAAAAGTATCGTTGTGCGAAACCACAGGCAGGCCGCTAGTAAAAAATTAAAAGTAGCACACGTATTCTATACACTAAGCTTAAATACAGTATTGTTTTGAAACAGTCTTGATGCAAAGTTGTAATTAAAGTGAGATTAAAACGGCTCCTGTGCGAACAATGTGTATTTCCTATCTCATATATAACACATATATGTGTGTACACTCATACACTATGATTATACACTCATATGAGTGTATGAGTATACACTCATTTGAGTATGATATATATATCATATTTCTTCACGAACGTTTTCTTTTAAACAATGCTTGAGAAATCTTACATTTTTAAATATTCGGTCTCAATGGGAATTTTTGCGTGAAAAAATAATATCCCTCAAAAAATCTTTATTATAACGAATGGCCCTGTGGAGTGGATCTCAGTCGTATTGGGAAATCTGACAAGGAATTATTCTGTGATTAAAATACAGTTGTGGTACTGTAAAATTAACAAGTAAGATAATTTCTATATTCTACATAAATATTTTGGAGGAAATGAGTAAAGGAAAGAGGCTAATATATATATCGAGGTCATCATGGCGCACTGGTGTGATTAGCGTGTGACTGTAAACGCGACTGTTGTGGATTCGATTTCCACTCGAGGAAATGAATTATTTGATATTTTCATTTCCTCGCTCTGGTAATGATGAGAATGGGGATGCTGTAACTACGAGTATAAAGGTACATACATAATATTTCAAAGTAGTCAAAGCGGCTGATACCATAAGATATACGCTAGTACCTACCAAATAAATCTAAACATAAGTTTAATTAAGAGACAGGTATAATATAGGTTAGCTAGACAAAAGCTATTTTTAATTAAAACTTTGTTTTAGTAATATAAATGGNGGGCAACGTTAACACACTGAAGGAAAAATATCTTACAAGGTCAGGCCATTTTTGCTCCTAAGAAATAGATTGTACTAAACTTTTTTATATTGTACGCATATTTTCGTTTTATAAAGTATATACAAATATTAAATAGTTATATTTATTATAAACTCTTATAGACTAATATTTTATTCTTTCTTTGTCCGTTGTTGAACATAGTTAACTACATAACAAATTGTAAAAAAATAAAATAAATATGCTCTTGAGAAGTTCCATTTCTCAAAAATATCAAATTGATAGCACTTATCGTGGACTTGAAGCAAACTTTTGAGATTATTTCGATCCTTAAAGAAAAAATCACGCGAAGAAAACATGAAAATCCTTATGAGTTATGCATAAGTTTATTTTGTGAAATGGATTCATAAACTTTTAGGGGCTAAACTGACACGAACAATCATAAAAGTCTCGACGGTCGTCCAGCGGTCTCGAAAAAAATACCATAAATAAAATACACACAATTTTCTACATTTATTAAAATTATCAAAAATAAAATTTTCTAAATGTTTTTGCGGTAAGTGCATAGAAACATTGGCAACAGCAAAAGGTAGTTGAAAGCATTCAATTTTATTTAAATTAAAAAATCTATATAGATCACATGTATTGAAAATCATCATCATCATCATCATCATATGTATTGAAAATCTGTGCAGAATAAACACAAAGGCCTTTAGTAAATACCATTATAATATTTTTGATAAAATTTATATGCATTTTCATAAAACAATAGAAATATTTTTAATAAAAACTAATATTTTATTTATTTATTGTAACTTTTTATCTATAATTTTCATAATTAATTTAAATTATAATTATAATGATAAAAGAACATATACCTATCTTATCATAAAAAATAAAGAAATAAAAGGAAAATAAAAGATATTACAACATTTACTGAAAGTTTGACATGAGTTTAACAGTGTCATGACTTTGAATAGAAATGTTAGCAGCTTGACATACAAACCTTGAACTATAGGTATACAACGCAGAGATAGCATGTGAAAGGGCTAGGGTAGGGTAACCTGGGAACCTAACCTAAGGTTAAGAGATTTCCATTCTCCACTTTCCATCCAATTCTGGAAGCATTACATGCTGAATGACGAAATTCCATGCTGCACCTTGCCTCGTTCACAGAGCGAGAAAATTAAAATATTAAATAGTTAATTTTACTCGAGAGTGAGAATCGAACTCACGAATTGTCACATTTAGTTACAAGCCTGTACACCACGACTGGCCTTTATTATCTATCTTTTATATATATGTCAATATGGGGATTAATAAAAAACTTTTTTCATAAACACGTATTTTAGGAATGTTTTACTTTAAGTTCAAATTTCAATATTTAATTGTTTCAGATTTAATCTTTTCATAATAAAACATACATGAAGCTAAATTAAAGCACATAATGATAAGATGTCATTTCTTTAATGGCATCTGTAAGAAATGTAGGCCACGTCTCCTAAGGTGAACGACGCTGTAGCACTTATACTTGTGCTTGTGCTTTAATATGGAAATGCGACATTTTTTACTAAATACCTTATAAATAGCTTTAAAGTTTAATTATTTTGGATTGAAACTATTTTTAAACTTTTTCTCTGCTGTACCTAGTTTCAATTTTTTTCTTTAGCTTCTCGCTGTATGCTGCATGTAGCAGGGTAGTGTTAAGATACTCTGTCACTCACTTCCGATATTACCTATTTAAGATATGTATTGGTTATGGTCGTAGCTTCAATTCTATTCGTTATTAATAAGCACAATTATGTTAAATACTGTGCGTTTGCACACAAGATAAATGAAATATAAAATTTAGTGCAAGTCGGTACTGAAATAAGTAAAACTCTAAGAAACATGAAAATGTGTAATACAATAGGCCCATTTTTAATTTTTTATAAATGAGATGAAATCTTCACATATAAATAAAATGTCTGCTTGTGATTTCAATACTGTAACACCATCTTAACACAATATAACGATTTTAAAATTTATGTCTTTTTGTTTGTCCGGGCTAATCTACGGAACTGTATACCCACTTTTAATATACATGATAGAGAAAGTTAAAAAGAAACGCATATGCTACTTTTTAACTAGAAATTTCGGCGAAATATGGATTTATGAGGGAAAAGCCGCGCTTACCGCGAACGAGTACCTTCCATATCTATCTGAGATATGGAATAACCAAACAATTTTCTCGTTTTTAGTCTATAACAGTATAGAAAAAAATAACTAATAACATTTTCCTATTTAGTTAAATAATATTAAGAAAATAAATAATAATATCGTGCGAAGCCACAGGCAGGCCGCTAGTAAAAAATTAAAAGTAGCACACGTATTCTATACACTAAGCTTAAATACAGTATTGTTTTGAAACAGTCTTGATGCAAAGTTGTAATTAAAGTGAGATTAAAACGGCTCCTGTGCGAACAATGTGTATTTCCTATCTCATATATAACACACATATATCATATTTCTTCACGAAGATTTTACTTTTAAACAATGCTTGAGAAATCTTACATTTTTAAATATTCGGTCTCAATGGGAATTTTTGCGTGAAAAAATAATATCCCTCAAAAAATCTTTATTATAACGAATGGCCCTGTGGAGTGGATCTCAGTCGTATTGGGAAATCTGACAAGGAATTATTCTGTGATTAAAATACAGCTGTGATACTGTAAAATTAACAAGTAAGATAATTTCTATATTCTACACAAATATTTTGGAGGAAAGGAGTAAAGGAAAGAGGCTAATATATATATCGAGGTCATCATGGCGCACTGGTGTGATTAGCGTGTGACTGTAAACGCGACTGTTGTGGATTCGATTTCCACTCGAGGAAATGAATTATTTGATATTTTCATTTCCTCGCTCTGGTAATGATGAGAATGGGGAAAGGAGTGTGTTGCGCAGTGTGTCGGGTTAGCTGTAACTACGAGTATAAAGGTACATACATAATATTTTAAAGTAGTCAAAGCTGCTGATGCTGCAAGATATACGCTAGTACCTACCAAATAAATCTAAACATAAGTTTAATTAAGAGACAGGTATAATATAGGTTAGCTAGACAAAAGCTATTTTTAATTAAAACTTTGTTTTAGTAATATAAATGGGAGCCAAATTTATTTTCATTCTTAAGTGGATTTAAACATTGCAAGGAATAAATTTTGCTAAAGAAATTAAAAAAGATGCAAAGGAATATTTTATAACAAATTTATAATTTTTACATAGTACGTATAAATCATATTTATGGTCATATGGTCAATACAATTAAATTTCATATTTTAATGTCGAAAGTAGCAATATTTGAATCTGCATAGGCAAAAAGTCAAAAACCTATTGACTTATTACTAACTTAACCCTCTATATTTATTACGATAAGAAATAACAAATAATCTATATATATATATAAAATCGAAAGGTCACTCACTCGTCACAAAATCTCAGAAACTACATGTGCTAGGAATCTGAAATTTTGCATAGGAGTTACTTATAGGATGTAGGTGCTCGCTAAGACGGGAATTTGCAATATTCGACTTCTAAGGGGTTGTTTTTGGGGTCGAAAGTTTGTATGAAACTTCGTTACTACAAATGCTAGGAGTCTCAAATTTTGCATAGAAGTCACTAGGACGTAGTCATGGAGACAGAAATTAATAATAACATAGTTCACGCGGGTGAAACCGCGAGCGGGCCGCTAGTATACTATAAGAAGGTATTGCAATTGCAATTATAATCTACGATTTGCTATTAGTTATTAAAAGTACCACTGCAGCTACGTTCATTGAGCAATGAGAAAGGAAGCCTCGACTTCTTGAATGAGCTTCACAATCTGATCAGAGTCCATTGGTGTTATTTATAGCCTGTATTATCTTCAAGTCAAGCTGGAGAACTGTGTATTATTCTTGTAGACAGCTGGAGTACTACCATATATCTATTATATAATAGAATTATGATGTTATGATATCAGAACAGTCGTGGTGCAGGAGAACAAAGTGTGACTGTAAACCAGGTTGTGGGTTCCATTCTCATTTGTGGCAATGAAATATTTAATTTCCTCGCTTTGGTAACGAGGCAAAACGCGGCGTTTAGTTCCACCAGCCAACACTCAATGCCTCTAGAATTCGGTGGAAAATGGGGAACGGATGTATATTAATGGGAACGGAGTGTCTTAACTCTAGGAACCTATGTTCCATCTGCCTACCCTGCTATATGCGGAATACAGCGTAAAGCCAAAATAATTAATAATTTTAAATTTGATTTCAACATAGGTAAATGAAAAGCATGGATTTATTTTCCTGCATATGCATATTATGGGGCAGATTCCACGTGGACATGTTTATTATTTACTCATATATTTAAATTGTATCAAAATCTTATTTTAACTAATATTTTAACTGAATAATTTAACAGCAAAACACAAAGAATCTTTTATTTCTATCCATTAACAAATTCGGAACGAAATATAAAATTCTTTAACAGTATTAAAATATAAAAAGGAAATAGAGAAATCTCACGAAACGGGGCGGTCCGTCACCGTCGTCGGTGATTGTGACATTTAAATGAAATTCGATTAACCTAACTCTTTCGATGTTCCGCCAGTTCCAATTATTGTGAAGACACTGAATGACAGCCTTTGAAACGTTTATAAAACAAAACATAGAGAAATCTGGGTGACGATTTAATTAATAGAAAAAAGTTGACTATATATATTTTTCTTTAAATATCAAGTAAGATTCTGCAAAGAAAAAGCAAAATCCTTTTTTTCTTTGCTTAACAAAAGCTTGTAAGCAGATTTCTCACTCAAACTAGTTAACTATAGATTTTGTTTTAATTAAGTTAAGTTTATTAAATTGCTATTTTTTTATACTTTCAATATAACATTATTTTTGTACTGAATTTTTTTACAAAATTGTTAAGAAAATATTTTTCTCCAATCAGTTTCACTTCCGCTGTCACTTATAACCAGATTGCTGAAATAAATATTTCCATCGAAAATAATATTTTAGAATTGTTTTTTATATTGTATTTTTATTGTATAATATAAAATTGAAATGTATAATTGCCTTAATGTTATAAGAGGAATCTTGACAAAAAAACTCACAAAAAAATATACACGAAGAATGAAATGTAATTCGTGAACAGTATAGAAATATTAACATTTTGTTAACGTGTCCTGAATTTTAATTTTATTTGTACACACTTTAAGATCAGCATGCAGTATTTTAACACCATTTCTTAAGGAACTTTGAAGATCTGCAGGTCTATGTCATAACTATTCAAAAATGTCGGCCAAACAATATGAAATATGGAATTGGAGATTTGGAGCTAGAATCTCGAGGTGGTAATAGTTTTCATCCAATTTTCGTTTACAGCAGATGATAAAGAGAAATTTGTTGGCAAAGATATTAAAATCTAAGCGAGACAAGAAAAACGGAGAGAGGAGAACCACACCAAGTTAATACATACAAATTCCAAATATAGCAATCTATATATATAAAATAAACAACTGCATGTTTCCACCCAAATGACCAAACCACGAATGGTGAACCATCAAGGACGGTTGACACGCTCAAATGTGTTTTGGCATCAGCGGCATGACTATGTTTGAATAATAATCTGATATTTTATGAAGTTTATTAATTCCAGATATATATATTTTAAAGGTATTTTTAATAAAATTACTACGCATTATCATTTAGATTAAATCCCGCTGCGTTCAAAAAAATATTTGTTTTTCTTTCTGAAATGTATTTTTCTTTTCTAAGTGTGGAAAGCGGAGTTTGGAGTGTCGACTCACTACTTGCCCAGACAAAATTATTTTATAATTTCAGACTAATCATAGAAAAAAAATCTAAAGAAAACAAAAAGAACATAATCTAGTTCACTCCAGTAAATAATTACGAGTTTCCATTTAAAATAGCTTGCAAATAACGGAGCATTCTTAATTAATCTTATACTAATTAATGCACAAGTGCTACTTCAACAATTCATTTAATTAATCACTTCCTAGATTTAATTGTAATTCATTAGTTTGTTATTTCTTAGTACATAATTAACAGTGAAAATGTAAGAAAAACTTATTTAAAGATTGTTTATTTTAACATTTTCCTTAAGAAAATAGTACATATTCTCGTAATGTTCTTTTAGTAAATTTAAATAAAAAATATTTTAATGCGATGAGTGGGAATCGAACTCACAACCGCAGTGTTATAGTCGCACGCTTGTTCCTCTATGCCATGAAGGCCTAATTTAGTAAATAATATTATATTACTTATCTGTTTATTATCTATCTATTTTTGGAAGCATCTAGTTATATATCAGCTCCAATACAATATTATACTGCCCAGGGCGTACTAGCCTTATACATTGGTATGTACATTGTACATATTTTAATAAGATAGTAGAAATATTATATATTTTTCTATAGTATATTTTTTACAGATACCAAACGTTATGTTTTCTTTTAGTTTATCCAATAAATGATTGTATAAGAGAAATAGATAAATAAGAGAGACAGAGAGAGAGAGAGAGAGGCGGACATATTTAAATTCTATTAAAATATTAAAATTATTAGTTGATCAAATTTTTTCTACAAAACAATACCAGTATATATAAAACCGACAGATATATTTAAAAACTAAATGATTTTACGTTCAAGTGCCTACCAGATAATAATCTCTAGTATTTAAAAGCGGAAAAAGATCGTTAAATTAAAACGTTTTACGGTCCATTATCTCATTACTAATATAAAGTATATAAATAATAATGAATTCTTTAACAGTGCTTAAATTGTAAATGCATGCTTGGGTACCATAAAGGGGAAAGTTGGGTAAATATACTCAAAAGCAATTTCTATAAAAAAACTTACTTATAATTTTGTTAGTATGTATTTGAGATACTGCCCACCCTCCAAATTATGGAATTTCATATTAAATTTGTATGTTTTTAAAATATATGTTTTTCGAAGATAAAATGTAATATCACTCCGTCCTCTAAAATTTTTTTGCTTACTTTAGTCTGATATATTTTTACTTCGCGGTGATGGCATATAGCAGAGTAAAAAATATTTAATTATAAAGTTGATGACGGTTATTCCATATAAAAGTAAGAGTTTTGAGAAAATAAAAAAACTTGTCTTAATTTTCTATTATATTTTTATTATATTGTGTAGAATATAAAATATCAAAAGACTGTTTTGAAAGTATACAAATTTGAATATTCTTTTTAACAGTTTAAGTACTAAAGTTTAGAAATAATAGCTGCTAGGCCAAAAAATGTAGCACTTTATTTTATATACATACATAAACATTATTTTAATAATTACGTTGAAAATTTTACCAAAAAAAATATTACTGTTCTCTTACTATTATCACTTTTAAGTAAAAATAACGTAAAGATAAATAATTTCTCCCTTTTTGACAGCATTCTCGGAGATTAAGTATAGTATGTTGGGTAACGTAACCTAACGCCGCACTAGACAAGAAAAAAAAATAAAAAAGAACTATAAATTCCTTTAAAAGCACTAAAATGTTCCACAATATTTAAATATGTACATTGCAAGTACAATATACGAAATGGTGGCTAATTACCGTAGTTATATATGCAAATGAAAACATTAACCTAACTACCACCTAAAATTTAAATTAGTGAGAGTAGGAAGTCTTAAGTTGTAACACGAAACTTACACAAATTTTTTAATTTAATTTTACCCTATACATTCCTCTAGAACAGGCAGAAGGAATTTAATGTTTAAAAACTCCGTTTCACTTCCCGCCGATTTTTCGAGGCATTGCGTGTTGAATGGCGGAGCTTTTGGTACCAGCTTCACGCTGTATCCCGCACATAACAGGGTAGGCAGAGGGAACCTAGTGTTTAGACACTTCGTTCTTCACTTTCCTCCGAATTCTATTATAGGCGGAACTCGACGCCGCGACACCAGAGCAAAGTAATTGAAATATAAATTTAAATAAATATATAATTCTTCTGAGTGGGTATCGAATCTACAACCGTCGTCTTACAGTCACACACTTGTGCCTCTATGCTACGAGAGCTTCAATATTGTTTATTAATTAAATAAGTCCATTGTTTTATATGAATATATTTTTTTAATCAAGCTATTTGGAATTGAAATGTGAATGGATTTCATATGATATCAAAAGGTTACAATTTTTAAAAATAAATAAAAACCTGTGCATGAATGAAAAAACCTTTTAAGCCGTTTTTTCCTGATTTTATAAACATAATATGAAGTTGTCGTGGTGGATAGGCACAAGTGTATGACTGTAAACGTGACGATTATGGGTTCGATTCCCACTTGGAGGATTTAATTATTATTTATTAATATTTTAATTTCTTTGCCTTTTGACGCCACATACGCAATGCCTCGAAAACTCAGAAGTGGTGTCCTAAAATTAGGTTCCCTTTGCCTACTTTATTATATGCAAATACGGTGTGAAGCTGTTCAATCCACTATTTTAAATAAAACAGTAAATATATTATAAAAAAAATATTATTTTAAGCTTCGTACAAATGGATTCTCCAACAATTTTTTATCTAAAAATTTTAAAATGCTCTTAGCAAAAATATATGAATCCGGACTTCGTACAAACATGATGTATGGCTTGCCCATTGTAAATATTTTTCATCCTTTGAATGTATGGAATATGTAGGAGATTAACTAAATGTTGGCAAGAACGGCCCGCATCCGCTTTATCCGAAACAAATAAGCTTTTTAATTGAAAAACTGGCTGTATAAACACTACCTTTAAGCTTCACCCTATATATATATATATATGTGTGTTACCATTGACTGCAAAGTTATGGAATAATATTTTTTAAAAAGTCCCGCTGAGTTTCTGGCGCCGGTTCTTCTCAGGTCTGAGATGCTGGTGGTAAATTATTTGACGTTCAAAAAATGATGCATGTTACTTCTTATTTAGAATAAAATTATTTGACTTTGACTTTTTAGCTTCACGCTGAATCCCGCACTTAGAAGAGTAGACAGAACCTACTATGTTTAATATTTTCCGCTGAAGTCTTGAGGCATTGCGTGTTGAATAGCAGCAACTTAACGCCGCATTTTACCTCGTTTCCAGAACGAAGAAATTAAAATATGAAAAATTTCATTCGTACAAGTAGTCTCTTAATCAAACCCACCACCGTTGAGTTCACGGTGTTCCTGCGGCACACAAGAACAACTTTTGCGTTTTGAATACTGACAATACGGATACTTTTTACGTTGAATGTTAGTGTCAAAAAGCAATTGAAGACGAGAAAAAGATTCCGTCAATCAACAAGCATTGGCTCCAGAATTCGGTGGAAAATGGGAAACCGAGTGCCTTAACACTAAGTTGACTCTGCCTGCCCTGCTAAAAATATTTAAATGATAAGTATTTATGTAGCTAAACGAGAATGAGTACCATTTATTTTTAACATAATAAAATAAGTATTTTAACATTTAATGTACAAATAAGAACTTAAAATCCTTATCAGATGATACTGTTCAGTTCTTGGCTAATAAAAGTTCTATTACATAATGAAAACTCTATAGCATCTCTTATAGAATGAGATATGTTTTGCCGATATCTTTTGTTATATAGCTTTCACAATATTATTTCACATTAGATACAAAACCAATTTATAGAAAGTAATAAAATAAATGTATATAAGGGATCCTAATAATGCTATAAAAGTATGGGATTGCCTTACATTTTAATAGCCTGAGGCGATCGTTTTCTTAGCAGTTATTCTTGTACGTTACGCGCCAAGAATTTTGTATTACATTTTTATACCGTCTACCGCAAGAATGTTTAACAAGCATTTGCCCGAGGATAAATTATAAATTGCAAAATAATTATTGGATTATATTTTATATTTTTTATATATTATTTTCTAATCTGTTCATCACACAGAATGAAATTAGTTGCTTGTTATATCGTTGTTATATATTAGCGTATACCGTATTAAAGTCATCTTTTTTCGTATAAAATTTTGAAAAAACACCAGTTGAAAATTCCGGCATGTTGTTGGCTTAGTAAACTTTTACATTTTCAAACTTTTTAGCCCCATAAATAAAAAACTACAATATCCTGAATGTTCCAGAATTAAAAGAGAAATACATAAGAAAATACAAAAATACTAGTAATCAGTTAAAAAAACATGAAAACTAAAGCTTCTCGTGCATTTTTCATTTTTTTGTACAAAGATGATTGCCAGAAAATCTTTAAATGGCCACTATGTTTAATATATGTATGTATGTGTATGTATGTCTGTTCTATCACTAATATCACTTGTCCATCATTCTGTCAATCAATCTGTATATTTGTAATATCTATCTATATAATATAATGAAACAGTATAAGCAGGTGGCCATTCAATAATTTTCCAAAAAACTAATTATCGTGATGAAAAATAATAAAAAAAATAATCTTTTATCTTAAAATTTTTGACTGTCCAATTTGTACACGTCCATTTCTACATTTTAATTATTTTCATCATTACAAACAAATCGCGGTCTTTAAGACCGCTACTCAATAAGCAATGTCTCGAATTCTTGCCAAAAATTTACTATCATGTAAATCATCTCTTGTAAAAATATAGGAGTTAATAAAATTTGCACCATGAAAGGTATTAGCCTAATTATTAATTATTATGTTTTAGTAAAGTATAAGCAAAATTCTTGTTTAAAATAAAAATAAATGTACGGAAAGTAAGCATTACTTAAAAACCGATGAAAATAGCCCATTTTCCTCATGCCGTTTACCCAACAAACTACCGTTGCCGGTATCTTTTTAAGTAAACTTCAACTTATCTCTAAAGAAAGTAAAGAAGATATTTTTATGTACACTTGGAAATGACTGAGCAATCTATTTAGTAAAAAAAGTTTTTTTTTAGCTTCACACTCTATCTCGCACATATCAGTGTAGGGAGAGGGAACCTGAGGGAACCTAGGGTCAATCTGTTTCCAATAAGACTACTTCCATTCCCCACTTTCCAAATTCGAGTGCCAAATTCTGAAATTAACACGCATGTTGAATGTCGGTGCTTAACGCCGCGCTTTCCCTCTTCCTCCTTCCTTTCCTTCTCCTCCCAGTCTGCAATTTATAGTTTGTATGGCAACGTGACATTGTTAATTAACATTCATAAAAAAATTTAAACATTTATTTATTTCCATTTTTTTTCGTCAAACAAAAACTTACAAGGTTATCAAAGACAAGCTGTAGCTTATCCATGAGACAGCCATAAGATAAAAGCTATTTATTTGTCATAATACGCAGGCGAGTTAGATTTCCCGGGAGCTTGGAAGACAAAAGAGCATCGTTTCAAAAGTTGCTTCACCGGAGATGAAACTTCTTAGCAAATAAATTATCATATTGTCCTGTGACCTCAAAATCCATTATCTAGATGGCTGTTGTTCAAACGTAGGTAATTGTCAAATAA
Source organism: Heliconius cydno galanthus (assembly GCA_036379175.1). Taxonomy (NCBI): domain Eukaryota; kingdom Metazoa; phylum Arthropoda; class Insecta; order Lepidoptera; family Nymphalidae; genus Heliconius; species Heliconius cydno. Next base: position 56,198 of record JAKRZM010000805.1, on the reverse strand, counting down.
TACAGGTCTGTTCAATTTTTCGCCTTCTTATTCTAAATTCCTATAGATTTATAGAATAACATCAAACTTGACTTTTGTGGGTTCAATTCCCAGTCGGGGCGATTATAAGTTTTTTATTTACAGGCCGTAATCCGCCTTGTAACGAGGAACAGGGGCGTTGTGTTCCGCCACTTAACACTCAGTGTCTCGGAGAATTCACCATAGAAAGTGCGGAATGGTAGTGTCAGTGTCTAATGAAAACGAAGTGTCTTAACACTAGGCTCTCAGGTTCACTTTATTCGTTTTAGGTTTGTTACTATAAACAAAATTTGGATTAAATCGTTGTTTGTAATTACTAAGTTTTAAGTTTTTAAAGAAAATTATTAATTATTAAAGGCGAAATCATCTACCAGATGGATTCCAAGCTCTAAAAGGAGAATTGGCAGACCAAAACGGAGATGGCGGGACGAGCTGGNAAAAAAAAAATGAAAATTAAATATTAGTAATGTGTATTACTATTTCAATATACAAAACTAGAATCTTTATAACATACTACTTTCCCGAAAAATATAAAATGAAATAGAAACAGCCTATCTTATATTGCCTTTAGACGTCGCTACCTCACATCCCACAAGTACTAATATTTCGTTTGACATTTCAGATGCCAGTCGCGGCTTAGGTAAATAACATGTGACGTTAGACCTAACTCTGATCAAATAGAACTTTTCAGAATATGATTTTGTTGTTTTTTTTTTATCTTCACATTGTAACCCGCAAATAGCAGGAAAGGCAGAGGGAATATGGGAACCCGGTGTTAATACATTTCGTTCGATATTTTTCGCTAAATTTCTGGAAGCATTGTGTGTTAAGTGGTGGAACTCTTCGCCGAGGAAGTGAAAGTATGTTTTTTTTTTCTCGAGTAGGAATCGAAGCTACATTTTGNGTGAAAATATTAAATATTCCATTTCCTCCAGTGGGAATTGAATCTACAGCCTGTGAGCCATGACAGACCTCAGATATATACATGAAAAAGATATAACTACATTTGGAAAAGTTCTAGTTTGTACTCCGAAATTTAATGAATATATTGACGATTCAAATGAATAAATTAGTATTGAATATAGCTGAAATGTGATATATTAACTTAGCCTTATATACCCCACTTTCCACTGAATTCTGGAAGCATTACGTGCTGAGGAAGTCAGGAAGTCAACGCCGCACTTTGCCCCTTACCAGAACGAAGAATTGAAAATATTAAATATTTTATTACCTCGAATGGCAATCGAACCCACAGCCTGTCGCGTTTACAATGCAACCCGTGTGATATAACTATATTATCCAAATGTATGCAATCTTTTTCTATAGTATTAATAGTAACGACTTTCTAGTTTCTACTCCCAAACTAAATGAATATATTGTCGATTCATATCAATAAATTAATAATGAATGAATGAATGAATGAAATGAATATAGCTGAAATGATGCATTAACTTAGTGTTAAATAATAATATGTGCGGGCTATTAAAACGGAATCGCTATCGGAATACCGGTCACAAAGCTAATATTAATATGTAACCTGCATATATTGACGCTCTACTAGAATTATGCAAATTGACTTTGAATTATCTAAATTTGTTTGTTATTATACATTTTAATTATCCATTAGTTTCGTTAAACTCCTAATAAATGAACATAACTATTTCATATTTTATAATAGACTAGTCGTCGCCCTCTACTTTGTTTGGGTGGGCTTTGAGAGGGAAAGGAGAATCCCGTTTTATTATGATCCTTTTTTTTTTGTTATAAATTTCAAGGAAACAAGTTAAAAAACCGATATTATTTGAGATTTTTACGTAAATTGACTCAGAATTTATTTTTAAAATAGACTTAACAATTTATATTTACTAACCGACTTCAAAAAAGGAGAAGGTTCTCAATTTGTCGGCATCTTTTTTTAGAGTCAGAAATATTATAAAAAAAATAATCTTATTCAATCAAAACATGAAAATATCTAATACAACTTCTAGGTATAAGGTAATAACAGTAAATTACCACATTATTAGATTATAACTTCTATCCCGCGCTATCCCCTTTTATCCCGCAATCGTATCAATATGTTTGATGTTCGCCCCTTTCTTTAACACTGTAAACCTTACGGACCCCATCTTTTGTTAGAACACAATAGTGTAATCTTGATCTATCTCGAAAGGACTCCGATAACAAAGGTCACGAAGACATATTTGATCTTCGCAGATACTTGTACAGTCAAAGATTTGAACTGTCAACATTAAATAAATTAATATTTAATCCTTTAAGTAAATTAGTCTTAGTTTAAAAGTAAATTTATACAAGAAAATCGCTTAAAAAGCGCATATTATACAAAATTTACCTATATTTATCATCTAACTCGCACAATGCTTAGTCTTCAGTGTCATTATATACATTAAATACTATCTTCTTCATCTTCTTCTTTATCGTTCTGCTCTTGATAGAGCGGTCGTGGTCGTCTTTTTAAAGGTTGGATGCGCCACACAGTCAGATGCCATTATACGAGCTTTACACTGTACATATATTAAAATCTATCAATCTATTTTAAAATCATACATCGCCTTCCAGAATTCGGCAGAAAGAGGGGAACGGAGTGTTTTAACACTAGGTTCCCTCTGCCTACCCTGCTGTGTGTGGGATACAGTGTGAAGCTGATTTACTTATAATAATCTAAACACATTTATAAGTATGATTTTTTATGTTTTCTTATATAAATATGCTAAAGGTATTTGAATATTAGATGAATATAAGATAGTGTTAGTGTTCAACTTGAATAGACCCCTAAGGACGTATGACATGACTTAACAACTATCATCGACATCAATAGGGTTAACGTTGCATCCAATGCATAGAAATGCTCTTGAATTGATATCACATAATAAAGTGGAGATGGAGGTAATATTATTAAAATTTCAGTTTTAATTTTCTGGTTAATTTTAATTTTCTAATTTTGAGGCTGTTATGGCGCAGGGCCACAAGCGTGCACAACTGTAAACGCAACGGTTGCGGGTTCGATTTCCAGTTCGATTTTCATATCTTCGTTCTGACACCTATAGCCACCAAAAATTCTTTTAATTATATACAGCGTATAGATAAAAAAAAATTATGTTTATATTTCTTAAAACAGTTTTATAACAATTACGTACATAAATTTACTATTCCTAAAAAACTATATTAAATCATTAATTGAATCCTCTTTTTAAAAAGAAGTTAAAATACAAACGATAATATTATTTAACTGTACTGCTTTTTAAACAACTAATTTTATGTCTAAGCTGCAGAGTTGTTAGGCCTTGACCCGCTTCAATAATATGAATACATTGAAAGATATAATATTTACCATAAATTATTTCAAACAACCACATTATTGTCATGCTGTGAATTTGTCAATTTCATAATTGAGTTGGAACTAATTAATTTTGTGTAATCAATATTCTACGAGTATACTCGTATAACACTATTTGTATACTACGGGAGAAATAAGTTAATATTTACTTTGGAAATTATTATGTGGAATTTCCTCAATATAATCTTGACCAACCAACCAACCAACTTGGCCAAGGAACCGCATGGAATTTAAGAAAGATATTTAGACAGTTTCCAAGAAGCACAGGTTCGAATACCGCCATATTCAAATTTTGACGTGTGAGGGATAATTGAAAATTATAATTTTGACCAGCCCTTAAAATTTGCCGTGACTTTTTATTTAATTTCAAATTATTAATATGTAGGAGCTCAGTTAATTTTGCGTTATTATTTATTCATTTAACTGATTGAACAATAAATAAATTAAGTGTAGCCCAGTGTTGCCAGTTTTAATTAAATACATTACAATTAACAAGCTGAACTATGGTACTATATTTATATATTTAAAAGAGTCATAACAACATAACTTTAACATACTCATAATAACAAAAACCCTTTACATACGAATATCTATATATATAAAATCGAAAGATCACTCATCATGAAATCTCAGAAACTACATGTGCTAGGAATCTCAAATTTTGCATATGAGTTACTTACAGGACGTAGGTGCACGCTAAGACGGGAATTTGCAATATTCGACTTCTGAGGGGTTGTTTTTGGGGTTGAAAGTTTGTATGAAACTTCGTTACTACAAATGCTAGGAGTCTCAAATTTTGCATGGACGTCACTTATAGGACGTAGGTACTCATGGAGACAGAAATTAATAATAACGCAGTTCACGCAGGCGAAGCCGCGGGCGGGCCGCTAGAATGTATATACATTACAAAAAAGTGAATATTGCATGAATTATCGACTAGATAATATAAACTTGTATAATAACCGAATTTCTTAATTTGTATAAGGATTTGGTTTGTAGCTTTTGAGGTACGGAACCCTAAAAATGAATTAATATTATTCTTACCGCATCATCAATGGTTTCCTCTACATATTTCGTATAAAAAAGAAAACTTTTATATAGAACATGAAACTAATATTACAACAAAAATTTAATAATGCACGAATTAGCGACTAGTTAGTTAGTTAGTTAGTTTAGTATAAACTTGTATTATAATTGAATTTGTAAATTTGTAACGTGCATTTGAAATATTAACTAAGACCGCACCTGCTGTGCTTAATTAGTTTTGTATTTCACAAATGTATATGGAATTAATTAAGTGTATGAAATGAGGACTACGTACGTTTATCGGACTGTTGTATAAACTCCGGTTACTGAAAACTCTCGGCGCATGGTTTATCTATTATTTTTTTTTAGATTCACGCAGTATCCCGAAACATCAGGGTAGGCAGAGGGAACCTAGTGTTAAGATAGTCTGTTCCCAATTTTCCACTGAATTCAGGAGGCTTTTTAATTAAATCTCTATTCATATATTTGATTTGGTTAATCAGGTATGTTTAGTATTTATACATTTTTGGAAACACGGTGCTTAGAACACTTTGCGGTAGTTTTTTAGGTTAAATATAATTTAATTTTTAAACAGATGCCCGCAAAGCTTTATTTAGGTAACCTTTTAAAATATTATATTTTACTCAGTTATAAAAATAAGCCTATTTACCCCTATAACCTATTACCTTTTGCTATTGAATGTCTATTTATTTATCTTAACACATTTATATTGAATAGACTGGCAGAACCTAGAAATAGTTATATAGCACAAGCTTTGCAAGACATAATAGTGTCTCAGCTTTTTGTCTACTCTTCACTAGAAGATTACATTTACGGAATTTAGCATAATAAAGAAAATGAATTCATTAACTTTTGTCGCTATTATTATGAATGAAAATATTTTTATTATAATTAATAATTTAAGTAACATTTTGTATTTTACATAAATATTGAAAACTACAAGAATTCGAACTAAGTGAATATGATTTTACTCGTTAGTTTTTTTTACATAACAGGTAAGGTAGAGAGAACTTAGTGTCAAAACACTCCGCTTAACAATCCATTCGCTGTTCGAAGGTCACCATAGCCTTAAGTTATTAAAACAATATCTTCATATGACGATTCGGTTAATTAATTTTAAACATTGATATATCTATAAAAAATATATCTTTTAAAATAAATTTTATTTATAAGTTTCATAAGCCAAGAAATTTAAACATTATAACAAGTAGCTTGTACTAGAAATATACATTTCCACTGCTGCATTCATCATTGGCGAGCTGACAGCTGCACATATAGCATCGACATGATGTACGACCCAGTCACTGAGATAAGTTGGAATGTTACATAGAACTTTTTAAAGAAAAACGATAATATTATGACTTTAAGATAAATTATATTTTTTAGAGTCCTGTTCGATCTCAAATAAACGAAAAGGTGGGTGTGGGTTCAATTCGCACTAACTTACTTTGAAACATTTAATATTTCCATTTTCTTCGCTTTGGTGTTGAGGAAAAGCGCGGCGTTTAATTACGCCATTCAATTCGCAATTCCAGAATTCGGCGGAAAATGGGGAACAGAAGTGTTCTAACACTAGATTCCCCCAGCCTAATCAGCTGTGTGCAATTGCGGAAGACAACGTGACGCTAAAAGAATACTTGTATTGCTAAAAGAGAGTAAAAATAGAAAAAACTAAATTAATATTTAATTATATCTGACTACTTAACAGGCAAAATAATACAGAAATGCTTAAAAAAAACTAAATACAAAAATAACCACAATACTCCCACTTAATTAATTTTTATTACTGACATTCTATTCACGATTATTTAATAAAAGACTTGAATTTCAATGAAAATAACCTTGGGGGTGTTGCTTACTCGCGATTGGCGACTGCCACGTGCAATTTACTGAAACTCAAAAGCGTAAAACTCAAAAGTCAAAGTCGGAGAACTAATGAGAACTGTTTGCATCAACTTTACGTGGCTTTTTGTATTGTGTTATCGATTTTGAAATAAGCTTAGATTATACAATATAAATAAATTATATACGTTTTGACGAAGAAATATATTTTTTAAATTAAATATTTGAACTAATGCACATTTTTAACAATTAATTATTCTGTACTAAGTAGTTATTTAACAAAAAAATTATAGTAATGCATAATAGGGGAAAAATAATTTTAAATTTCCGTATCTCAAATGGTGTTATTAAAATTTAAAAAAAAATAAAGATAAAAACATCTGGAATCCGCCTGGAATCCACCACACCAGAGGGCAAGATAGAATCAGCTCAACGAGAATCCAGGGCAGTAGGTATTCAATGCAATTAAGAAGTCGTTGGCGATAGTTTGATATAATAATTGTGTCAACTGACAAACGAATATAACGCCAGTTTACCCGGAGTTCGTGGTTGCTTAATTTTTGTTGTGAGTTAGAACCTATCTCGGGGGAATGAATTATTATCTATTTATAAATATTTTAATTTCTTCGCTCTGGCACCAAGATAAAATCCCGGCGTTGGGTTCCGCTACTCAACGTCTCGAAAAATTCGGCGGAAAGTGGAGAACGGAGCGTGTTAATACTATGTTCCTTCTGCCTATCCTGCTATATGCGGGATACAGCGTGAAGCTGATAAAACTATATATCCTTACTTAGTATAGAAACTAAGCGACCGTATATTTTCATTACTAGGCTTCTGCACGGCGTATGTAACTTGGACGCACGTGTCTAGTAACGTGTCTCTTGTGGTCTCTGAACACTGAATTCGAATTAGCTGATTCCCTGTAGCGAAGTAAAAGTTTAATTAAATAAATGTTTGAATAAGAAATTTTATTATCGACTTCTACGTAAAATTTAATTAGAAATGTACGTGAGAATATTGAGGACAGCTGTGTCGCAGGGTCACAGAATTTGAATTTTAAACCGACTGGTTGTGAGTTCGATCTCTACTCGAGGAGATCAAATATTTATTTATTTAAATTTATATTTCCATTTCTTCAAAGTGGAGAACAGAGTGCCTTAACACTAGGTTCCGTCTGCCTGTTCTCCTGCTGTGTGCGGGATACAGCGCGAAGCTGATGATGATGAACAAAATAGCCTGGACGTGTTGATTGGTGTTTTATTTATAAATATACTTTTTCATTACACTTACAATTTTTAACTTAAAGATTTATTAGGAAAAGTGAAATAAAAAAAATTACAAGCAACGCCAAACCTATACACAAAATTCTCATATTACATATATTTTTTATTTTCTCTTCTTTACCTATAGGTAATAAACCTACCTATATATAAAAGCCCCATATATTTTACGGCTATACCATTTTTGACCCTTAAAAACCTTTCACATGTCAGTTGCAATGCAGACAACCTTTCGCGGTCACTGAAGCTAAATTGATGGCCCATTCGGCCACCCTTCAGAAATAACGACATTTGCCACTTTGAACGTTTCCTCATCATTATTTAAGCTTCAACTTTGACTTTGTAAATAATTATTAAATTTATGCTCCTGTTACTTGTTAAGAGAATGATGAATAATATCGATAATTCTCAAGTCAGTTATATATTTATAGAACCTGTTTACTTTTTGAGGTACGGAACCCTAAAAACCACGTTTCAAATTTTAAATTATATACACAAATACTTGTTAGAAGGATATCGAATTAATATACTTTACATAATAGCTCGTATTTATATGTTTAAAATTTTTATACAAAAGCTTATGTTGCTTTCCACGATTTTAATTAATTATCTCAAAGAGTGGAATGGGTGATATTTTAAACGTCCCTGAAGTGTGTCGCCGTCTTTTAATTAATTAGGTATTTTTCCTCAGTTTTTAATATTAAATATGTTTGGATACAATTTACTTTACTTACTTTATTAATAAAACAAACTTATAATTATGCTACTATATTCATTTGAAACTAGCATTTTCTCAGAAATAAGAATCAATCTAATTATAAGAGGTATAGGTATATTTTGTCAAGTTATTTGGAAACATTCATTAATATCAGTTCTAAAAAACTATTTTACTCTGCTAAACGAGTGGCCTCGATACGTTTCCCAAAAATACTAATTAAATCAGCTTCCCAGTGTATCCCGCAAACAGCATGATAGGCAAAGGGAACCTAGTGTTAAGAAACTCCATTCTTCATTTTCTAAATAATAATTCNTAATTTAGATACAGTGCATAGGCGGCCTTATCACTGTAAGTGATTTCTTACAGGCAACCTTTTTTTTTTAACAAAAACTAATAGTATGATACAATTGGTGGCGGTTAACTTTGCATAAAGATTATTTGTAATTTATTATATCAAACATATAAACATACGCTATTCATATATAAATACATACATGCAGACACAAATACAATACATACTTATTTACTATGCATACTTCAATATGTATTCATAACCATTGCCTTTTAATGACGTCTTTATAATAAAAAACAGCATAGAATAATAATATTTCTAAAATATAATAATATTATAAAGAACTAGTGTAATATAATATGTTGGGAAAATCATATTTAGTACAATTTTAAAATATAAGATGGTTGTCAGCGCTCTCTGAGATCTCATCTAGTTTCCGGATTGAGCTACCATTTCCTCTTAGAAGGCAAATTGGCATAAGATGTTATATTTTTATAAAAATTGTATCTGAAGTTTATAGAAACTGGAATAGAATAGAATTGTTGGTAATATACTGTTTATATTAAAATTTAAAAAAAATCGTCACTTTTAATAAGAAAATATTTTTTTCTTATTTTAATAATTTAAACTTTTGAAAGCATGTTTATATTTAAAGTATTTTCTGCTTAAACAAATAGGAAAATTAGGTTTCTCTATCTAGCATACAAATATATTTAAGTAAGAAAGTTGAAAAAAACAATTGATATCTAATGAAATAACTACTGATAATCTAATAAAAAGAACATGTTTCTCAGGCAAAAAGCTTCTTAATGCTTAATCACGCATCTCAAGTTAGGCAAAATAAACTATTTTTCAGAGCGGGCATCGAACCCACTACCGTCGCGTTAATAGTCAAACGCTGTCCCACTATGCTACGACGGCTTTTAATAATGATAGTTGCAAAATTACAATTAGTACGACAAGTTACATGTAAACTCACTTCCACCGAGCGCCACCCTAATTCTGGTCAGTAGTAAAGGCAATGTTATACTAAATTTTATTATTTATTATATTAAATATAAAATCTTATCTCAACAAGATTTCATTAAGTATATAAGAAAAATCTAAAAATAAAATGAACAATTTTATAAGAAAAATAACTTTCAAAAACTTTTAATAGGCATTTTTTTTGTTGAAAGTTTCATCAACATTAATGTCAGATCAGGGTGAAACTTCGTGATAAAAATTAAGTATCTATTTATTTTATAAGAATTTTTGCTTTTTCTAAGTTTCACGCTTCATATACACCCTCTGCCCCTAATAATTTTTAAATTAACTTCCTCTAGTATTTTTTTAACGTATTTGATAATATTTGTTATGGCCATCAACACATATTTACGTAAATAACTTTGAAAAACTATATTAACAAAATAATTATGAGTACAATTAGAATACACGGTAATAATAATAAAAAAATCACACCAGCTTCATGTTTTATCTCGCATACAGTAGGGTAGACAGAGGGAACTTAATGTTTAGACACTCTGTTCTCCACTTTACGCCGATTATTTACCGGAACTCAAAGAAGGGTTTTTGCCTTGGCGCCAGAGCGAATAAATGAAGATATTAAGAAATAATAATTCCCTCGAAAGCAGATAGAACCCACAAACGTCGCGTTACAGTCAACCCTTGTACCTCGGCGCATCGACGTCCTCAAATAATAATAAAATGTATAAATAAATGTTATTTATTTAACCAAAACCGTGCTTGAGTAGCGGCAATCGGATTAAACGATTTTGTTCGTGGTAGAGCGAGCCATCAATTCCATGTCACGCTAAACGTATGATCGTAGCGTTATAAATTTAAAAAAGTTAGTTTGACTTTGTAAATCCGTGGAAATTTATTGGCACTCATTACTATATATAGCGCTTATAAAAATTGCCAGCAATTTAGCTTCAATTTTATTCTAAAACAAGAATAAGTTAACATATTTTTTAATGTAATTGAGGTGCCTTTATCAGCTTCACGCTGTACCCCGCATACAGCAGGGTAGGCAGAGGGAATCGGGGAGCCTTTATAGAATGCAAATAAAATATAAAATAAAAATTAATGAATAAATCTATCTATCGATCGATTTATTCATTATGTTCGTATTTTTTTCTTGCTTTATGCTGTATCCCGCTCAGAGCAGGGTAGACAGAGAGACCTCTCCTAGGTTCTCTCTAGTGTTAAGACACTCTGTCCCCATGAAGACTTTCCGTTCCCTACTTTTCGCCGAATTTTATATCCTCGAGTGGGAATCGAACAAATATGAAAGGTTCATATTCCTCTGTTTGCGATTAATAATGTCCTATATAGCCACTTTAGAGATGGCTTATATTGTAACCAAATTTTAAAACTTTTAAAAGGCCTCAAAAAGCATAACAAAGGCAAAGCATCTATTTCAACCTCTTTCTGTAATGCGATCCTGATCCTTCAGTTCGACGGTCAAGAGTTTAACGTAAATATGCTCCCACTTCCCATTCTAAGAGGAATATATAAAGAATCCTCTATAGAGAGGAAATATTATTGAATGCCGAATGTATCTCGAATACCACAGTTAAAGCCAGTCGTGGCGCAGAGGCTCAAGTGCGTGACTTCATGTGAAGAAGTCACGTGACTTGTTGTGGGTTCAATCCCCACTAGATGAATGAAATATTTATTTAAATATATTATTTAATTTCTTCGCTCTGGTGTCGAGGCAAAGCGCGGCGTTGAGTTCCGCCATTCATCACGCAATCCCTCCAGAAAATGTGGTACGAAATTTCATAACGATTTCGATTGCCACATGAGAAAAACGTGGAAAATACGGAACAAAAGTGACTAAATGGAAACGGAGAGTGTTAAGGTTCCGTCCAGGTTCCATCTGTCTACCCCGCCATGTTTGTAAATCAGTGTAAAACTAATTTTTTAAGATTATATTAAGACCATAGTGACGCAAAGTTTTATTTTCACAATATTTTATAAAACTTGGCGAGTAGCATCATCTAAAATATTAAAGTTGGTCTTTACGAGCTCAGTACACTCGTTATCCTGATAAAGCACGCGTGTCGGAATGAAGGCGTCGCGTAATCAAGCAGCGACCTTTCTAAATAAATAATATTAAAGTTAAGAAAATATGAATAAATTAGTTTTTACATTTTTAAAATGTTCCAGATTAGGGAAGAAAAATACTTTTTTAGAAACGTTGAAATTGAACGCAAATTTGAACGCGAGCCTCTTTAGTGGAAAATGGGGAACGGAAGTGTGTTAACGGGAGGGAAGTATGTTAACACTAGGTTCCCTGGTTTCATATGTAAATATAATGAATATAACATACTCGTATATTTTGCAAATTTGCAAAAAAATCGAGAGATTGATTTTAGTAAAAAAATAAACAGTTTTTTTATATTATACAGATTAACTACGTATATCAAGATGATTTCTCGTTAAACCGTTTTAATATAACCTATTTCAAAAGATAATACCAATAATTAATAAAATCCTTCACTAAATATACAAGAAAAACGTGTAATCCTTAGAGCTTACTAAGAAAACATATTTTTATAAGGGAAAATAAAAAACATGGTTACCAAGAATATCTCACCCTCCACCTCTTCTTGTTTACTAGCCAACTGGAAAACACTTAATGCTCAATTAAATTCTTACTGCATTTTTCTATATTTACATACACGTATTACCTGTTAGGGTAATAATAACGATGATATTATAACAAGTAGTTTTATAGGGGTCCTGATTTTTTAAAATAAAATTACATAATAAATTGTATTTGTAAGTTAACTTAAAAATAAGTGTAACTGCTTGATATCTTGGATTCATAATTTATTACTTGCGGCTTCGCCCGCCTGATCTATAGGAAACAACTAAGAACAGAATGAATGGCCATAATGCAGATGTAAACGTACAGTGGTTTGCATCGAAATGGTTAACGTGATATAATATAGCTTTGCATTTTAAATGGAATATCCAAAAGAAATAAAATTATATTCAAATCAGTAGCTCCTAAGATTAGCGCGTTCAACCAAACAAACTCTTTAACCCCTTCGCCTTTCACGGATATATGTTTTTGAACAGCCCATGCAGGCGAAGCCTTGAGCGGAACACTAGTTATAATATTAAAAAAATAAATGGCAGGCATAATAAAGGTTTAAAAAAGATCATGCTGTATCCGGCACATAGCAGGATAGGCAGAGGGAACTTAAGGAGATCCCTAACTAGATAGTTAAAACCGTTCTCCATTAAGACACTTCTGTTCCCAAATTTCCATCGAATTCGTGAAGTTGAATGATGGAACTCAAAGGTCAAACTCAAAGAAAATATAAATATTTAATTTCCGCGAGTGGAAATTGAAACCACAACCTATCGCGTTTATTATTACTTTCGCAAATATTTTATTTAACTTCATCTACAAAAACTGTTATTCATTTATTGCATTCAAGAAAATTGAATTTGACTTGTTTCTTCAGCAAGCAGTTTCCTTTCCACCATTTATCAAATACAAGTCTTTTCTGTAGTCAAAAATGTCTAAAAGCACTAACTTAATAAACATTGAAATGCCGTACACTTTGTCTTTTGCGGCAACAGAGAGCACTCCCAGCCGTGCGCTGTATGCATAAAAATGTCCAAATATTTATTTTGCTAGACTTTGTTAGACAAACGAAGGAGAATATAGATGTTATTTTTCTAGTTGTTGCTAGTATTATAACGCAGTTAACTCGCTTTTAGTATTATTTAAACGTTTAAACGTTTTCTCTGTAGTTTATTTTTTTATTATAAGTACATACGAGTATATGTAAATTTTATAGCTTTCTAAGTGGCGGAAACCATAAAAATATATATATAACGTGAAATAAAAACTATTCAATTGGATGAATTAATATTTGCAGCAAATTTATCGGTATTTAACAATACAATAAAAGGGTAAGTGATTGCTGTCTGTGCATGGAAGATAGTTATGCATTCATCCAAACCTTGAGTAGGCTAGGCGAGACTATTCCGCTGACTCAGCGAGACCAACGGAATATTGCCATTATCGTTATAAGCATTTTCAGTATGGAACCTAGTGTTATGACACTCCGTTCCCCACTTTCTGCCAAATGTTAGAAGCATTGCGTGTTTAGTAGTGGAAATCAAAGCTGCGCTTTGCCCGTATATCAGAGCAAATAAATGGTAATATAAAATTAAATAAATATTTGTAAACTAAACTCCAAAATCACAAATATATTAATTATCTTATAAGTATATCTAGTTATATAACGTTGTAATCAGCAAAAATATCCACTTAGAACTTTCTAACTTTCTTTCTTTCTTTCTTTCTTTCTTTCTTTCTTTACTTAAATTAATTATAAAAAATATTGTAAATTAATTTAAATTAATTATTAATTATATAAGCTTAAATTTAGAAATAATTTTGAAGCAAATTATAAACTTCTCAGAAAAATTATATTAAAATGGCCTTCCTAATATCCTTATGATACATGAATGGTTTTATAACACGTGCGAGAGAAATGCCTATTACCTCAATATATTAAATATTTTGCAAATAATTAACTATAAAATATTTCAATTATCTTGGAATTATTATTATATATAGTATTTTTTAATATAAAGTAATTTTGAAATCAGAAATGGAGATTAGTTCTTTTTATGGACTCACTGGTCTGGCATCCAAGATAACCAAAAGATTACCAAACAAAAACATCTATTAATAACCATTATATTAGAATTATAACATTTAATGCATAGAAACTACTACGGCTATTCAGAACAAAGACAGAACTGGCTTCAATGCAAACGTCCTCTAAAATTCACAAAGACTTACTAACGTTTAATCTGGATTTGGACTGTCGGACAGAATATTAAGGCAATATTTGATTCAGAATAGATGCATTTTGTGTGTATAAATTCGTCAGTCTATATATATATATATATACTAACGGCCCGCCCGCGGCTTCGCCTGCGTGAATTACGTTATTATTAATTTCTGTCTCCATGAGTACCTACGTTCTATAAGTGAGGTCCCTGCAAAATTTGGGACTCCTAGCATTTGTAGTAACGAAGTTTCATACAAACTTTCAACCCCAAAAACAACCCCTTAGAAGTCGAATATTGCAAATTCCCGTCTTAGCGAGTGTCTACGTCCTATAAATAACTCCTATGCAAAATTTGAGATTCCTAGCACATGTAGTCTCTGAGATTTCGTGGTGAGTGAGTGACCTTTCAATTTTATATATATAGATATATACATATATATTCGTATATGTCTTCCTCAGTTGAGTATAAAAACTTGATGATGAAGACTAACTCGACGATGAAATTATTCAATGTAAAGTGCCTTATTCTTGCAATATAGATTTTAATATAATATAAAATTACATTAAATATCTAAGCTTTTTTTAGCTTCACGATGTATCCCGCAAACAGCAAAGTAGGCCGAGGGAACCTATTGTTAAGACACTCCGTTCCCCACTTTCCGCATTCTCTATACCTGACGCGTTCAAACAAACAATTTTATCATGGATGGATGGATGGATATATAATTTTTAAAATATTATAAAAGAATAAGAAGAAACATTTTATTTCAAATATACTACAGACTACAAGGAAGTAACAATAAGAAAGTCGATGTGATATACACGCGTGAGCGTTGCGGCAGATTTCCCCCGAGCTCGCACTGATAGCAGTATTTTCACAACTAAACTGCTTTTTCTTTGAACAATTTATGTAGATATAAAATAAAAGAAGCTTATTGTATAAAATATGAAATATTGTAATATATTTGCATTTATTTAATTCTTGAATGGATTTTTCATTTAAATAAAGGTTAGTGGCAAAAAATGTGAAAATTACTTTTTTAACGTTATTTTTTGTAAAATTTTATCAGCAAAAACATATTAAATAATAAAAAGCTTAGAGCCAGCTGGGGGAAGTCCCTGATGTGCGAAGTATGGATGGTAAGTTTGTGAACTCCGCAACATTCTTCGGAGCGGCGCATTTGAAACTCGTTACGAGATAAAACAGTTCCGGTTTATTTTCTTTGTCAATTTGCAGTGATATGAAAGAAATTTGAACTCATTTTTTAGTGATTATTAATGAACTTTAGATTATGACTTTGTCTAGTGGGTAAATATATAAAGTTGCTTCTATTTTATCTTTTACTAGCGGACGCGCGCAGCTTGGCTGTCTTATTTAGGGGCGAGTTCTAATAAACCACGAATCATGTGTTCAATGAAATATTTTTAAGAGTCTAAATTTCAAATTTTATAATAATCGGTGCCGATTTAATTTTTTTTACATACAAACTTTCAACCCCTATTTAACCCCTTTAGGGTTAAAATTTTTCAAAATACCTTCTTAGTGGATGTCTAGATTACGAAAGTAAACATCTGTCCAAGTTTGATGTTTCTACGCACAGCGGTTACGGCTGTGCGTGCGTCTTACCTCAGTCAGTGAGGACAAGTCCTTTTATATATATAGATAAAAAGAAGATGGAAAGGACTCAATGCTATTCTTTGTCTTATTACCAGAAAGAAGTAAGACATTGAAATACAGACATTCCCAAGTGGAAATCGAACCCACAATTGTCGAGTTTACATTCAGAGTTCCCCTGCAACACGTTGCTCTCACGTTAAGCAATCTTTATCACAACATTATTTAAATTTTAAATGTACTGTAAGTGTATTAAAGCATGCAAGTAACAAGTTTAAATGAAACTTTATAATATGATCTCATTTAAATTTATTCAATTTGCCTCAAGCCTGTCATTTATATGTTAAACCAGTGAGGAGTGTTTAAAATATAAATAAACTTCAGTTTTCAATAGAGATATGCGTTAAGCCAGCTCATTTTGGGTGACGTTTTCTAACAACAAACTTTGCAAATCGTTGCTTAGCAACGCGACGGTTGTTATTAATATGGCGGAATAAAGTGCATGTCAAATTAATAAGTTTTTTAATATATTGGTATATATCGAAAATATTACAAACATAAGAAAAAAGTGTCCTATGTTCATCCCGAGACCCTCAAGTATCTCAATATGAGTATTTTATCACAATTAAATTAGCGGTTTGGCCCTGATTGCGTAAAAGACAGACAGACAGACAGAGTTACTTTCGAATTTATAATATAGGTATGGATATATATAGCGTTATAATTCAGTTTGTCAATTGTAATGTATTTAATTAAAATTGGCAACCAATGGGCTTCACTTAATTTGTATATTGTTCAGTTCATATTTAATCGGAAAGCAAAATTAATTGAGTTCCTTTAGTTAAATTTATATCCAAATTTATTTAAAGTGTAATGCTAATTTGAATAATTTATTATACATTAAGGCTTATGCAGTTTTGCTAATACATACATACGGACTCACGTACTATAATATATTTTTCTTTTTTTTTTTTCGACTTCAAGAAATCGAACCCACAACCGTCGAGTTTACTATCATATGCTTGCGCCACATATAGTACATACAGTAAAGCACATATAGTAAAGTATCTTATATGCAAAAAAATAATATTTTTCTAAATTATGTAAAATTTGTTTGTTTGGAATTAGGCTCTACTACCATTCTAATACAATGGAAAAGTTATTTTCAATTGGTACTTATTATATAGACTAGAACAAAACTGTTTGTAAAATCGCTTTGCAAGAGTTTCCTTACAATTTGATCGAATTCCAGCAGATAGCGTGCGGTGTATATTTACCCTACAATGCTGCTACCCAGATTGCCTAACAACATCATCCTAACTCGCAGCCGTCTAATTGCTTGTGTTGACTGTAGGACGGCCAGCTGGCGACCTGCCAGTGATTTCTGGAGACACTCCCAGCTGATACTGATCTGTGAGAGAGTGACGTTTACACTCAACGAAGTTTATTATCAGAGGATTCAATATGGATTTAAAAAAATATTCAATCAATCGAAAACTAATGTTCTATCCCCACTGGAGGAAATTAAATATTTATTAAAAAAAAAAATCCATTTCTTGATTCTGGTGTTGAAGCAAAGCGCGGCGTTGAAAACCGCCATTCAATACGCAATGCCTCCAGAATTCGGCGGAAAGAAGAAAACGGAGTGTCTTAACACTAGGTTGCCTCTGCTTTCCTTAATATAAATTAATTTGAAGAATGTTTAGGATGTGTCAAATAGAAGATTATTTACACAAAACAAATTAGTTTGAACTCAATTATCAAATTCACAAATTCGCAACATGACAATAATGTGGTTATTCAAATAATATGTGGTAACCATTATGTCTCTCATTCTATTTATGTTATTGACAATTCAAGTGGGTGGGCGCTTGACAATTTTGTGGTTATATATTAAAACTTAATTAATATTAAAATAAAAATTAATATAAAAACTTATTAAAAAAATTACAAATATAATGTTATTAAAGTAGGTTATAATCTTTTTCAACATACAAGTATCTTATAACAATTTTGACTTTTTCTCTACAATTTGCCCAACTACTTTCTTTCCTCCTGTTATTATAAAACGTTTTGAAAGTTAATGGATATTTACCATAATGTAAAGGAAAGTATATTTTTAAACGCTTACGTATATACCTGTAATATACATATAATCTAGACAATAGTTATTTAATATATATATTTCCATCAAATTCTGACTATACAACGTAATGTTCAGTAATTAAAAATTAAACTAAGTTTCAGATTTTTCCTAGTTCTACCATTCAGTGTTGCTATCCTTTTTTACTCTAATTGTTAAGCTCGGACAAAGGGAAATTAGCGACAATCAAATGAAAAGCATTTGTTCCAGCTTCACGCTGTATCCCGTAAATAGCAGGGTAGGCAGAGAGAATCTAGTGTTTAGACATTCCGTTCCCCACTTTCTGACAAATAATCAAAATATTAATAATGCCTCGACTGGGAATCAAATCCACAGTCGTAGTGTTACAGCCAAACGCTTGTGCCTCACGCCATGACCTCAAAGATTTTAAAGGCCCTTAAAAAGGATCTTACCCAAAGCGTAAACTTTAATAAGCACTCACCGTAAGATTTTAACATGCCCCACACGTACGTCGTTTATTCAGCAGCCATTCTTATAATGGAATTTCCTCCTTCCTGCTTCAGCATTGAGACAGGATAGAACTATGAATCTCCGTTAATGTTACGTTCTATTAAATATAATGTGTAACGAAGCCGCCAGATTAGCATCTCATACTGTATTGTAATTTAGATGCATTCCTCAAATTCTTCTAGTCTAGTGAAACGATTACGTCTAGTCTTGTGAGACGATAAAATTCGGTGAAAAATGGAAAACGTAGTGACTTAACACTAGGTTCCCAGGTTCCATCTGCCTACCCTATATGCGGAATATAGCTTGAAGCTAATTCATGACGAAAATTCTCATATATTTTTTTCTTTAAACAAAACAAAACATATTTCGTATATAATCAAAACAAGCGAGAAAAGATGAAGAGAAAAATATCGTTACAACGTATATCCATTATAACAGCGTATCTTTCTGCCTGTATTAAATGAGACTAAATATTCATTTGAGTTTGATTTATATTCTCAAGAAACAGTAGTATAGGCTTGTTATTAAATCCGTCGGCAGTAAAGAAATATGTGATATTATATAAAAATAAATATCGCTTATATTCTTCGTGTATCTATTACATAATATTATTTCCCATACTTACTCTAAAAAATATTTTTGTACGTGTTTATATTTAAATTCTGTGATTATATTTAAATAGGTTGCCACTTCATGCTGTATCCCACTTAGAACAGGGTAGGAGGAACCTGGGAACCTATTGTTAAGATATTACGTTCCTGTTAAGATACTTGTGTTCCCCACTTTCAGCATAATTACTGCTGCAGGTATTCATGTTTAGTGGCGAAAATAATTTGCGCTTTGTTTCTACTGGAACGAGATAACAAAAATATTAAATATTTTATTTCTTTGAGCAGGAATCGAAGTCACAACCTGTTGCGCTTACAGTCTCACGCCTGTACCCCTGTGGTATGACCATGGCCTCAAAATATGTTGCTCCATCTTCTCCATATGAGAAACTACTTTTATATTATATAATTTTGATAAGTTTGAATTATTTTATGTTCAAGCAAGCAATTTTAACACAATTTATATAAATTAAAATATAATAAGCTAATTCTTTTTTTCACTCTTTTTCTTGCTTCACGCTGTACCCTGAATAACATATAGCAGGTTACACAGAGGGTACCTCCGTTCCCCACAATTAACTAATTCAATATAATATAATTGTATAACTAATAAAAATGGTTATATTTTCTAGTACTTACCTTTATTTACCGGCGTTGGTTTTTAGCAAAAAATCTCAACCTTACTCAATCTCCACAAACCATTGGGAGCAGCGATGTTCCGCGCGATAAACGTAAAACAGGAATCTGGGCCTTCTGGTTCGCTTACTTTTTCTGGATTGCTGGAGTAATGTAGGTATAAAATGCGTATAATTTTTGGTAGGTTTTGTACTTTTTTCTTCTCTTTACTGTGAAACTAAAACTGTAATGTCAAAAATTGACATTGAACTTTTATTTACATTTAATAATAATATAATAAAATATTTTAAGCTGTTAATTTTTAGAGACAGAAAATATGAATGTCATAAAATGTGAAATTTTGTATATTTTAAAAATTGTTATTTAAGCAAAAAAAACTGAAGATATTTTCACGATAGTCATGTATGTACATATTTCATAGCCTCACTTAACATTGACATCAAATGACCTTGTTTCTAAACGTATTAAGGATTTAAAAGCCTGAAAAAACTGAACATATTACAGATATAAATTCAATATAATCTTACATTATACGAAAAGGCACTCCAGATACCTACTTTATATAAAAACTCTAATCCACGATGCGACGTGAGGCTTACGCAAATCTTGGCCCAATATCTGTTGAAAATATTTATTTTATAAACCATGAACGGCAACAAAGTGTGATAAAAATAAACCGTAAAGCGTAAAATGAAAACTGGTAAACCATTTTTCAAGATAAAACTGCCACGTTCGATATTAATAACAGATAAAAATATGTTTCCCTATTATGTAAATTATTTATGTTTTGAAATATATTGCAGAACGAAATTGAATGTGTAACATGGTGGTATGTATTACGCTAGTAAATTGGACTATATGAAGATTTATTGGATATCTTAAATACAGGAATAGGTTGATTAAATTAACTAACGAAGCATTCATCTCAGAAATATTAGCATAAATTTATTAACGAGAGGACTCTTACTATGACTTTATATAAGGCTGTATTTATTATAAAATATTTTAGGTCCTTAAAAAAACAACTTAACTGTACAATTTTAAAATCTGGCAATATTACGTGTGACGTGAATGACTTTAGGCGTTCGTTGTAGGAAAAATGAATGTGGAAGGAAGTACTTTGTATGTACAAAGTAGCTTTGTCTGAAAAATTGGTCTGGAAATTTACACGATGAAGGTAAACAAAAAGACGAACGATCAAGGTAAGGTAAATAAAAAGTGTATTAATTACAATTTTGGCTTGTTTAAATATGCGACTGTAAGGGAGGTTTTGAGACCGATTCTCACCCCGGGAATTGAATATAATCTTTAATAATATATCTATATCTTGAAAATTCGACAGATAAAGGGAAATTGAGGATCTTAACACAAGGTTCCCTTTGCCTACCCTACTACAATACACGGAATAAAGAGACACAAAAAAACTTTATCAAACTTGAACATGAAAATACATTCCCAATTCAATCTACAAAACATCACATAGCAATAATAATATTAATACCATGAACAGCTATCAAATAGATACATTTATTTGCTCGTAAATTTCCTCTATCACTGCAGATTAGCCGCAATAGTCTATGTTTGAATTTATTTTGACAATAACTCATCGCCAAATGGCCACCGACTCTAGTTAATTGCGTAAGGACTCTCCGCACTATATAAGATAACGCCATAAATGGTATATCTAGATTTTAATAGTTTCTTTTGTTTGTTTAGTTTTTACTGTAAAATATATTAAGTAAATTTGCTATTATACCACAATTTTTAATTTAAAGTAATTTTATTTATAGTAACTGTAGTATATGTTTAATTTTTACAATGTATCCGAATTCGATTTTTTTATTTGTCGATATTAGGTACTAAAATATTTTTAGTCTAGTCATATTTTATAGTCATTAAAAATAAACTAAATTAGTCTATAATAATTTATGTCAATTTCCAAACTATCCTAATAGTTTGAAAGTAATAAATAAATTACTAATATATTGCATGTTCCAATTATCAAATGCCAGAGGCTGAATTATTACAATTGTGTGATATTGCGATACTATTAATATTTAAAATAATAGCGTTTCCCTAGTATAAATGGTATTAATATTTTTGAAGATAAGAAAAAAGTCATTTTTCAGTCACGCAACCTGCGTCTTGCGTTTAAAGAAAATTGTGTAAAACTATCTATATATATAAAATCGAAAGGTCACTCACTCATCACGAAATCTCAGAAACTACATGTGCTAGGAATCTGAAATTTTGCATAGGAGTTATTTATAGGACGTAGGTGCTCGCTAAGACGGGAATTTGCAATATTCGACTTCTA
>JAKRZM010000805.1:22697-33729 GCA_036379175.1 Heliconius cydno galanthus | reverse complement strand
AATTGTGATAAAATACTCATATAGAGATACTTGAGGGTCTCGGGATGAACATAGGATACATTTATTTCTCATATTTGTAATATTTTCGATATATACCAATATATTAAAATACTTATTACTTTGGCATGCAATTTATTCCGCCATATTAATAACAACCGTCGCTATGCGACCGTTGCTAAGCAACGATTTGCAAAATTTGTTGCTAGAAAACGTCACCCAAAATGAGCTTGCTTAACGCATCTCTCTATTGAAAACTGAAAATAATTTCATAAATATATTTAATAAATATTCGTATAATTCAAGCGGGCGTAGCCGCGTTCGGGTCCACTAGTGATTTTATATAAGGCTGTATTTTTTATAAAATATTAATACGATAAAATATTTTAGGTACATACTTAAAAAAAACAACTTAACAACCTTACAATTTTAAGATCTGGCGATATAACGTGTGACTCGAATGACTTTAGGCGTTCGTTGTAGGAAAAATGAATGTGGAAGGAAGTACTTTGTATGTACAAAGTAGCTTTGTTTGAAAAATTGGTCTGGAAATTTACACGATGAACGTAAACAAAAAGACGAACGATCAAGGTAAGGTAAATAAAAAGTGTATTAATTACAATTTTGGCTTGTTTAAATATATGACTGTAAGGGCGAAGATTCTCACCCCGGGAATTGAATGTAATCTTTAATAATATATAGCTTAATTCTGCCATTCAACTCCCCCATATCTTGAAAATTCGACAGCTAAAGAGCAATTGAAGATCTTAACACAAGGTTCCCTTTCAAGGTTCCCCAGCCTACCCTACTACAATACACGGAATAAAGAGTCACAAAAAAACTTTATCAAACTTGAACATGAAAATACATTCCCAATTCAATCTACAAAACATCATATAGCAATAGTAATATTAATACCATGAACAGCTATCAAATAGATACATTTATTTGCTCGTAAATTTCCTCTATCACTGCAGATTAGCCGCAATAGTCTATGTTTGAATTTATTTTGACAATAACTCATCGCCAAATGGCCACCGACTCTAGTTAATTGCGTAAGGACTCTCCACACTATATAAGATAACGCCATAAATGGTATATCTAGATTTTAATAGTTTCTTTTGTTTGTTTTACTGTAGAATATTTTGAGTAAATTTGCTATTATACCACATTTTTTAATTTAAAGTAATTTTATTTATAGTAACTGTAGTATATGTTTAATTTTTACAGTAAATTAACATTCGACTTTTTCATTTGTTGATAAATATAGTCAAGTCATACTTTATAGTCATTAATAATAAACTAAACTAGTCTATTATGATTTATGTCGATTTCCAAACTTTCCTAATAGTTTGAAAGTAATAAATAAATTACTAATATATTTTAATACAATATATTGCATGTTCCAATTATCAAATGCCAGAGGCTGAATTATTACAATTGTGTGATATTGTGATACTATTAATATTTAAAATAATAGCGTTTCCCCAGTATAAATGGTATTAATATTTTTGAAGATAAGAAAAAAGTCATTTTTCAGTCACGCAACCTGCGTCTTGCGTTTAAAGAAAATTGTGTAAAACTATATTTAGATAAAATTATTAATTATAAAAGGTTCCTCGAGTGGAAATCTATCTGACTCTACCAGAAGCTGGATGGTATCTATTAAAAATATACTTACAAACTATTAATTAATCAATAAATAATTTTAATCTCCCCGGACCTACTATCAGTCTTTCATTCACATTTTATGGCGTTAAGTTCCGCCATTCAACACACAATGTCTCCAGAATTCGGCGGAAAATGGGGAACGGAGTATCTTAACACCAGGTTCTCTCTGCCTATCCTACTGTGTGCGTGATAAAAAAAATAAATAATTTTCAGATGTTAAGCCAAAGAGTGGCCATAGTGAGCTTTGCAAACGATTTGTCACCAGAGTTTCAAAGCGAATGTTCATTGTTGAAGGCGAACTTTATGTATGTTTGTTTAACAATTTCATATGTAAATTTGATGCTCTCTCCGCACTGCTGGTATTTGTCTTTATGGAAGAACCATTTTAGAAGTGCAAGAATATTAGTGTAAATTCATATTTTTATTATTTCATATTTAATATTGCTTTATTATATCCGTTTCCATTCATAAATTATGCTACCTATGGATGAAAGCAGCATCTCAAGATCGATCTTAGAGTTGAGTGCGGTTTATAAAAACGGGCCTTAGATAGTAAATACTCGTCATAACCAATCACCTCGTTGTTCTACATTTAGAAATCTATAGGAACACACTAAAAAATTGATAACCTCCTCATTTTTGAAAATTGGTTAAAAAGGAAGACTTAAATACATAAAAAAAGAAAGACTTAAGTACAGGCGATCGTAGCGAAGGGGAACAAGGGTGTGACTGTAATGCGACGATTGTGGATTCGATTACCACTCGCAGAAATTACAGCAAAAACCCGGCGTTGAGTTCCGCCACTCAGCACGCAATGCCATGAAAAATTCAGCGGAAAGTGGAGAACGAGTTTCATAACATTAGGTTCCCTCTGAAACTTAAATACAATAATTTCATCTAAGCTTAACCCAAAACTCATAATTTTCCCATCATTACCAGAGGAAATGATTTAGCATTAACGATGCACGTAACCTCACTTCCATTTAGAACGTTAACGTCGACTCGCAGCTAAAGCCGAGAGTTTGCCGTTTTTTCATTCAATGAACGACCGTTATTAGTCTATATGAGAATCATAATAACGAGTTAACGATGTAAACGGTGTAAAGAGGTCGTGATATTAGGTAAATGTTCACGTTTACCAACAAGACGGCCTTATTTAAACAGATTTGCATTCAAAACAATTCGACGTTGGTTTCTTTTGTCAACTATTATCGTTAAATTTAAATTGAACATTACAAGTGAATATAGATAAAATTATATTGAACCAGATGTAACAGTTAGATTTTATTATTATGAATTCTCTCTACTTTAAGATAATAGTCGTAGATATAGAATTTGTTTTTAGGGTTCTGTTACTTGTTATACGTCTGTCTGTCTGCCAGTCTGTCAAGATCTTTTTCGGAATATCGCATTGGGGTATCAGGCTAAAATTATCATTAAATGTCCAAGTCTACAGTTCTGTGAACAGTTCTGTGGACCACAGAAAGAAGAACTCAATTTTACTCAATTTTATAACAGGTCTATTATTTGATCATTTCGCGATGGGCACATTATTACTACCAGATGGTAAACAGAAATATAAGTCACAGAGTTCAGAGAGAACATCCACTCTGCGTCAGTAATACATAATTGGGAATGTGAAACCTTCCTTTATCCAATAAACGTTCTTCGTTGTTTTCACTTTCTTCTTATTATAATGTTTCAGATGAATGACGTCGTCTATGTGTTACATCAATCGCTTCGCTATTTTTTTCTTTACTTACCGGAGCAGACCAATTGTCGGAAAATGGCAACACAGATACCCAAATATTATCTTTTTCATGTTATATTTTGTTTATATTCCTTTGTTCAAACAATCCCACCAACTACCCAGAACCACAAGCAAAGGCCGAACCACAAGCAACCCATAAAAATAGTCAATATTTTTTCTACATTAACTACCATACCCTACCATACCAATAAAACTCTAATCAAAAGAAAAATTTCACTTATGTTCATACAAAACTCAAAGAAATTCACTTCTTTTGATATTGCGAAATGATAGTCGTAAGCGAGTTAAGAAGTGAAAGGCTTACAGAGCATTTCCATGGCAGCCGACCACTTTTAATTAGCTTCTGATACTATAAACTAGTTTTTCATCATATTTCTTGTATTTACCTTGTATAACATTATATAGGGAAAATTATACAGCTTCAGCTTCCATTTATAGGGAAAGAAGGCTACGCAGGATAAGCAGAGGGAGCCTAGTGTTAAATTTCTCCGCATATCTCTTCCAAGCGATTTAATTTACTATTAACTTTTTTAACATTATGATGCTAATAATATCTTAAGTAAATATATACATAAATATGACTTAAACATTAGGCTATTATATAATCGTTTATTGCAACTATGATTTAGAAAACACCGATTCCATGAGTTACCTGTAAGCTTTACAACTGACAATTGGTCTTGTATTGCAATACAAATTTTATATATTTTAACTGTAAATTTAAAAATTATAGATTTTTTGTTCATGGTTATTTCAATTAATAATCTATTCGTTTTGATTCCACCTTTTAAACTTTTTTGTATAAAAAAATATGTTGAAAATCACAAAGAAATAAATATAAAATATAAAAAAAAAAGCAATTATAATTATAGCGATATCTTTGTTAGAACACATTTTTTAGCTTCTTCAGTAATGTTTCGTCACTCAATACGCAATGCCTCCAGTATACAACGGAAGGACGGAACAAAAATGTCTTAATGGGAACGGAGTGTCTCAACTCTAGGTTCCCCTGTTCCCTCTGCCTACTCTGCATTGTGTGGGATACAATTTGTCGATAATAATATTATTCGCCACTAATTTGATACAACCGCATTATTAGCATTTTCATTGTGAATGGATTTGATAATATGGTTTGAAGTAATTAAATTTACCTATTATTTTACTTTGATTTCTGTATTTAACATTAAACAAAGCAATAACACGAATTTGGGTTAACGTTGACAAAATAATTGTATTAATATAATATGTTTATAATTATAATATATTTATATTTATAAATACTACACATAAATATAATAAATCGGAAGCGGTTAGCGTTTTTAAGAAAACACAATAAAAATACATACCGTCTATATGTTTCTAACGTATTCAGAAAGAGATTCCACGTAATTGTACTAAGTGATATGTATCACCCAATAACAATACTACACACGAGCTTCCTTCCGATAGGGCTATCGTCTACAAGCAACAGTTCCCGATTGACACAATTCCACTGATTTTAAAGTCTTTTTAAACGGTTTTATTTAGCTCACCCTGTTTGTTTGTAAGGGTCAAATTTAGTAATTGAAATTTAACCCTCTTACCGTTACCCAATTGATCTGAAATTTGGTATACGCTTTTGATTCTGGTGACAATACAATTATCCATATTCGATATTATTGTGAATCCAAGATGGCCGCCGCTACATGATGGCGGACAACTTAGTTTTTTTCAATCCCATCAATATGGGTATCAAATGAAAGGGCTTGTCAAGTAGAATTCAGTNATTAGCATTTTCATTGTGAATGGATTTGATAATATGGTTGGAAGTAATTAAATTTACCTATTATTTTACTTTGATTTCTGTATTTAACATTAAACAAAGCAATAACACGAATTTGGGTTAACGTTGACAAAATAATTGTATTAATATAATATGTTTATAATTATAATATATTTATATTTATAAATACTACACATAAATATAATAAATCGGAAGCGGTTAGCGTTTTTAAGAAAACACAATAAAAATACATACCGTCTATATGTTTCTAACGTATTCAGAAAGAGATTCCACGTAATTGTAATAAGTGATATGTATCACCCAATAACAATACACACGAGCTTCCTTCCGCTATCGTCTACAAGCAACTGTTCCCGATTGACACAATTCCACTGATTTTAAAGTCTTTTTCACATTAATCTACCCTCTTTTACACGAGTACGCTAACAATAAATAAATGTCGGTGTTGTAATGATTTAAATTTAGTGGCATGATGATGTAATTGTGAATCAAATCTTGATAGAAAATCAAATTTTAATTTGAATGAATGTTAACTTATATGAAAATCATTTTTGTTCTTCCAGTTTACGTAAAAAAACTGGGGCGTCTTTCCATCACACACGTAATATCTTCGAAACTGGGCAACAATTTAATATGCATTCGTTAAAAGAAAAAAATTATAATTGAGACTTATTTAAATAGATGATTGTTATAACATTTTTAATATTTTATTTTAATATTTATAATATATTAAATAATTGTATCCTCGATTCATCATAGGTTTAATTTTGATGCCAGCAAAATCTGTGTGCAATGCAAGGGCGCCGCGTTCTTTCGACTCCATTATATTAATATTAACTTGTTCCATTATATTCCCGGCAGAGTTATTAAAGCGTGAAATCAAAATTCTCTTAGCTATCAATAAGAATAATATTTGAATAATTAAATGTACGGTTTTTGTAATAATTATCAGGAACCACATTTTGGGTTGGTTTTCGTCTCCATAAATTTCCATTAGTGACAAAGTCTGTTATGCCCTTATCATTTTAAATGATTAGATGATAAATCTATATCTATACTTATAATGATATCGTAAGAGGGTCGGTGTTTGTACTTGGAAGATATTTTTAAAAAAATGTTATTGGGAACCTTTATTAAAGGAAAAGAAATCAAGACAATGATTTTTTAAATTTTTGTCTGTTTGACTGTTTGTCTGTGCGTTTGTTATCGCTAATCTCAGAAGCGGCTTAACCGATTTAGATGCGGTTTTCACTATTTGATTCTGAAAAGCTTCCGAAAATAGGGTTTATTTTATTACAATCAGTTCA
Organism: Heliconius cydno galanthus; assembly: GCA_036379175.1. Lineage (NCBI taxonomy): Eukaryota > Metazoa > Arthropoda > Insecta > Lepidoptera > Nymphalidae > Heliconius > Heliconius cydno. The sequence goes on along the minus strand of JAKRZM010000805.1, from coordinate 27,200 downwards.
TAAATAAAAAAGTTATGTCAATTTAAAGTATTTAGTTCGACAAATTTGCTAATTGCCGTAACAGTTATTTTATACAACTGTTTTACTGAATTGACTGAATCTTTAGTTTTCGATTTCTTTATTAATATTTCTATTTCAAGCGGGCGTAGCCCCGCAAGGGCCCACTAGTATATAATAAATATGATAAAACTGTTCGTCGTTGAAACGACAGAATTGAAATTCTGCACTTTCCTAGAGTAGATTTTTCATGAGCAACCAAAAATGTGAATTTTGTAATTTTTATCTCCCTCTTTTATTCGGTATTCACAACAAACCTGTTATGACAACCTTTTAAAATAAATTGCGCAGAATGGAGAGTCGCGACACTAGGGTTTCTCAGCTTGCTCTGGTGTGTGCAAGATACAGCGAGGATCTGAAGTTATTTTCCGCTTCCGTTCCATTTCTCAATTCCCCACAAATTCTCGAGGCATTGCGTGTTGAGAGGCGGAACTCAAGTCAATATTTAATTTCCCCTAGTGGGGATCGAACCTATAACCTGTCGTGTTTACAATCGCACGCTTGTGCCCCTACGCCAGGATAGGTCTCAGTTATTTAATGTGAATATTAAATTAATCAATCCATACAATAGAGATGTGCACTTGAAGCCATCTGTCGCAACGGATGCGGTGAGAATGCAGTTGAACATGTACTGAGAAATCTTGGTGAGGCTTACATCGTTATAGTTCGAGCTAAACTTTGATTTACTTATACAGTATCTTCAAATTTATATTTCTTTGCTATTTAAAATCTTTAATTATTTTAATTTTCAATTATGAATTTTCAATTATGAATTTTCAAATTTATTATTTACACAATAATTAACTATTATAATATTTATTATTCTAATTTCTATAAATATACTGCCACCTTAGTAAATATATTAAGTTCAAAAAAGAAATGATTGCAAACATTGCTTAAGTAGCATCATTGTTTTAATTAATTAACATAACAATTATTACCAATTATTAAATTTAATAATATTATTTTGGTTAAAATTTTATTATTACATACGATCATTATTATAGAAGAAAAATAAATGCCAACTCCGTCCAGCCAACGATAATTGTAAATTGAAGTGAGATTTGTGGTTAGCAATTACATAATTTTATCATGAATAAAATTTGTATTGTGACATTCGAAATATTTATATTCATATGGTAAAATTACAAAAATATATTATTATTTTAACAAATATAAGAAACTTTTTTATTTCAGCCTCACTCTATATCATCTTCTTTGACTCACGCTGTATCATCTTCCTCACTACAGTTCGACATTTTCTATCAGCACCAGTCTCCGCTATAGCGTCAATTATATTTCCTATCATAATTGTAAAAGTTTAAGAAGTTAGCAATTACTCTTGCATCAAAGAATAAGGTTATTTGGCACGAGCTCAGGACGAGTTGGACGGTGTCCAAGTCACACCCCGGAATTGTTGAACTGTCTACAGTGTACACTAGACGCGTAATTAAACTTACCCACTAAGAGAACAGTTTCTGTTAATCACATGAAGAAACTACCACTTCTAAAGTGATTATATGGAAATTAATATTTTATTTTTGATTTCCATAGATTTATGTATTAATATTTATAGTTAAATTATAAAAAATGTAACAATTTAATTTAAACACACTGAATCTCGCATATAGTAGGTTAGAGCAGAGGAACTCGAGAATCTAGTATTAAGAGACTCCATTCAAATTAAGACACTACTGTCTTTCACTTTCCAACGAATTCTCGAGGCATTGCGTGTTGAATAGCGGGACTCAACGCCGTTCTTTGCCTCGACACCAGCGCGAAGACATGAAAATATAAATGTAAATAAATATTTTATTTCCTCGAGCGGGGATCGAACCCACAATCGTTACAGTCACACCCTTGTGCCGCTGCGCTATGACAGCCTTATATGTGCTTAGTTTTATATAAATAGATTATTGTTAAGTAAGTAGACAAACAAATTATTACAGGCGGTGTTGCATCGGTACACCATACAAGAGCCAACTTTAAAACTTCCATACAACTTGCTGTGAGCTAAAAGCACCCGCTGAATAACTAAACGTCTCATAGCTAAAGTTACTAACTTTGCTTTCATTAATCAAAGTGCGCATTAAGAAACTCCTTGTGCAATGTAAACGTTTATGTAAAACTTTTAATTATATTAATAAATATATTGTATACTATAAATATTCTGGATTCAAAGGGCGCAGGACCGGACGGGGTGGCGAGAATTAGGGGAGGCCTATGTCCTATGCAGTGGACGTTGAAAGGCTGATGGATGGATGGATGGATACTATAAATAGTATAACAATTTCATTAAATAAAAGTGTAGATATTTGAATTATGAAATTTATCATTTGCACAGAATTAAAAAAAAACAACATCTCTTATCTCCTAAATTAGTAATTTTTCGACGCGACAGCTCTAGTGAGAGCGAGAATAATTGAATTCGTATTTGCTTTTGTTAGTCCTTCGAAGGAAATTAAATTATTCAAAGATTCGAGCAAGTATTGCGAGCGTTTCATCAAAATTGCTGTACTAATGGCTGCTCCGGTACAAATGTCATCGTGAAATTCTGTTGTTACAATTCAAGCTTTGGATTTGGAATAATATTATTTAAGAGTGGAAAGGTGAGTCTCGTTTCTTGTTCTATTAACTGAGATATTAGATTAAATAAACAAATGATATCAATAAATTGTATTTTTGATTGATTTTAGTAAGCCGTGTCATTTTGTTGGTACAATTGTTAATATTTGGAAGGTGAAAAGAATTTCCGCCTGAACTGCCATTGGAGATTAAACGAATATTTCTCATATATATTTAATTTTTGTTGGCTCTGTTATTTAGCGCTATTTAAAATATTTAAGCCATATTTTTTTGTATCTATTCAAGCCGTAGTCTATACTATATCTGTAAATAAATAATTTCTTACTATTTATAGCAATCATTGTTAGTACATCACAAACTTTATATAACATGTTATTAAAAAGTTTCACATTCCCAACTGAACACAAACGATCACAGAAAAGCTTGACAAAGAGCACAAAAGCATGCTATTGTTAAGCAATTATTCATACGAATTTATATACATTTATATGAAAATGTTAATTTATTTACATTTATATGTAAATAAATTCGAATGAATAATACTTAATACCTAAACTTAAATACACATTAATTAAATTATATCCTTAAACTAAGGAACTCCATAAAATAAGGAAAACTAACACCGAAAACAAGTTTAAACGAAACAAACTAATCAAATTAAAAGTTTCGGGAGTAAAGAAGTTGACTCTAATTATTTTCCCCACAACTACGAGTGACCCACCTTGAAGTTGAAACTATGTATAACATGTCTAATATATTTTGTTTTAAAGCTGCATTTTTAATTTAAAATTAAAATATTATAAACTAACTACACTTCAGCGGCACTTATTTAACTTACTGTGGTAGCTAGTTTCGGTTGCGGAAAACTTTAAAATCATAATAAATTAAAAATTTACTTCTATAATACTTGTATAAAAAATATATAGATACCTGGCGTGTGGCGCTTTTTAGCAAATTCGTAAATTAAATATATAATAAAGTATCCATTAATAGTTAAAGGTTAGTTTATAACTGCCCATTAATAACTTAACTTAGCTGCACGCTGTATCCCTAGCGGGGTAGGCAGAGAGAACGGAGAGCCAAGCCATACGGTCTCTACATACCTATTTCGCCTTGTTCACTGTCATCAATCTCTTCATACTCATGTATGAATAGGTTCATTCCGGAGGTCCTCAAGTTCTTACATCACCATCTTCTAGAATTCTGGAGGCATTACATCGAAGTAATGGAAATCTCAATTTTAATTAACTTTTCATTTTTTAGAGTGGGGACCGAACCCACAACCTGTCGGGTTTTGCCCCTGCGCCACGACTGGTCTCTAGGTAATATTTTATTTATAAATATAATATTACATTTATAATTTTTTAAATATTCCCTAGTAATATCACACAAAAAATATTCTATTCATTTTATTCCATTGCGTCCTATTTGCTTAAATAAAGGCTTATTTAGATTTTTTTTTCTTTTTATTTCAATTTTATTCGTATTAATGAACACTTAGCAATTCCTTGTGTATGCTAATTTATTCCTTTTAAGATTTTCTCATCTCCTTTGAAGAAGGAATTGGTGTAGAGAACTATAGATCCTGTAGGAAATCAGCATTATATTCAACTTGTATGTAAATATCAGTGTACTTTTTTTATTACATTTGAACAACAATAATAACAAATATACAAGTATGTAAGGGAGAAGTGGCATGAAAGAGCCAGTTTACTAAATGAAGCAAAAAAATATACTTTTAATTAAATAAATTAAGATTTTTTTTCCTCAAATTATTATTCATTTATTAAACTAGGTAATTTCGTACGAAATAACCCTTAAATACAATAATTAATCAATAAAATATTCATTTTAAAAAAA